>CM032446.1:255253013-255316992 GCA_019049505.1 Pachyrhynchus sulphureomaculatus | reverse complement strand
GAAAGACCTCTCGCGTCCGCAGTCTTCTTCGAGTTACGTTGCCACAGCGAAAATTCATTTCATAAAATACATGAAAAAGGAATATTTATCTAATATTTTTGCAACAACTAGGAGGTAAACTGCCTTAACAAATGAAAGCAAAGTGATTTTTTTATGTATATTTTTTTTGTGACTTTTTTACTTTTTAATGCACCTACCTATCTTTTATGTGTTAAATATCTGAAACTTTTACAATTAATTATGGCAATACGGCGTTGGTAACCATTTTTATATTAAGGCAGTGAATGATTGCTAAAATCTATTATTTCTCAAAATTTCAAGCAAGACTACTTTTAACAGTTACTCGTAAGAAATACCTTAAACGATTAAGAACTTCTTCTTAATTTAAAATTAATATTAGCATCTTTTGACAGTTAAAGAATTTTTCTTCCAGGGAATAATTATATAGGTAAAATGAAAGCAGGCATGACGTTTACCATCGAACCTATTTTAACACAAGGCGAAGAACTAATCGATATTCTTGAAGACCAGTGGACGGCCGTAACTGCAGACAACGCTCGAACAGCTCAATTCGAACATACAGTTTTAATAACAGCTTCTGGAGTTGAGATTTTAACTGTACCCGATTAGGGATAGGTACTTTATACACAGTGCGTTCGAAATTTTATAATTAAACAACAGTTCTTCACTAAAAAAAAGGTTGTATTATTTAGAATTTTAAACAATTTTTATTCCTCTCTATATAGGTCTTGGATCGTTTCGTAGTCTACAAAAATTTCTGTTTGGAAATTCTATTTACAATAAGTATAATTAGCAAGAAATGAGTTTGGCGCATTATTTCGCAGCAAACACCAGTGTTTTCGGTTAATTTCTCAAAAATTAATCAAGGAATGCATCTTTATAGACGCGTTTTGTTATCTTTAACTCTTTGCCCTGCAGCATTTAGCTAAATATACGCCATCGAAGCCATAGAGAAAACATGCTTTTAACGTATTTACCGTATACTTTACGAGAAAGTAGATTTAGGAATTTACTCTTCACTGTGCTTGTTTTTCCCAGGTCCATTATTAGGCGGTGAACCTTTGACCCATAATTTAAAGAAAGACAGCTATAAATGTCACACTTTGTTACGCCAAGGCATGATGGGTAGCGCTCTTCCGCTACAAGTCCCGGAACCAAAAATATTGCATCCACTGAAATCAGCCTTTAACATCAGTTACATCTCCAATCCATGAACGCCTGGTATTGATTTTGGAAGAAAAAAGAATATATACGCTCAAGGACCCAATACCAAATATGTTCAATTTATCTCTGAGCCATGGAGTATGGTAGAAATTTTGGAAATTGGCTTATAAACATTTATTTGGTGCCACAGGAAACATGAAGAGAAGACTACTCAGTATATATCACCACTACACCAAACACTTTATTTTTGTACTCGACGCGCGTTTCTCTAACCATGTTAGCTTCATCAGGAGCGATGATTGACTGACAATCATCACTCTTGATGAAGCTAACATGGTTAGCGAAACGCGCGTCGAATGCAAAAATAAAGTGTTTGGTGTAGTGGTGATATACTGAGTAGTATCATTGTGCCAAAGATTCCACATTCCCAACTTAATGAAGAGAAGACATTCAAGGTTACTGATGAACTAAGACCAGAAAAGCCAGGAAGTTTAAAAGGTCGAGAAACTTAACTCAGAAGGCACCAGACGTTTTGGTCAGATATAGCACCAAGGTTTAATTTTGCATTTTACTCATTTTATGCTGATTTTTTTCAATCGCTTTTTTTTGCTTGCTTTAATCTTGCCAATTGCCGATATTAGAGTACAGAACTAATGGTTTGCCGAGACTGCAGTAGCTCATGATGCACGATTCCCTTTCAATTCCACCAAACACACAAGGGCGAAGTTCCACAGTCCGGGCTTTGCCATCGTAACCTGAACCACCTTTTGGCTGTTGCTTTTGGTAACGTATCTCGACCATAAATATCTTCTTAAATTCTCAAAGCGATCTAAATTAAGTCTAAATAAACGAATTGCAACAGCGATTGCAAGTTTGCTACTGTTATCACCTTTAAACTGACGCTAATTATAACCCGATGCGACATATATATTTTTTTATGGGCCTAGCACACGTGCTGCAGGAAAATCCCTAAAGCACTACAGGAGCGACACGTGTGCGGAAAAAGCGATTCACGTTGCTCTTGAAAGAAACCCGTCGATGGCCACTCGTAAAGAACGCTCTTTGAGGAAACTCGAGAGCCATAAATAGCCAACAATCTATCGTGCCAAACACGGACGAACGCCTTGGCTATATCAAGAGTAACCGCTCAAGATTCTCCACAGTGTTCAATTGCGCTGTTCCAAATATGTGTTAAAGTTAGAAGATCTCATGTTGATCTATGTTTACGAAAACCATATTGATAGTCGCTAATAATATTGAATCCCTAAAGATATTTTAGAAGATGTCGATTGATAGCCTTTTCCATGATTTTCGATATTATTGAAAGCAATGCGACTGGTCGGTAGTTGTTTGGCAAGGTCTTCTTGCGTTTATTGGGTATCGGCTGAAATGTAGCGCATTTCCAGCAGGAAGGAAATATTCCCTTTCTGTAGGATAGGTCGAAAAGTTTACAGAAAACTGATGTTAGTTCTCTCGCGCAGTTTTTGAGTATTATCGCAGGTATTCCGTCAGCGCCGGAAGCTTTATTGTACCTAGCTTCATTAAAATACGTTTTATGATAAGCTAACGCAATATGGGGCACCCTTGACTACGCTATGAGAATAGTATGTAATGTTTTTCCTTGGAAATCAATAGTACAATGTGAAGTAGAATTCAGCTAACCGGTTCGCTTGCTCAACAGGTGTTTTTATTTTTTATTTATTTATTTATTTAGTAGTAGTATTCACAATACTTTTCAATTTACATTTAAAATAAATTTAACAAACAATTTCATACTCTGATTAAAAACTAATATTTTTTACAAAATTTGTTGTTCCTTTTCTAAACATATTTATATTTGTTTCACTCTTTATGTTGTTCGGCATCATATTGTATAAGGTCAGGCCTTTTGAAAATAGAGATTTTTGCATTGCACTGGTATCTGCACGTTGCGGTCTAAAATCTAATGCGTTCCTCAGGCTGTACGGTTGAACATCCTCAACATATCTTATTTGTTCAATCAAGTATTCCGGTGCATTTCCCATTTTCATTTTCTGGATAAAACATAATTGTATTTAGCTGCAGTCTTTGCTTTGCATTTAGCCATTTCAGTGCATCTAGCATATATCGTATTGATGTGAAACGATTGCATTTCAAAATAGAGCGCATAGCCTTGTTCTGGAGTTTTTGTAGCCTTGCCTGTTGTTGGTCTGAACGGCATGTGAATAACACAGTTGAACCATATTCAAAATGAGGTTTTATCATGGTGTTGTATATATTTATTGTAGTTAATATTGTTACTTTACTTCTTAAACGTTTGAAAAACCCATTTTTTTTTCCCTATTTTTTTTTACATATATATTTACATGTTCTTAAAGTTCAAATCCCTGTCTATGAGGAAACCCAGGTATTTTATATTACTTACTTTTTCTATTATTACATTATTTATTTTGAATGCTCTGTCAGTGTTCATATCAATTTCCATTAATTTTGTCTTGTTTTCATTTAATTTTAACTTATTCATTTTTAACCATTTGTTAATGTTATCCATATCATTTTTTAAATTTTTATGACATATCTCCTCTGTTGCTGCTTCTGTGAAAATTAATGTATCATCTGCATATAATACAATTTCACATTTTTTTAATATATTTTCTATGTCATTTATATATATTACAAAGAGCTCCCAAAATTGAGCCCTGTGGTACACCAAAATCGTTTTCTATTGCATTTGATATTTCGTTATTGATATTTGTGAATTGTTTACGATTTGTCAGATAGGACTGAAACCATTTTAGCTCTGTGTCTTGAATACCGTATCTAGTAAGTTTTTGCAATAGAATATCCCTATCTATAGTTTCAAATCCTCTTTTGAAGTCAAGGAAAATTGCTAATATTTTATTTTTTATCTTTTTACATTTCCATCTGTTTATAACATAATTGATTGCTGTTTCACATGAATATTTCTTTCTAAATCCTGATTGACACTTTGATAGTAGTCTGTGTTGTTCCATGTATTCTTCCAATTGATTTTTTACTATTTTTTCAATAACTTTTTCATATATTTTTAAAGTGTTAATTGGTCTGTATTCTTCACATTTTAACGTATGTTTTACTTTTTGGATAGGAAATATCATTGATTCCTTCCAGTTATTTGGAAACAACCCTGTCTCTAGTGACTTATTTATAATATTCAGTATAATATTTCCTGTTATGCCCCAATTATCTAGAATTATGTTACTTGATAGTTTTGTATAGTCTGGTTTTTTCTTAATATTCTTAAAAATAGTTTTCAGTTCTTGTAGATTTACTGTATGAAATTTGAATTTAGTGTCAATCTCATGTATTTCATTTTCGTATTATATATCTTCGATGGAGCATCTGATTTCATTTATACTATTTACAAAATATGTATTAAAATTTTCAGCTATTTGGAAATTGTCTTTATATTCTATTTGATTATATATCACAGTTTTTATCACACTTTTGGGTTTTCTTAAGACTAGTTCTTTAATTTTATTCCACATTTCTTTTTGGTTATTTGCATTGTTTATTTTATTATTAGTATTACTTTTTTTTCTTTTTCAATTTTGACTTTATACGTATTTCTTATTGTTTTATAACTATTCCATGCCTCATTTGTATTTTCTAAGATTGCTCTTTGGTATTTAAGAACTTTTTCTCGTTTTAATGCTCTGAGCTCATTATTAAACCATTTGTTATAACTTTTTTTAGACATTTTTTTCTTAAAAGTAAATTTTTTATTACGTTTTCGACACAATCATCAAAGTTTTGAACATATTCATTTAAATCATTAATTTCATTACATCTTAATATTGCACTTAATTCATTTTTGAATCTGTTTGTGTTGTACTTACAATAGAACTATCTGGCCGTGGGAGTGATGGTATAGTGGATTTAGAGAAATTTTGACTAAATGCCTTAGTGACCGTGTGAGTTAAGCCACAACTGATTGAGAATGATTTAGCTTCACGGCCCTGTTCGTCGGTAATATTTGAATACTTAAGCCAGTTGATGTTGTGGACATTAAAGTCGCCCAGGATGGCAATTTCGGCATTTGGATAGTTAATCTGTAAATAATCGATGGAATCTGCAAGGGAAGCGAAAAGTGTTCTAAAGTTAGTTATATTACCTGAGATATGTGACGCTAAAGCTATGAGAAAAGGGCTCAATACTTCTTCGACAACCCAATATATGGAGATGCACCAAGTAGTGAGACACAAGGGTAACTGAAATGAAACCAGGAACTTTCGAAACGTCGTGTGTATGAAATAAAATACAGAAGTTATTTGTAAATATTTTCCTTTTTATATATAAATGGCATGTACTGTGTACAATATTTAAAATTTGTGTACATATTGCTCCCACTCTCTATACAAAATTATATTTTACAGATTCAACAGTGGGTATAGATGCGAAAATAACCAAAATAGTCTCTCTTATGTAGAGATATATATATCTGATGAATTTGTATAAAATGGAATGTTTTATACTACAAGGAAAATAAATATTTATTTGGTTATTTTCTCACTTTTTTCACGTATCTTATTTACAAGTTGCACTATACGATGACATATCTTTACAAACTCTAATAGAAAAATATACTATAATTATTATAAACTTTAATTTTGAATTGCCGGTGGTGTTTCGAAATATACATCTAAGGAAGCACATTCCATTTCAAATTAAATTAAAAAATGTCCACTGAACAATAAATTAAAGAAAAAAATAAATACTTTTAAAATATTTACACTTTTTATAAGAAAAAGCAGTCGTTATTCTATGGGACCCTAAAACTAGAAGTGTTATACTTACAATAAAGGTAGTGGATAAAATTTCTCAATTCGAGTTTCTTTCTAAACCTAAAAAAAATCGAAAATAGAGTGTTTTCTCTAGAAATATTCCTAAAATGAAGTATAAAAATTAAAGTTTGTTGGTCATTTTTATGTGAATTTAGATTTTCCTCAGAAAACTGGTTAAGCAAACGCTTACTACTCGGCCCCTTATTTTTCCTGATCAATCTGACAAATTAGAATTTTTTTCTCACCCTATAGTCAATTTAAAGTGATCCTACTGTAAATATAAGTTAAAAAATCAGTTGCACCTGTAATGTGCCGTTTGAAAAGCAATATTTGAACGTTGCTTTCTTTTTGCAGGTTTGTTTTGCTTTGGGTAAAAACACTGGGTCATACTGTACGTGTAAAAAGTGATTCCAGCAGTTTTAAGAATGAAAATTCAACCTTAAGAATGATGAACGCCCCAGTTAACCGAAAAAAGTAGAAGATGAGTTGGAGCAAATCTTGGCCGGTAATCTGAGCCCAAACAAAAGCTGGGGAGGATTTGCCGTTGGTCTCTCACGAGCACACTCGAAGAAAATCGAACACAACGGTACTATTTTTGTTCAAGAACAATGACTTTTTGCCTAAAATTGTTATTTGTGATGAATTGAAAAGTGGATATTGTCCGATAAGTACAAGAAACGAAAATCGTAAAATCGTGATTCTATTTAAACCATTTCTTTCGCCTTAGTCGAGTTCTTTTAAGACATCGCGTCTGCAATTAATTTTTAAGCACCTCGAAATTAGGTATCAAATTCGAACTATCTTCCACCACTTTTATAGGTGGTAGTACCAGTCCTAAAAAAGTAAAATCACTATTTCATGTTATTCATATAACTATACCGCTTTCGAAGAATATCCTTGAAAGCGGTAATGTTCGGCTTTGAGGAGTACTGTGAGTTGTAAAACGTGCAAAGTATATAGTACAAGCGAATTCGAAGACGGTACTGAGCTTTCGGGCAACGTTAAATACTTTAAGGCACTGTAGAATTGTCTGTAGATATTCGCAGATTATTCAAAAATATATATATATATATATATATATATATATATATATATATATATATATATATATAAATGCAACATTTCAAATTGTATTGAAAGAACACCAACAAGATGGAAATTAAAAGAGATGTAGGTCAACGAGATACCAACGCTGAAACTGTTTACATTAGCGATAGAAGCTGAAACAACTACTGTGAACAAGTAAGGGTATAAATATAGAAGCAGAGTAATTAATTCATTTTCAATTCGCAGACGATATTGTGCTTATATCTGACAGCAACGAAGAATGGGAAGAAATGCTGAACGAACCTCACAACAGATCTGGAGATATTGGTCTGAAAATAAACATCGCCAGAACCATGTTCGTGACAAATGACAACAACTGCGATAAAGGAGCAATACCGAACATCGAAAAGGCGAAAATCAAGGATTCATACATATACCTTGGACAAAGAAAACTTGGGAGCGGATCTATCAAGGATAATATCGTTAGCTTGGTCAGCGTTTGGCAAACTGCGGAACATCTTACTTTCCAACGTGCCAAACATGCTAAAAGCGAATACATTTGATCAATGCGTACTGCCAGTATTGACATACGGAATGGAAACGTGGGCTCTGAATCGATAAATTTTCAATCGCCTACAAGTAGCTGAACGAGCGATAAAAAGGAATATGTTGGGTAAATCGTCGAGGGATAGGCTGACTAAAGCAGAAATTTAAAGAAGGTCCAAGATAACTGATATAGTCGGGAGATTGAGCAGATTGAAGTGGAGCAGGGCGGGTCACATCGCCAGACTCTCTGATAATCGATGGACCCATAGAGTAATCAACTGGACGCCTTGGAATGAAAAAAGAAATAGAAGACACCCACAAACCCGATGGTCTGACGACGTCAAAAGACTAGCGGGATACAGCTGGCTAAACAAGGCCCAAGATCGAAGAAGATGGACGTACTTAGGGGAGGCTTATGTCCGACAACACACTGTATAGCTAAAATGATGATGATGAGTCTGATCTTTCGGATCGTAAAGTTCTAGATAATGCTCGCCCATACGGCAAAAACACGAGATTTTATCCTTTTTTGGCATAAGAAGTTTTTATTACTATTTATTTCAGTCATTGCAACATCATCTTCATAACCGAATTCATCGACTCGAAACCACCATTTTTCTTCGGGGCTTTGTAAAATATGTAGAAAATAATGAGGAACATTTTTATTAATGCGAGTTGTGTTCTGTTTGTAATACATACAATTTGTAAACGCAAAAAAAATCTTGTTTTTAAACTAAAATGTGGTTCTTTAAAATGACTCTAGGGCGGGGAAAATGTAATGTAGTCGGTGAAAGGTAGAGTCGAGAAGTAACTTGTACACCTAATATTAATGAAACAATCATAACCAAAAAGATTCTGACAGACGAAATTTTCCTAGAAAAAATTAAAATCAAAAATTGCGTTCAGTGCTAAAAAAGAACAAATCTGTTCGAGTTGAAAATAAATCATCCAATACAGAAATTTTATCCACTACCTACAATAAAAATGATACCAAAAATTTCACCAAGAAGGATATGTCAACAGCAACGTGGAATAAAAATGTAAAAATTTAACAGCTTTTTCAATCAATCACCCCGGATCTTCTCCGAATTTTTCCATCCTTTATTTTCAAGGCAACAAATAAAGCGTGGAAATACTCTTAAAGCCCTGGAGCATTAAATTAAAAACGCCATAAACAGTAACAATGAACAAAATAATTTAAGAAGGTGAGAGAAAGTTAAAGCAATACAAAACAAATTGCATTATTTGTACTAAATAAAAAGTTAAATAAAAAAAACGTACAGTATGTTCAGTAAAAACAAACATAAAGGTAAAAAAAACTTTATAATTTCAGCCTAAAAGGTTCCAACACTCGTCCATTTTAAGCTAAAATCAAAACAACACTTAAAATTACTCAATAACCTAGCTTAAATATATATATAAAATATATAATATGTACAAAACAATGTCTTATTTGTTCTTAAGTTAAAATTAACAAAAAAGTATCACTCGAGGGGCTTAAATAAATACATTCAAAAATGTCCACCGAAAATACATTCAAATATGTTCGCTGAAATGTGTGTATGTGTGCGTATTTGGCGAAAATTTAAGTAGTCAGGGTTAAGTAAAACGACATCCAAGTGGGTGTTTAATAACATTGAAACCTGATTGTACTGACATCAAAATTTATTTATTTTAACTTGCATTGCTTAGTTTTCTCACAGCTACATATACAGAGTGTGTGTGTGTGTGTGGGGCATTTTTTTTGAACAGGGTATAGTACTCGCTAAATAAAATCGCTTCCCTAAATAGAGCTATCTAAAAGTTGAATAACTAAGAAGATACGACTTTTTGAAATTATTTTAAAGTTTAGTTGGAGTTCTGTGCTACTTCACTCACCATCATCGCACCCGTGCGCGATCTTATTTTATAAGAATTACAATGCTATACCTTGAAATTGTAGTGCTGATAAAGGCACTAATATGTACTTTCAATTAGTAACAATGCAGTTCTTTGAAATTCAATGTTTATCCTAAACCGGACAGGACAGGCTGTCGCCGATCTTTTAACCGATTTCGCGTTATATTACTACTGTTAGTTATAATTCAAGATCCACTTTAAGTTTACGTGCGTAGATAGTATTTTTTCTAAAAAATCGTGAGAGTCGGATTTTATGAGTGACTTTTACATTAAAATAAAATAAACGAATCGGTTTTAGTTAAGGTATTTCTTACGAGTAACTGTTAAAGTAGTTTGCTTGAAATTTTGAGAAATAATAGATTTTAGCATCATACATTCACTGCTTCAATATAAAGATGATTTACCACGCCGTATTGCCATAATTAATTGTAAAGGTTTCAGATATTTAACAAGAAAAAGATAGGAAGGAATTTATACTTTTTCTTTGTTCAAAAGAATGCGTTTTTACAATATTTGTTGTTGTATGTGCATTAAAAAGTAAAAAGTTACAAAAAAAATATATACATAAAAAAATTACTTTGCTTTCGTTTGTTAAAATATGAAAGCAGTTTACCTCCTAGTTGTTGCAAAAATATTAGATAAATATTACTTTTTCATTTATTTTATAAAGTGAATTTTCGCTGTGGCAACGTAGCTTGAAGAAAATTGTGCGCGCGGACGCGGGCGTTCTTTCAAATTTTGAATCACATATTGCAATGATCGGACTTTCTTTTAAAAGACACTAGAATAGACACGTGCCTTACGCCCGCATTTATTTAGTTATTAATACTTAATAATCGATATATTTTTAATAAATAATCCAAAGTATTGTTTTAATTAATTATACATAATTGTTATTGCATATCATACTACTCAGTATATATCACCACTACACCAAACACTTTATTTTTGCACTCGACGCGCGTTTCGCTAACCATGTTAGCTTCATCAGGAGCGATGATTGACTGTCATCATCGCTCCTGATGAAGCTAACATGGTTAGCGACACGCGCGTCGAGTGCAAAAATAAAGTGTTTGGTGTAGTGGTGATATATACTGAGTAGTATCATTGTGCCAAAGATTCCACATTCCCAACTTAATTGCATATCATGTAAAAGTATCAAGGTTATTATAAATAACACGTGATTGCGTGCTGCGGGAACCAAGCGAGAAGCTACGTGGCCACATTCATTATACCCTGAAAAACCAAATTATTTTGCGTCTTTCTATAACATAATGCTCTTTTTGTCTTCTCGTAAGAAATACCATAATAACGAGGCAATATTTACCGGAGAAATAGAGTAAACATGTCTCGAAATAATTAAGGATGTAGAAAAACCGCTATGTGGTTCACCCGTCAAAATATCATCAATTTTTAATCTCTTTATAGGCTAGTATTGTTGAGGACATGTTAATTAGTCCATTTGTATTACCTAATCGGATCGCTCAGATTTTGTTATTTAAATATCGAGTTTTACAATAAATAACTAGGCCGACAAGAACCAATTTCTTGGCCGTTAAAATCACTAGACTGCAGTTCCAGCGGTATTTACTTCTGCTGACGCATGATGGACAGTTTTTACCCAAATTAATAACAACATTGCACTAACTATACTCAACTTTGTAAAAAGATTGGTGACGTTTGTATGTATAACAAAACAGTAGGAATTTTAAAATTTAGTTCAGGACGGACTAATTATATTTTTAGAGTAGGATTTGAAAGTACCTTTTTTAAGCACTTTTACACATGCTATATATAAGTACCATAGCTCGATAAAAATAATACCCCAACTTTCAAAACACCCTGAATTAATGTAATTATTTTAGGCACCTATCAACCCGCACTACTGTTGACTAATTTACAAATGTCTTTCTATTAAAAACCAAAAACCCACAAAAATTAAGCCTGATCTACGGAAAAAGTTTTCAGATTAGAGCGGTCGGCAAGTACAGCAAATATGGAAAAAATCTGGAATAACTTTAATAACTGAATCTCATATAACATATATTAGTTTCGCATTCCTGCAAGATAACCCCTTTCCAGCGTACATAGTGCTTTCAAGAAGATCGAGGTTCGTGGTTCTAGAAAACGAAAAAGTAGCGCTATTTATCTGCGGCCAAACAGACTGCGCATCAATCTCGGCCAATCACAACGCGACGGGGCTCGATATTTTTATTAGTTCGTGTTCAGTGCGCGTTTAAAGTTAATTGAAGCAACGTGCGGCATTCAAAATTTGTTTCCATGCGACTGAAATATTTTCTATGTTGCAACCACATATAGAAAGTGTGGTCTAAGTCGTAACAAGATGTTCGAGTGTTTTAAAAATGGCCGAGAGTTATACTAAAGGATGATCGGACAGAGAGATGCCCCTTTATAAGTGGCCGGAGTCGGAGAGGACGAATAGGCCGGATGTTAGAAGCCGTTTAAAATAATTCGCGAGGTATCAAAAAGCATATTTTTGCTGGCTGACAACGCGTCAGTGGTTACTGTTACATGATTATGCACCATCTCATTTCTTGCTGTCTCTCAGTTTCTGGCTAAAAAATCAATTTCTGTAATTGAGTACCCATCCTGGTAAGCTGTTCTAATCCCGATCGACTTTTTTTCGTTCGTGTTAGTCCAGGTTCATCAACGACTGATGTGGAGATTGCTCAAAAGAATGTGATTCTAGGAATAATCCAAACTTCATTAGAGATGGGTAAAACATGAAAAAAAATAAGTTAGTTCTGGTTGGACGCACCTGGGTCTTTGTTAGCGGATAATGATGAAAACTATTTTCCATTATTTGTGTTATTACTTATTTCTGTTATATTTTGACTTTCCTACTCCAATAAAATTAGGTATATTTTTTCCGCTTTAACTGAAAGACTTTTGTAAATATAATAAATAATAAAAAAAGAAAAAAATAAATAAAGAATTATAATGCAAAATGCAATATAAAACAATGAATATAAAAGTAAATTTCGGAAAAAAAGCCATATTCTGAAAAATCTGAAAATTGTAAGGAAAACAATGGCATGGTAAAGTAGGTACCAATAAGGAAGAAAGCCTATATATTCATATATTTTCTTTCTTACTAATCGGTACCCTATACAAGAAAACTAGGTATACATTTTGATATGAAACTGTGGTCAATTACAAGTGATTTTGGTTATGTTACACTTGACATACTTAACAGTTAAAAAACACATCCAGATGTAGTTAATTGACGAAAACTATTTGACTGCCAACCGTAACTGTCACTAAAATCCCTTGAAACTGCGTTCTATAAGCTCTCAACTTATCTTTTTTTTTTTTTCCGACACAAAGAGATCGTTACCCCCGACCTAGCACTGAAAAACACTAAACCTTTTAAAGGAACTTGTAAATGTTTTTAGCACTTTCAAAATAAAATTATATACAAACAATGATGTAGGTTAAATAATTACCGTGTAGATATAATTGGCAATAATTAATAAAATCGAAATAATGACTAGAATAATCGTGCGCGATTTTAAGTTGCTAGAATTCTGCAAATTATTTGTTGGGAAACAGTCAGGATATGGATGATGTTTGCAACGAAACGCACAGAATGACAATTTACTAGGTGTACAAGTATGAAATGCGGATTTCAGACAACAGATGGTGCACCAATGCAGTTTGTGTTGTAAAGATTTGACACTGCGCCATTTTGCTGTGTCATCAACAAGTGTCAGACGCGCACGAGTGATAAATTAGAAATGTGTGTGCATAGTGTTGTGTTGTTGTGTTCAATATGTCGAAATTTATACCGAACAAAGAGCATTCGCGGACAGCATTAATTTTGTGTTTCCATCTGAAGAAAACTGTTGTTGAATCATACCGATTAGTTCGAGAAGCTTACGGTGAACATGCTCCATCGGAAGATACGTGTGAACGATGGTTTCGGCGCTTCAAAAGTGGTGACTTCGATGTTGCAGACAAGAAACGTGGAAAACCGCCAAAAAAATACGAAGATGTGGAATTGCAAGCATTGTTGGACGAAGATGATTCGCAAACACAAAAACAACTCGCCAAGCAATGGGGCGTTAGTCAACAAGCTGCTTCTAATGGGCTACGAGAGATGGGAAAGATTCAGAAGCTGGTAGATGGGTACCACATGAGTTGAACGGCAGGCAAATGAAAAAGCGCAAAAACACGTGTGACATTTTGCTCGCTCGGTACAAAAGAAAGTCGTTTTTGCATCGTACAGTTACAGGGGATGAAAAGTGGATTTATTTTGAGAATCCCAAGCGCAAAAAATCATGGGTAGACCCAGGCGCACCACCCACATCGACCGCAAGACCGAATCGCTTTGGCAGAAAGATGATGCTCTGCGTTTGGTGGGACCAGAGGGGCGTGGTCTATGATGAGCTGTTAAAACCTGCGAAAACGGTTAATACTAACCTGAACTAAACGTTACCAACAATAATTGACCGATTTGAATCGTTCGCTGCTTGAAAAATGGCCAGAATACCGAAAGAGGCGACACAAAGTCATTTTTTTCATGACAATGCTCCATCACATACGTCAAAACCAGTTCGCAACACGTTGGAAGCACTCAGCTGGGAAGTTCTACCCCATGCGACTTACTCACCAGACTTGGCTCCTTCCGATTACCACTTGTTTGCATCGATGCACGCACTTACTGAGCAGCGCTTTGGTTCGTACGAAGATGTGAAATAATGGCTCGATGAATGGTTCGCAGCAAAAGGGGAAGATTTTTACTGGCGTGGTATTCACAAATTGCACTAGAGATGGGAAAAATTTATAACAAGCGATGGAGCATACTTTGAATAAAGCACTTTTTATCATTCTTCCGAATTTAACATGTTTTTTTAGAAAAAAATCCGCATTTCATACTTGTACACCTGGTACATACATAATTATCGATCGAGGGTAAGTAAACAAAGTTGATATTGTTCATTCGAAAACTTACTTCCAACGTTATCCTACGTAGGGACTACAGGGAGCGACTCTACAGAGACAACTAGAGCGGGCAAAAATGAAACAATATATTTTAACATTTAGCAACAATATATTACTGTTGCAACCAAAAATTCGTAACAAATATTTATTTGATGCAGAAATTATTTTAGTACCTTCGAAATGAGTATCTCAAATTCAAACTATTTTCCATTTTATGTGTAGAATTACCAATTCTAAAAGGAATAACCGGCCAAGTGCAAGTTGAACTTGCACAATTAGTGTTCCGTACGTTGATTGCTTTTCAAATAAAAAATTTCGTTACGGAGGTATAAAATGATCAGTGACTTCACAAAACACACCCCAAATGAGTTTTCAACAAAGTTTCTTTCCAATCTTTACTGAAAACTGATGACCTTGAAATTTTTGTTTACCAAATAAATGTTTAAAGGTAATGCACTCGTGATAATTTTCGTTCAATATACACCCCGTGGAGAAAATTCCAGAATTTTTTCAAAATTTTTTGATCAGTACTGTTCAGAGATAGGGGGAGACAGCGATTTTTCGCGATTTTTTAAAAATAATACGAAGAAAAGTGTGCGCAAGTATTACATTATATAATTTTTTTTTTTACTCGTGTTTTCACAAGCTTTCATTTGACGCCACACTCGATGACCTAGTAAAAAAATTTTTTTTTCACTTCCGATTTCACCCCCAAAACTAACCCCTCAAGTCAAAATTTAACTCCCAAAACTACATGACTCTGATTAGGCCATCAAGTCCTATATTATTACCAAATTTCAACTTTCTATGACAAATAGTTTCGGAGAAAATCGGGTGTGACAGACAGACAGACGGACAGACACCGAAGTCATCTTATAAGTGTTCCGTACGGAACACTAAAAATCACTGTTTCATGCGACGCTGCGATTCACATAACGTTAAAATACAGTTAAAAAGCAATGTAGCTCAACAAGGAGCATTCAAATGCAAAAAAAAAATGTGCAGCAAAAGATGTCTTCAACTTCGGCAGGAGATGCTGCGAGGCAAGAAACACGCTAAATATGGTACCAGCAGTTTCGAAGCGGTAACACTGACCTTTCAGACCGTGAATTTTCGGATAACGCCTTGCCACACAAGGCTAAAACAACGCGGGATTCGATTTTTTCTTTGGGATGGGAAATTTTTTCTAACGCGGCGTATTCTCTGGACCTGATCCTGTCTGATTAATATTGATTTCGATCGTTGCGACATCACCTCGGTGATTCCGACTACACTTCATTGGAAGACCAAAAAAAAAAATCAATATCGAATTCATCGACTCCAAACCATTTTATTTATTCAGTGAGGAAATCTGAAAAGTACGCAAAATAATGGGGAATATATTTCTTGATCGAGTTGTATTCTGTTCGTAAATTGATAAATATTTTGTTAACGCAAAAAGTACCGAATTAATTTTTTAAATAAAATTAACGGTACTTATTTTTAGTTTCAAAAAATATCTGATCCTTGCGCAACATAACTTAAATACTGCGCCTTCTGATTAACTCGGACGAGTGGTGAAAATTCTTTAAACTTTGAGGTTAAACGCCGAATTTTTCTTTAAAAATCTAAACTTTCTACAGAATATATTCTGGGCTTTATAATACTTATTTCTTGTGGTGGAAGGCGTTTTTATTCTGTTTAGGGTTAGACCTCATTTGTGTGTTCTGCCGAATATTTCCAAAAAAATTAAAACCGTTAAGCCGTTGCTTAAAACGTAATAAAAGTTAAATATTTATTTTAACGAAAATGTAGTGGTTATAGGTGTTTAAAAAAACGCAGGTACCAATTTTTGACTTGTCTATTCACGACAACCGTTTGCGTAAGTGCTGCAAAACCATAAATCGTCTTGATTGACTATTAGTTACAGGGGAGCGCCATTTATCATTATTTTTGCGCAATTACTCTGAGTACAAGGACTTACCGGTTTAAACAAACTAAACGATCTTATTAACAACATGTATATGACTCTGACCTTGTGGCGTCGCTAATGGTTTGGTAAAAATTGCAGTAATGCCAGACTAATGAGCTGAACTCCCTAATCTAATTGCAAAATTAATTAAATCTGTTGTAAATTATTGCTCGCGTAGACTGATTGTCAAGGGATTGATTTCAATTAAGACACTTCATAACAACATGCCAAAAAGCAAGTAAAAAATTATATACTCGGCACCATTTAAATTTAAAAGAAAACAAAAATTTAATATACTGAATACTTTTTACTCAATCTATGATGGTAACTATTTAACCGCCACCATTTGGAAGTTATTAGATATAAAAAAAGCAAACACCATACCAACTTTCAACTTCCCCTAGATAAAAGGAAAGTAAAAAAATATTACATACTCATAATTAGACCATATTTATGCCTTATTGCATGCTCTGCTAGCAGTAACATCTTAATTTGTCGATTTTAACATATAGTATGATCACCTTAAACTGGTCGAGAGTTTTCATACAAACAACCTACACTAAACATTTTTAAAGTAAGCATAAAACATGTTGAATTTGCTTTATTTGTCTCGTAAAGCCTCTCGTTTATTTATACGACTAAAACCATACAACCATTTGCCTGCTACTTGGTTACATGCGACTGGCTTGTCCTGTCTTATCCCTCAGTAAGATGGGCAATGCAAAGTGTTATTGTTTGTTATAACCAAACAGGACCGTATCAACATCTATTAATGTCAAAATAGCAAATATCACTTGAAAATTGAGTTTCATATATTTATTTTGTATATGGCCTTGCTCTCTTGGTTACATGGTTTTAGCTGCTTAAATGAACAAGTGATTTAAATTGCCTGTTCTTGCCGATAATACTCGCACAATCCGTCGATTTTAACATTTAAAGCGAGTGAGACTCATAGAAAACCCACTTATTTCATCTCGCTTATAACCGTTAGCAAAATGTTGCGTTTAATGAGTCCAACAACTTCCTATTCTCTTAAGACCTACACACATTTCACTCTCTCCTCGCATTCTCTTGCTCTCTACGTCGAACCCTCACTTAGCCGGTCCACGCGATACCTATTGTACGGAACGTAGGGTGTCCGTTGGAGATCGTTATCGCACAGTACCCGCGTCCTATTAGGCACAACGCCTTCGCCCCTACCCATTAACCAGTCGATGCACTGTTTCGCTTGAGCTTCGCTTACGTTCGCGCTCGCCCATTTTTTCAGCCAGCTTCGGAACTTCGTGGCTTTGTGTTTCGTCACCTTCGGATGGGACTGTAAAAAAAAAGTTAATTAAATTACCTAGAAATAAGTTTTATATTTATGAGTGTAAAAGTTCGGTTTCTTTCAAAATCGTTACTTTACATTAGAATATTAAGGTTTATCAGAAACACCTTTCAATTATAGAGGTGACAAATACTGTAAAAATTCTTGGAGAATATGTTCAGACGTTGAGAAAGCTGAAAAACGATAACGTCCCAGACTACGACAAATACTGGCAAAATTAAGAACATGCAGAGTAAAGGTAAAAGGTAAACCGTTTAGGTCAGGGATGCTCAAACTTGAACTGCTGGCGATCTACCTCAATATTGTTAGACTACGATCGATCGACTCTGAGAGGCTGCAAGTAAGTGTGATGCAGGATTATCGTCTAGGTAGGGTGTATCGTGGCACAGATATTAGTTTTCCGCACAATATGCATTTTTTTAGTCAAGGTAAGTGTAGGTCTGCTCTAAAATGTCAATGAAAAAACGCATAATTATTCAAAATTGCGAGTTTATTGGTTCTTACAAAACAAACGAGTTCTAGTGTCTAAACTTAACTAAAGAGTGACTTTGGATGTTGAAGCGTGGCACTGCATTTTCTCAGCATACTTTTCATAAGATGGTACGTAATTACCGAGTGCTAATCGCAAGCATGATGACATATGTTCGTCAGTTAGTCGATTGCGATATTTTGACTTAATTATCTTCATTTCAGAAAATGCAGACTCGCACAAGTAAGTTGACTCAAACATTGCCGTCAGTTGAAGGGCGATTTGCCTTAGATTCGGATATTTATCTTCAGATATAAAACACCAGAATTTTGTATCAGATGCTGTCGCTTTGAGATGTATATCTGATATAATCTGCACTAACTCATTTTCAACAGAACATGAGTCCATGTTAAACTGACTTGCTATTTCAGTAGCTAATTCCTCAATGTTTTTACACGAAAAAGGATAACTCATAAATGATGCGATATTTGCCAATTTACTGAAATCATAAAAACGTATTTCAAATTGGCCCAAAATATTTGATAATTCTGCCTCATAAATATCAAAATTCAACTGAGGAATCCTTGCTTTCAAAAACGGAAAATTTTTCAGATCCTTTTTTTTTCAGTTGATCTGTCATAAGTTGCAATTTACTTTTGAATGCGTTTATTGCGCTAATCATCTCAATAATAGTTTTTCATTTACCTTGAAGCTCCAAATTAATTGTGTTTAAATGCATTGTGATGTCTGTTAAAAATGCCAAATCAGTCAGCCATTTTCCGTTTTTCAGCATCTGAGTGTCATCACCTCTTTCGTCCAGAAAAGCTGTTATTTCCGGCGATAATTCTTGAAACCTTTCTAGGAATTTTCCGCGACTCAACCACCTGACGTCCGTGTGAAGAACTAAATCAGTGTGTTCAGCTGACTCACTGTCTTCCAACTGCAATTTAAAGAGCCGTCGTTGCAAGCTACGTGCACGGATAGAATTCACAATTTTTATTGCAATGCCCATAATCTCCTACATGTTTAGAACTTTTGAACACAAAAGTTGTTGATGTATAATGCAATGAAAGGAGAAAAATGAAGGGAAATCATCATTAGCTCGACACAATGCCACAAAACAGTTTTCGTTTCCAGTCATTGCTGGTGCTCCATCGGTTGCAATGCACACTAGTTTATATATTGGTAGCTTGTAGTTTGTTACAAAATTGAAGAAAACGTCATATATATCTTCGCCACGGGTCCTTCCTTTCAGAGGAATCATTGTCCAAAACTCTTTCTTAGCCGACATGTCATTGAATACCATTCGAATAAAAATACACAGCTGGGCAGTGTCCGTCATATCGGTGGATTCGTCGAACTGTAAAGAAAAGTATGTACATTCCATGATATCATGTTTTAGTTTGTCTCCATGTCCTGATTCATGACTTCAACACTTCTCTAATAGCAGACATAATCTCTGTTTTATTTTTAAAATCTCCAAATAAAGTCTCACCCGCTTCAATAAATGCTTCCTTCACAACCAATCCATCATCAAATGGTTTCTTATGTTTCGCCAATATATGAGATATTTTAAATGACGCGATCGTTGCAGCTGATATTGTGAACATGGTTTGTTCTTTTTTCAAACAAGTTATCAAATCACGTACTTTTCGTTTTCTTAATTCACTTTGTGACGGAAAATCCTTTTCATAGTTTTTATGAACCGTTTTATGATGCCTCTCTAAGTTCCCACACTTAGGTATTGCAACTGACACACGACAAATGAGACAACTGCACTTATCCTTTACCATACAAAAGAAAAATTCTTTCTCCCAATCGTTATTAAAATGATAAGTTTTACTTTTCTTCGCCGCGCTCATTTTGGACTATTTATTAATAAACTTTGTATCGATGTATCGCCTTCAAGTTACAACTCAGACCGACTCCTATTCTTGCAGGTGCAACATTTATATCGGCGCGAACGAAGTCTCAAATGTTCCCGTCAAACACGCCGCCCGAAGTTTCTAGAAAAATCGGCGGGAATCAAAAACGCGGCTTTTCTTTGACAAGTACCGCGCGTTCCTTTGATAAAGTCGTCTTTTGCCGCTAGCAGGGGGTTATTACGATAAAAGAAAGTGATGAGGGGGTTATTCTGGCCTAATTGTGGATCGAATAAATTTTAGTAGTTTATTCATTACATTTTGTTTTAGTTATCTAAAACAAAATCTGTGAACAGTTCTATATCGGAATTTTTTTCTCAAGATCGACTCAAAAAGAACTCGCGATCGACTTGTCGATCGCGATCGACCGTTTGAGCACCCCTGGTTTAGGTCGATATGTTGCATTTCCGATAACGAAAAGGTTCCGTTCTGGATTGTGGTGTAGCTCAGAGGGGGATATGCACTCCACTTCTATGGATGTAGAAAATGGCACCCTCTTAGAAACATAACTTTTTGGTTAAAAACCTTTAATCCCTGGTTATCAATTTTTAAATACAATATAAAAACTTAACCTCGTCGAGAAGTAAATTCTTTTTTGTGGCAAATCTCCACCTCCATGGAGGGGCTTCGCCACCAGTTGTCATTTGGCACCCCTCCCTATAAGTGACTCCATATTTAGTGTCAATTTTTTTTCTTTAATGAAACACCCTTTGTATCCAAATGGCACGCCCCCACCGCTCCTTGAAGTTGGCTACGCCCGTGACAACGAAATCGAGATAACGGAGTACCCTTCAACATCACGATCACGATCAACATATTTCGACGTCCCCCAAGAACATTATACACAACAGACACAAAGAATCAAGTAGGGGGAGGGGAGCAGTATAAGAAAAGGTTGTTTTTTTTTCAATCTTGACAGCCTTTTCAGGTATAAGTAACTTTCTTTCATCATATTGGGCTGGAAAAGCCAGCTATTTATATACTATAATTTAATTATATCACTCTAAGGAGGCCATAACGTAGTAGGTAAGATCTCTGTTTTCTACGCCGGACACTCGAGTTCCAATCTCGGCTCGAAAACATAATAAATTAAAAAAAAAAAAACCTTACAAACCACCCGTAGTATCATGCTTAGGAAAGCCCTCTTACTTCGACCGTTTGGAACCGGCATTAAACTGTAGGCCCTCTTTGCCTGTGGAACACATAAACACAAAGGCGAGAGAGTCACCTACGGCTGTATCGGATATGGCACTTCAAGAAGAAAAAGGATAAAAAGCAGGACGGGTGTATCGAATATAATTATTTTTTATTTTTATATGAACGCTTATAAGTGTCCGGGTCAGTGTTATGAAATAGTAGGGGGTAATTATGACCTATATGTAGCCAAGCTGTGCCACAGAGTGGGTATTTTAATCTTAGGATCGAAATTTCATGTCTCTCTTATGACTTCTTAAATAATTTTTATTGGATGTACTCTCCAGTGATAAAAATTTCATACCCAACATAAAAAAAGCATCATTCAAACTAAGAACTTACCTGTCTAGCTCTGAAAAAGGCACTATTTTTGTACAGATAACAATCCTTCGTCAAAGTGAAGGTAATCTTCGAATCGTGCAGGTTGAACTTGCACTGTTGCTCGTCGTTCACCTCATAGCCCGGATGTTCCGTGTGATTTCTTTCCGGTACTCTCTCCGTCAATTTCCTTTCCAAAGCTTCGAAAAGATCGATGTTTTCTTCGTTTTCCAGTCTCGCCGAACTCTTATTGGCCTCTCTCTGATCTTGCAGCCTCTTGTTTTGACTGTCTTCCTCGTCAGCAGTCGACGGACATACGTTTCTCGTTCTCTTACTGTTCGATGCTCTCTGCCTGTATAACCTAAGATTTCGACTTAGGTAAACGGGCGACCTGGGTTTAATGTTTTCGGAACGGGTTATGTCGGCGTAGCATTCTTTGTAGCTGTTCCATTTCTGAAAAAATAATAATATACGAGGCTGGTTTGAAAAGTCCGTGCAAAGTCCGAGAGATGGCACCACCGGCGCGTATGGAGGTCATGTTTAGTTAGTAGCATCTCTTGAATGAACGCACACCAAGTTTCAGCCATATTGGTCTATTTCTTTGTGTGTCGAGTGATTTTCAAGAAATGGACGAAAAAGAATTTCGTGTGGTGATTAAACATTACTTTATGAAAGGCAAAACGCCTCAGGAGACTAAAGAGAAGCTTAATAAATATTATGGTAACTCTGCACCTTCGATTAGAACAGTTTATAAGTGGTTTCAAAATTTTCGGACTGGCCATATGGGCACAAGTGATGCTGAACGTTCTGGACGGCCTGTGGATGTTACGACTCCAGAAATCATTGATCAAATCCATAATATGGTGATGGATGACAGAAGAGTTAAGGTGCGTGAGATTGCTAGTGCTGTGGGCATCTCGACTGAACGGGTACATAATATTTTGTATAAACATTTGGACATAAGAAAGCTATCCGCAAGATGGTTGCCGCGATTGCTCACGCTTGACCAAAAACGGAATCGTGTGAAGTGTTGCAAGGATGGTTTGCAGCTGTTCCAGAAGAATCCGGAGGACTTTAAGCGTCGTTTCGTCACTGTGGATGAAACATGGATACATTACTATACTCCTGAGACCAAACAACAATCTAAATAATGGGTTACCAAGGGCGAATCTGCACCAAAAAAGGCGAAGACCATTCCTTCGGCCGGAAAGGTTATGGCGACTGTCTTTTGGGATTCGCAAGGGATAATCCTCATCAACTATCTGGAAAAGGGTAAAACTATTACAGGTGAATATTATTCATCATTATTGGACCGTTTGAAAACCGAGCTGCAAGAAAAACGCCCGCGATTGGCCCACAAGAAAGTCCTTTTCCATCACGACAACGCACCAGCACACACCTCAGCAGTTGTGGTCGCAAAATTAATGGAAATAGGATTCCAACTCGTTTCACATCCCCCCTATTCTCCAGACTTGGCTCCCTCGGACTACTATTTGTTCCCCAATTTGAAGAAATGGCTGGCGGGACAAAGATTTTATTCAAACGAGGAGGTGATTGCAGACACTAATGGATATTTTGCAGACTTGGACAAATCCTATTATTCGGAAGGTATCAACAAACTAGAACATCGTTGGACGAAGTGTATAAGCCTAAAAGGAGACTATGTCGAAAAATAAAAAAGGTTTACCCCAAACACATAAGTAGTTTTTATTTTTGCACGGACTTTTCAAACCAGCCTCGTAAGTGTTTAAAATTTTAAGTGAGGATAAAATAAACATCAGTTGCAATACCCTTTTAGGACTGCAGTAGAAAGTTGCACAATATATAAATCAGTGGCTTTCTAGCATGTTACAGCTAGTGTTGTAGCCAAATTCAAGGGGCGGGGAGAGCGCATAAATACAAATGGCTATTTTTTAAAGAAAAGACAATATTAAAGGCAGAGCTACTTCTATAGGGGGCGCCAAACGAAGACAAGAAATGGGGACACCAGACCACCTAGTCTTCTTAATCCACAAATTATACAGTAACAACATCGTTTATGTTAGAGTTGAGAAAAATCTGTCTAAGCCATTCCAAATCGAAAAAGGGGGTAAGGCAGGGTTGTATCCTGTTTCCACTACTCTTCAATATAAATCGTGAATAGATTATCCGCAAAGCGACGGAAGCGTGGAATGTAGTATGGTGTGTGTGTGTATCAGTAGGAGGCAAAAAGTTCTCGAACTTAAGATACGCTGATGATACTACAATAATGGCTAGCTCCGAGGAAGAATTGGTTGCACTGCTGCATTGAACTGAAAGAAATGTTCTCTTCTTATCGACCTAAAATTTTGCCTCCTGTCAATAAAATCAACAATATACCATTGAAGACAGATATTATATACGTAGTACACCCACGAAAAATTACTGAATGAACTCAGAATGTGTGAACCGAATGATTTTCGCAACTTTTTACGCATGGGCGATGAATTATTCGATAAACTCCTTGCTTTGGTTATTCCTAAAATCGAGAAAACAGGACACTGCCATGCGCGATGCTATTCCTGCAAGTCAACGTTTGTCTATAACCTTACGGTATCTCGCAACCGGGAATACCTTTGAAGACATGAAGTGTTTCTTGAGATTGAAGAAACCTCATTTCTTCAAAGTACCATAGTGAAGGTTCAACATCCTCTGCACCTGCACCACTCTTTTCAGCTTCACGAATTCGCTTGATTTCTTTCCGAAAGTTTGTCCGCAAAGAATTTACTTTTTTGACAACATCTTGCTTCTCGGCATCCGGCGACTTTAATGTCCACAATATCAACTGGCTCAAATATTCAAATACTACCGACGAACAAGGTCGTGAAGCTGAATCATTCTCAATCAGTTGTGGCTTAACTCAGCTTATTGACGAACCAACACGGATCCCTAATCGAGACGGGGAGTTCGCCAGTCTTCTTGATCTGTTTTTAACCACCAATCCGGAGATTTACATGGTCACCGTAAATCCGCCGTTAGGTTCTTCCGACCATAAACTGCTTTCGACATCGAGTATCCTGCCAATCAGTGACAGAGAGGCGCCTAGGCCGCGCAAGATTTGGCACTTCAAATCTGCTAAATGGGAAGATCTCATGGAATACTTTCGAACTTTCCCTTGGATGGACGTTTGTTTTCGATTCGATAACCCATCTGACTGCGCCAGGGAGGTCTCCGATGTTATTTTGGCTGGTATGGAAGCTTACATCCCTTTTTCGAAGAAATGCACCTCGAACGGCAAGCCTTGGTTCGACCGAAAATGCAAAGAAGCTGTTGCTGCTAAACATATTGCCTACCGACAATGGCGTGAAAATCCTAACACCGTAAATCGAAACATCTTTGTTCATGCCCGGAACAGATGCAAGGGAATTATCGACGAAACCAAGGAGGCACACAATCAACGAATTAGAAACAAACTTCTCGCTTGTCCCAACAATTCCAGGTCCTTTTGGGCAGTCGCTAAGGCAGTTAGTCAAAATTTTACCAAATCCACCATACCACCACTCACACGGCCAGATAATTCCATTGCAACCACATCTGTTGAGAGAGCGAACTTGTTGGCTGAACTCTTTGCTTCACATTCTACTGTCGATTTCCAAGGAAAAACACCACCTACTATTCCCATATTGCAGTCAAGGATGCCCGATGTTGTCTTCAGACAGCGCATCATAAAGCGTATTTTAATGAAGCTAGACACCAAGAAGGCTTCTGGCGCTGACGGAATACCTGCCATAGTTCTCAAAAACTGTGCAAGGGAACTAACACCAGTTTTCTGTAGACTTTTTAACCTATCCTACAGAAAGGGAATATTTCCGTCCTGCTGGAAATGTGCCACGGTTCAGCCGATACCTAAAAAAGGTAAGAAGACCTTGCCAAATAACTACCGACCAGTTGCACTGCTTTCAATAATATCGAAAGTCATGGAAAAGGTTATCAATGAGCATCTTCTAAAATATCTTGAACGATTCAATATTATTAGCGATCACCAATATGGTTTTCGTAAGCATAGATCAACAGGAGATCTTCTGACTTATGTAACACATGTTTGGAACAACGCAATTGAACACTTTGGAGAATCTCGAGCGGTTGCTCTTGACATATCCAAGGCATTCGACCGTGTTTGGCACGATGGACTGTTGGCTAAGTTGCGCTCTTATGGTATGTCTGAAAGGTTCTGTTTGTGGCTCTCATGTTTCCTCAGAGAGCGTTCTTTACGAGTGGCAGTCGACGGATTTCTTTCTAACACCCTCACTATCAACGCTGGTGTGCCTCAGGGCTCCATACTGTCTCCTACTCTCTTTCTCATTTACATTAACGATCTGCTGGAAAAGACTGGGAATCCAATCTAAAGCTTTGCAGATGACAGTACGCTTGTCTCTTCATTCACCTTGAACGCTCGGACATCGGCTGCTCAGGCGAATATCCGCAGACAGCAGGAGGTGTTCAACTCAACAAAGACCTGGAAGAAATTCTATCTTGGGGTGACAGTAACCAAGTGGAATTTAACGCTACAAAAAACCCAAGCGGCAGTTTTTTTCTAAAAAAGTTAACGTTGCTGAACCCGACATAGTTATGTCTGGGCACTCCATTCCCCTAGCATCGTCGCTCACTTTGTTGGGCGTTAGTTTGGGAGCAAATATGTCTTGGCATGAACATGTTGCAGGCATAGCAAGGAGAGCTTCTCAAAAGTTTGGGAATATTATTTAGAACCAGAAAGCTTTACACCCCACAACAACTGTTAATTCTTTACAAAGCCCAAATTCGACCAACTATGGAATACTGCTCCCACGTTTGGGGCTCCGCTCCCAAACATACACTGCATTTGTTGGATTCTGTTCAGAGAAGAGCGGTCCGTCTGATTGGGGACCCGGAATTGACCGGCGGCCTTGATTCGCTGGAACATCGAAGAACGGTTGGCGACTTGAGTCTGTTCTACAAGTATTTTCATGGAAAGTGTTCGAAGGATGTAGCCCGCTTAATTCCTCCCAAAGCGGTGCATGTTAGAAATACA
Organism: Pachyrhynchus sulphureomaculatus; assembly: GCA_019049505.1. NCBI lineage: Eukaryota > Metazoa > Arthropoda > Insecta > Coleoptera > Curculionidae > Pachyrhynchus > Pachyrhynchus sulphureomaculatus. Next base: position 255,290,341 of record CM032446.1, on the reverse strand, counting down.
CGTCGCGCTGGTGCTTCGCATCCGTATGAGGTTCAGCTTGTTACTCCGCGTACAACGCTTTTCAAGCAATCTTTTATATGGAGAACGTAATCCCTTTGGAATAATTTGCCCAGCGCTGTGTTTCCCACCGAGTACAATTGACAGCGATTCAAGAACAACGTGAATCGCTTTTTCCGCACTCGTGCCGCTCCTGGAGCGCTTTAGGGACTTCCCTGCAGCACGTGTGCTAGACCAATAAAAAAAAAAAGAAAAAAAAAAAATCCGGGTATTTTTCGTGATATTTCTCTACCAGCACGTCATATTGCTCACCTTTTTTAACGCGATTAGTATAATCTTTGCATTTAACATCCCGGAGAGCCGGAAGTCCATGATAAACGTCGATAAATTCCAAAATGAAGTGTTAATCCAATTTTTTATCCGCCATCACGACGCGTTGACTACCACCTGTTGATACCGACTGATGGAACATTACACAATCCTGCCCACAGACGGCTCAGTATTTTCCAAGTTGCGCAATATATTTCAACAAATTTTGATTTCGTACAATATATTACACAACCTCATATTTGCTGAACCATCCCAAGACGCGTTTCGCCGTATCACGGCTCATCAGCTGGGCTAGGTTCAGCAAATACGAAAACACATTTTTAGCCCTTTATCCAGGTAACTAACGGAAAACTATAATAGCTTTCAATACTGCCTACACACGTTCAATTATATTGCACAAACCCAATTATTGCGCAATAATATTGACCGTCTATGGGCCGTTTAAAGTTGACTTGAAAGGCAAAAAAGGTATCTTTCTTAGTTTGTCTGTATCTGTTTGAGATATGTATTACATAAAAAAATAATCAGTAAATTATATATATACTTACATTAGCTTCATCAACCTTTTTAGAATCTTCGGGCTCAGTATCGAGCAACTCTATTGTCATCTTACATTCACATTTGTAAATGTAGATTTTAAAACAATTTTCCTCTTGCACTACCTTTTCTGCCGCCCTCTGATAGGCTTGTTCATAGTGGGCGACCTTGTGAGCGTTCGAGCACAGTCCTCCCGCCGCTCCGCGTTTTTGTTCTTTTAAGTACAGCTCGGTACAACCTATTGCCGTTCTGAAAAATATAGATCGGAGTCAAATGTTTGCACTTCTTTTAAAATTACTATAAATAGTTCCCAAAATTCAAGCAAATCTGCTATTGAGGAACTCGATAACTTATTTTATTAAAGGGGGTAAAAAATTATTGTTAAATTACCCTATTTATTATTCCCGAATGACGTAGGCTCTAATAATTTACCATTAATTTTTTACTTTCTTTTAAAAAAATTGTTGGGTTCAAATTGTAGTTAATTTTTTCCCGCCCCACGGTTATTTTAAAGTGTCAACTTTTGACTTTAAAATAAGGTATAATATTTGATCTTAGTACAAACAGGACCTAGATCAGGGATGTCAAAGATACGGCCCGCGGGCCGCATCCGGCCCCCGGGACGTATCAATAAGGCCCGCGATCGCAATGTGTCACAGAAAGAAGAATCATGTTTTTTAGAGCTTTTAGACTTCACTCGATTCCTCTACGGAAGTTTTAAAATGCGCACACTACATTTATAAGTAATTTCAAGGGCAGCGCGTGCCTTGACAAGCGAGAGAGATAGACAGTAACGCCATCTCTTAGCAACAAGCGGAAATACCCTATTATTTTTGTTGAGAACAATAGAATCTTCCACGCGCTTCGAGTCAAGACTAGAACCTTAATTATCGATATTATAAAAGGAGTGCGTCGGCGCGACGTGAGTCAATTGAGTGTGAGTCGAGTAATCGAAGCGATACGGTCGGAGAAGGATTTTAGTTGTACTGCGAAGTAGTGATTGTGAAGGTATTGTGCATTTGTTTGTGTCGTGCGCGTGCGATATCCATAATTGTTGTGTCGAGTTCCATAATTGTTACGATTTTGGCATAATGTCACAAAAACGCAAAGTTGATAGTGAGTGCAGAGTTTTTCAGTCTACATGGGAAATTGCATATTTTTTCATAGAATGGAAAGGTAAACCACTGTGTTTGATTTGCAATCAAACAGTTGCTGTTTGTAAGGAGTTTAACTTGAAGAGACACTATGATACGAATCATAAATCAAAATTTGATTGTTACACTGAAAAAATAAGAATGGACACATTATTGTCATCTTTAAAATCTAAACTTCAAGGTCAACAATCGATGTTTACTAAAGCTAATACTGAGAGCGAAGATGCCCTGAAATCAAGTTTTATTATTGCATTAGAAATCGCGAAGAGACCAAAACCTTTCACTGATGGTGATTTTATTAAAGACTGTATGTTGAAAGTTGCCGATGTTTCATTTCCATTTCAAAAGTTTATAATTCAAAATATTTCGCTGTCAAGAAACACTGTTGCTTCAAGAATAAATGATTTATCTCAAAATTTGGTTCTTCAACTGAAGGAGAAAATTAAGGAATTTACAAACTTTTCACTGGCTGTTGACGAGAGCACTGATACTGTTGATACAGCTCAACTTGCTGTTTTTATACGAGGTATTAACAGTAACTTTGAAATAACTGAAGAACTATTAAAGTGCGTTCCATTGACAGGTACTACAACAGCAAATGATATTTATTCTGCGATTGAGCATTTGATAGCAGAATATGAACTCGACTGGAATATACTTAGCAGCACAACTACGGATGGCGCTCCTGCCATGGCTGGCAAACATTCGGGCGTTGTAACTAAATTAAAACAGAAAACATCAGGGAATTTTGTGGGATTTCACTGTATAATTCATCAGGAATCATTGACATCCAAACATTTAAAAATGGACCATGTCATGCAACCTATAATTAAAATAGTAAATTTTATAAGGAGCAGAGGACTAAATCACCGACAGTTCAGGCAGTTTTTACAAGATTTGGACGAAAAGTTTTCTGATGTTCCTTACTTCACCGAAGTTCGTTGGCTCAGTCGAGGAGTAGTTTTAGAAAAATTTTTTGCATTACGTGACCCTATTCAAGCTTTCATGTTAGAAAAAGGCAACCTAATTGATTATGACAATGACTGGTGGGTTGATTGTGCCTTTTTGGTAGATATGAATAAACACTTGACTGATCTGAATGTAAAGTTACAGGGTAAAAATCTGATTGTCACTCAAATGTATTCATGTATTCAAGCCTTTGAAACAAAGTTGAGGCTGTGGGAAAATCAGGTAAAAAATCAAACTTTGGATCATTTCCCTCATTTAAAATCATTTGGCACAGTGAACCAAAAAAAAATTGGATCAACATTCTCAACTTCTGCAAAATTTGATCACGGAATTCAATAATCGTTTTGAAGACTTTCACAAAATGAATGAAATGGAATTCCCAATTTTCAACAATTCATTCAATTTTGAAGCTTCACAGGCACCAGTTCATTTGCAAATGGAGTTGATAGATCTTCAATCGGACAGTATTTTGAAAGAAAAATTTAAAGACATTAACGCTCTTACATTTTATACACAATATTTCAAGAGTTTGGATAACTATCCGGAATTAAAAAAGCATGCAGCACGCATTCTCTGCATGTTTGGTAGTACCTATTTATGTGAGCAGATGTTTTCCGTCATGAAAATAAATAAGAACAAACATCGCACAAGACTTTCGAATGAACATCCCTAATCAATTCTTAAAATAACTACAACGAATATGATACCTGACATCAATGAGCTTGTCAAAAACAAGAGAAGTCAGGTATCTGGATCCTCGAGCTCAAAATAATTACCCTCTTTTATAACTTCGATATAATTTTTAACAACCGTATATTATATACTATATAATTAAATAAATAAAATGTTATAATAATTCAGTACTTTTTTTTTATTTGAATCTGGCCCGCCTACACATTCTAAATTTAATATATGGCCCTCTACAAAATTGAGTTTGACACCTCTGACCTAGATGTTGTAGGTGTTACATCGGTCTAAAAGTAAGATTTGAGGCTCTGCCTTCCCGCATTTCAACTTACACCGTGATGCGAAATAAATAATTTGTTCAATTTGGAGTGAAATCGCTGTATCGCACCATAACCATAAAGAGTGGCTGACGAGGAGTCGGAGAGAGAATTTTAGATGAGAATCCTTGCTAAACTTAACTGGAACTTGCAAAGATATTCGGAGTGACCGACGACGCTAACGAAGCTATTCCTTATTGTTTACAAAAGTTAGAGAGGATTTGCAAGAATAGATACTAGGATACAGGCTCTCTCCTTACTCTTCAGGTTCGACAAAAGGAACTTATGGTAAAAATTGTTATTTGCATTGAAAAGTGGATAAACGATCAACGAGCACCACAAAACCGAACATCCACGCAAAAAAAATGCTGCTACAGTGGGATCAGAGGTGCGTAATCTACTATCTCTCGAGCTGGCTAGATGCGAGTAATGCCCTTGAAAAAAAGATGATTTACCGGGTGTGGGGGAGACGGTGATACTGTGGTAATATCACGCCTAATCTCATACAGCAAAAAAAGACCCGACAAGACAAATTTGGGCTGGGAAATTTTCCCATGCGGCGTTTTCTCCAAGCTTGATCGCTACTTCGGATTACGACCTATTCCGATTTCCGCAATACCACTTTGCTCATTTTCTGTTCAAATCAGTTGAATAAATCCAGAAACGCCTCAATGACTTTACAACAATCATTTTTTTCGATTTAAAATCCGAGTGAGATATGATCAAAATATGCAGGAAGTGAAGATTACTTTGAAGAATGTGTTTGTAATAGTTTTTATACAAATAAGGGTCAAAATTGATCTAAAAAGGCACATAATTAATTTGTTTGCCTAATATTACGTGGCAAGCACTGTAACGTTTGTAGAAAGAAACTTTGCTAGTTACAAAATTGAAGTAATTTCAAGCACCGCACACTGAAACAACTTTATAGACAAACTCGAATATTTTATAATGAATGAATAGGAATAAAAAACGTCCAATTTAAAACCAAATAATAATTAAGGTATAAAGTTTATCCAATAACACCAAAAGTTAGTGATAAATATGCCAAAAGAATTACCATATCAAATTTGTTTATTGTGATAATTATATTTTGCAAAAACTGAATTGAAAGTTTCCCACACTGATTATGCTCCCCAGTGTTAATATATTTTACTTGTTTTTAATAACTTCTCATTTCTTTCCCTATTTATTTCCATTACTTTCCCTACTTTATGTCAGTAAGGTAGGTATATAAACAACTAAGAAAATACAGTGATATTGAAATGATAATCTTTTATTGCAAACAACACTGACAACAGTTAATTAGTGTTGAAGTTATGTTGGGATTTCGCAATTTTTGGCACAATAGCATACAGTGTGTGTAGTACTAATTCAAATTAAATTTCATTTATCGCAGATTCATTTTACCTTGGAAATATTGAAGGAAGTGATAGAAACCTGCTAGACACAATTTTAACCATGAAATGAATGAAAAAAAAAAAACCTAAGTTTATAGAAGATGAATACTAACCTAACCTTGCGCGTTAATACTGCGTAACAATAAGCGTTTCAAAATGTCTTTAATTTTAAAAAAATTAGTACCTGTTTATAAAAGAAAAATATGTTTAATGAAAGGAATTTTTGCTGCTATTCTAAACAAAAAGCGCAAGAAATGATAATGCTTAATACAAAATTTAATATGTAAACCCACAAAATTAAGCAAAATTTTAAAGTCGACGCAAGAAAAATCTTAATTTCTCTTTTATATTCGAATAGCTAAGAATGAAATTTCACTTAACTCGGCTCCTTCAAACGTTTCAGCGCCGCAGAGGCACATGGTGGGTGGTGTGCGCTTGCAGAGTGGGTTTTTGCCTCTCGACCTTCAACACAACACTAAAGATTTTTTTTGCTAATTATATTTGCAAGAAGCAAGGAAGATATCATTTTGTACTTTTTATCAGTTTTTTTGAAGTAGGTTTAATTTTTTTAAATTGTAATGTCTGACGCAAAACCTTTTTTGACTGCTCTCAGCAAACAGAAGATCATTTTTAACCTAACAATCGATTTGAATGATACTTTCATCGTGACCTAAGTTGAAAAATACCAGATCGAACACGAAGAGTTTTATTAAAATCTGTACAGTAGTTTTGCAGATATTCGAGGACAAACCTACATACATAAATACATACATACATACATACAGACAAAGATGCCTTTGAGAAATTTAGTATCCTATTACATTAACTTACCTTTCAGTCACACAATGCTGCAGCTGCCTCACCGCATACGAAACGACTTTATCCAACGTAAAGGCGATATAAGCATGGATGCCAAACATCTCTCTTAAGGTATCCTCGTATGTATTAGCCTCCATGTTTCCATCAAGGAGATTCTTTACCATATCCAAAAAAGCTGGGTAATAATCATCCACCTACATTAAATAAAATGTTATAATTATGTGTATAATACTCAGACATCCTTACAGTCAGTCAAAGTGAAACTCGTACACTATAAAAATTTTAAATATTTTTATCTCAGTGTAAAATAAACAACAGCAAATACATTTTGTGTGACCTGCGTATTAGTACAAATTCCTCAGCATATAGTGATCTAAAAAAAATTTGGAATGTAAACAAATTGTTATAAATTTGCATTTAGAACGCCAAAATTAAACTCGTACAGTTAGTATCTAATTGTTGTAAAAATACCTTGAAACAAATTTATTCTAAAATTATAGTGTCTGGTGATAGTTTCAAACATTTACTGTCGTTTAATTTTGTTTTTAAAATATGGGACCGCAACGAGGACAAACTTGCGTTGCCGAAAGGGAATTGATAATCCATCATTTTCAGATGGGTAAGTCCTACCGTCAAATCGGCAAGATTGTGAACCGAAAGTCATACAACAGTTCAAAGCATTGTAGACCGCTACAAAAATGAAAATAGAATAAAAAATAAAGTTAGGAAGAGTCCCAGAAAAATTTTTAATTATTACGACGAACGATGGATTTTGCGAAAAGTGGAAGAAGATCCAAAAATTTCTGCTCCTAAGCTAGCAAAGGAAGCTGAAAAAATATTTGCATAAAAGTGTTAATCCACAAACAATTAGAAATCTTTTAAAAAAACATAAATTAAATAGCAGGGTTGCTAGAAAAAAGCCATTTATTAGTAAAGTAAATAAAGTTAAAATACTACAGTTTGCTGAAGAATACCGTGAAAAGGATTTTGAATTCTGGAAAGAAGTTATTTTCACTGATGAGAGTAAGTTTAACATTTGGGGATCGGATGGGCAGCTAAGAGTATGGAGAAGGGCAAATGAAGCACTAAAAGAAAAAAATCTAAGAGCGACAGTTAAGCATGGAGGAGGATCCGTTATGGTGTGGGGGTGTATGTCTGCCAAAGGCCCAGGAAACTTACATTTTATAGAGGGTATAATGGATCAAAATATGTATTTGGACATATTGAAGCAAAATTTAAAGCAAAGCGCGGAAAAGTTTGGATTGCAGGGATCATTCAAATTTTATCAGGATAATGATCCCAAGCATAAAGCACAACGAGTTAAACAATGGCTCTTATAAACCGTCCAAAAGTACTCGAAACGCCACCCACAAAGTCCAGACCTTAATGTAATTGAAAATTTATGGAGCCATTTGAAAATTGCCATCAGAAAACATGAAATTTCTAATAAAAATCAAGTCAAGGCTGTATTACAGGAAGAATGGGCAAAAATATCGCCAGAATATTGTGAAAAATTGGTGCGGTCGGTCCCCAATCGACTAAGAGATGTGATAGGAAACAAAGGCCTACCAACAAAATATTAGACAGTATAGAAAGCCATTTTTTTACATTTGTACGAGTTTCATTTTGAGGTTTAAAAATAATATTTTTATTTTTCTGTTAAAATATTTGGAATAATTTACTATTCGCATTGTTATTTAGTTATACTAATTGGGAGTTAAATGATAAAATGTTATTCTTTCAGTGTGCTTTTTGTGTTACAAATAAAATTATATTGAAGCTAGTGTACGAGTTTCACTTTGACTGACTGTATATTCTAAAAGCCTCTCAAAAATAGAATGCTCACTTGTCTCTCTCACAAAAACACATTTATAAAAATTAACATGTCGGAGACGAGTAACTTTTTGACAGTGTTATAATTTACAGTCTGTCAAGTAAGAGTGTCCGCGATAATTCATGGCCTAAATGACACATTCCACGGCCACTAAATACATTAAAAAGTCGGTATCGTTTGTGAAAATCATTTTAACGAGACGAAAAATGTCGACGACTTAACGAAAAACGAATCATGTCTTTGTTCGTCCGAAATTGACGCTGCGTCAAGGAGCAGCAAATTTAAGAAATGTGTCCCATGAGACCATTCGGCAACATCTTAGTGCCGGAAAATTACGTCGCGAAGCAGCTCATTTGGGCCCACGATAAGATAGCACACCAAAGAATACACTGAAGGCAAAAAATGTTCTCGAAACACATTTTTTCAAGAATACAAGCAGTCACGTTCTTACTTGACGGACTTTAAAGAGCAGAAAACGTATATTAGGCAACCGCTGGCGACACTTCAGTTATGAATGGTCAATCCTAAAAAAGGCTAATTGCTCCATCACTAGGGAGCCCTGAACGAATTTAAAAACTTGGCACTTGTAACTTATTTACAAAGGTTCTTGGATAAAATAATGTTATGACAGAATTTTGTGATATCAATGACAAGCTGATAAAATAACTAGCCTGACAACATTGGACATTATTTTCTTAGTAAACCTGATATCCTTATGCCCAAAGGAGAATCATGGATTGATTCTTGTTGGCAAGATTATTAGAACAAGGATTTTATCGCCTGCTGCTATACACTTTCCAAATGAAGTGTAAGAAAAATAGTGTGAGTAAAAGCTTAGACACTGGATAAAGTAAAAAACGGCATACATAATTGTTTAGGAATTGGTTACGCCGAAAAATCACGACGATACCTTGGGTAGACAACATAACAAGTAATGAATGTATAGTAGGAGTGATGTGATGATGAACAAGTAAGTAATATCAACTCAGGCCGGTAGATGGCAGGAGGTAGATCCCTAACAACGCTGTGTGTGACAAGGTCAACTTGATAGCTCGTTCAGATTTTTCTCTTTTCGCTTTTGCGTAAAGATGTAATTGTATATCTCTACCATTTTTACAATGAATACCAAATACGAGCAGCTGTGTGTGTGTGTAATTTTGGTTTGGAATTCTGGAAAAGTGCTACTGAACATTTGGGGACAAAGCGTTGAGTCACACGCAAATTTTTGGGTGATTCTCGTGATTTTAGGCTGGCCGACTCTCAGTGGAAGAGGATGAACGTTTCGAAAGATCTTGAACTGCAACCACGCCTGAAATCATCGCCAAGATTCAATAAAATATTAGGGGAGGAAACGACGCAAATATCAGGTGACTCTGTAGGCATCAACCTTCTAAAATATATTCGAACAGTGGAAAAAAAAAAGGGTGGGACTGGTGCAGGGGTGGGTCCCGAAGCCTAAAAGTAACTAGTTCCGATTTTTTTTAGCGTTAGATCGCGAACTTTTAGATCGCACCACGTATCTTCATAGTTATTTGTTAGAAGTAAAAATTTAGGGAGTGGATTTAAAGTTAAACATGAATATTTTATGAATAATTTTCCCTTACCTCTATTTGAGGTTTTGGTTTTAGCCTGAGGGCTATGGCCGTGCTCTCCTTACGGTAAGTGCCGTTTTCTTTCTCTTCCTTAGCAATTACTACCGCCCTCTCGTAGATTTTTGTAAGTCGTTCGCATAAAATGGCATGTAACCTCAGGAATATGTACCAATTATTGTTTGCCATAAACAGAGTGTATGCTTCCTCCTGAAAAGACATCATGAGTTAATATTCTTTACAGAATATCAAAATACAGTTTTTACTTTACATTTTATAGTAAATCCTTTCTTAATTTAATAATTACTGTCTGATGGATTGGTTGCTAGAGAATCTGAACTGATAAAATAATTATCTAGGGATGGATTGTTTTTTTTTTTTTTAATAATAACCTCACGTATCTAAAAAGCAAAATCAACTAATAAAATTGAATAAAGTCCACTGTTCTCTCATCATCTTCAATCCACCTCGGAATGCGTTTCGTCGTATCACGACTCATCAGACAAGTTAGGATCGACAAAGAATATAAAACTCAAAGTACTGATCACAGTAATAGTGTAAAGAATCAGTAAATTACAACAGTTTGCATCATTGGTTGCTGTAAGCCTAAGGCATACTTACCCTTCGCCAGAGGATATTTAAATAATTTGAAAATGATAAGGCGGTTAGTGAAGCACATCTCAAGTATTACGGAAAGTTGATAGCAAAATAATTAATCCAAATTTTCTTACCGGATTCGTAGTTTGAGCATGAAGAGGCACTTTCACATCTTCTTCTTTCACTTCGGGTTCCGTCTTAATTTCTGGAGACTGATCCCCTTCGGCACTGGTCCCCGGCACGGCACCGTCACTTTTGGCTTTTGAATCTTTATCACCTTCTTTGGGAGAACTACCTGGGCTTTCCTTTTCTTCGTTCTCATCTGGAAGATAGGTTTACGTTAGAGAAAAAAAAAATAAAAATTCTACCGAACAAGCACAGTCTATAAAATCTTTTTGTTTTAATGCTTTTTCATGGTGACGTAGTACGAATATTTTCTAAAATTTTTAGTTTTTCGCAGCCCGATTTGTTTGATTTCAATAGGTTTTCAGCATACTAAACACGGTGTAAAATTTAGGCCTAATAAATAAGAAACAGACCAGCGTAGTTTTTAGTATTTCGTACGGAACACTTATGAGATCACTTCGATGTCTGTCTGACTGTCCATCACACCCGATTTTCTCGAAAATTTGACATAGAAAGTTGAAATTTGGTAATAATATGGCACAAATCTAGGAATTGATGGCCCAACCAGAACGGTGTAGTTTTAAGTTAAATTTTGACTTAAGGCGTTAGTTGTGGGGGGTGAAATCGGGAAGTAAAAAATTTTTTTTGCAAGGCCATCGAGTGGAGTGTCAAATGAAAGCTAGTGAAAACACTAACTCAAAAATACATGTGATGTAGTACTCGCACAAACTTTTCTTTATATTATTTTTAAAAAAGGGACAAAAATCGCTGTCCCCCCCCACCTTACCTTTAAGAGTACTGATCAAAATACTTCGAAAAAATTCTAGAATATTCTCTGTAAAATGTAGATTGAGCGAAAATTATCACGAGTGCATTACGTTTAAAAATTTATCTGGTATCAAAAAAACTATTTGATTTGAAAATATAGTGGAAATTTTCCTTGTGGAAAATTGCGAATTTAACCGGGACTAAAGAGGTGCAATCAATAATATACTCATATACTAATCAGTACATTACCGCTTTAAGCACTTGGCCAATCACGTAACGTATAGGTACCGAGACAAAATAATTTTATTTTATTGGTTTATAATTAAATAAATATTTAGGTATTAAATATTTGTTTTAAACTTTTACTACAAAGATGTCTCGCTTTTTATATATTCTTGGTAATTCAAATATTGAAGATGAATGTGTGACTGAATTTTATAGAATACTTCAGCAATCATAATACGAAACACTAATTGTGCGACTTGCACTTGACCGTTTTTTTTTTTTGTTTTCAAAACACTGAAATAATTAAGTTTTAAGATATTCATGTCGATGTAGTACTAATATTTTCTAAAATTTAATACTTTTTTGCAGCATGATTTGTTAAATTTCAATAGCTTTCTAGCATACTAAACTCGAAAATAGGTCCAATACATAAGAAATAAATCGGCATAATTTTTTGTTTTCAAAATACTGAAATAACCTAATTTTAAGATATAATTCGTTTTGATGAAAAAGTGCACAATTAAAAAAAAACTGTCTACTATACTTTTTCATCAAAAGCGAACTGAACATTTTTAAATTATTATTCCTTGAGAGATGGAAGTAGCTAATCTAAAATGATACGGTGCATGCAAAAGTTTTGAACCAAAAAATATTGTGTATATGTGATTAATTGAGTATAGTAGTTAATTGAGTTATAAAGGGAAAAGAGAAGAAAGAAACAAATACCCCATCATAAACTACTTTAATTATGCTAACAACATGTACGACTCAAAAATCATCTACTATAAATAACAATCATTTATAACAAAAATAACATTTTTTCGGCTGTTCATAAGTATTGGACCAACTTCCAACTTCACAATAAAAAGGCATATAACTTAGCAAAAACCACTGTAACGCAGAAAAACAGTGACAGGGTTACATTCTTATCAGTACTTTGAAGCTAATACGGCGGCATATCGTTGAAGCATCGATTCTATTAATTCAAGAATTCTGTCTCTAGTAATATAAGCCCACTCTTCTTGAACATTTTTCCAGAGAGCACCTTTATTGGAACAGTTCTTACTTTCATTTTCAATTGTTCCCACAAATGTTCTATGGGATTCAAGTCTGGGGATTGACTTGGCCATTCTAAAATTCGAAGATTTTTCTTTCTGAAAAACTCTTGGAAAAGCTTGGATCGATGTTTCGGATCATTATCTTGTTGAAAAAATCCATTCTCGTGGCATATTTCGACGTCCCCTAAAGAAGCATGTGTTCTCATAGAATATCTCTGTACATAACAACGTCCATAGTACCTTCAATTTTAACTACTGGAACGACGCCTTGTCACGAAAATGCCCCCCAAAGCATAATACTACCACCACCATGCTTAACAATCGGTATTTGATATCGAGAATCACGTCTAGTACCTTTTGGTCGTCGAACATACCTGCTTCCATCATTTCCAAATATATTAACTTTAGTTTCGTATGAACACACCCCTTTTTTTCCAGTCTTCAACTCTCCAATTTAGTGTGATAAACGGTTTTTTTACTCCAACACGTCCAACTTGCGTTCGTCTACGAGAAACAGTACTCCTACTGATGTCAGCTAAAATTTCTTCACGTAATTCACGTCCAATAATTGCCACATTTTTTTTTACACGCCTGCAATTGATTTTTTTTTAATTACTTTGACGACACGAATAATTGTTTTTCTTGGTCTTCCAGACCATAGTTTATCATTCAGAGTACTGGTAGTTTCCCATTTTTTTAATTAACATATATTATTAACCGTTGTTTTACCTATGGATAAAAGTTCAGCTATTTCACGTGAAACTTTTCCTTTACCGTACAACCCTATAACAGTTTTCCGAATGTCTAATGATGTGCGTTTCCCCTCAATGATACTGACACATAATTATGAAGTGAATTACATTCTTGATGTTTACCTGGATTTACCATCAGAAATGTAAACATATCTGAGTAAATCACAGTTTCTTAGAAGTTAGCCTGATACTTATGAATAACCGAAAAATGTTATTTTTGTTAGGAATGATTGTTATTTTATAGTAGAAGATTTCTTAGTTGTAATAATGCAGACTGAAAAGTTTTTGGTCTAGCTATTTAAAACATATGTTTTTGCAAAATTAAATTTTACTCATCAATATAGTCTCCTTCAAGAGCGATACGATTAGTCCAAGACTTTTTTAACATTTCTATACCTTTCTTGAAGAAGGATTTGTCTTTGCCCTCAAAACAGGCTTCAGTTTCGGCGATAACTTTTTAATTGGAGCCAAATCTCTTTCCCCGCGAACATTTTTTTGAGGTCTGCGAATAGATAATAGTGGCTGGGGGCCAAATCTGGAGAATATGGTGCAATTCAAACTTCAATTCATGCACTTTTGCCATAGTAACCATTGACTTATGACACGGTGCACTGCCTTGATGAAAGAGTATTTTTTTCTTGTTCATTTGGGTAGGTTTCTTTGCGATTTCTGTCCTCAAACGCACCAATATCTGTATATAATATTCACTAATGGTTTTTCCCTTTACAGCATAGTCGATGAAAACTATTCCATGCGCATCTCAAAATACAGCGGCCAAAACCCTCCCAGCCGACTGTTGTGTCTTTGGTCGCTTCGGGCGGCTTTCACTGGCTGCGCTTCACTCAGCTGACTCCCGACTTGATTCCGGTGTGTAGTGGTGGATCCATGTTTTCATCCATTGCCACATATCGCATAAAAAAATCCTTTTTATTTCGCTTAAACAGGTCCAAACAGCGCTCAGAATCAACACCTTGTTTTTGGTCCACTGTGAGCAAACGCAGTACCCATTTCAAACAGAGCTTTCTCATGCATAACATGACCAACACGTTCTTTTGATATCTTTAGGGTGTCAGCTTCTCACACAATTTCACTTTACGGTTATCCAAAACAATTTTGTGGGTAACCACCCGATTTGGGCGTCCAAAGCGTTCAGCATCATTTGTATCTGTACAACCGCGTTTAAATTCAGCATATCAGTAAATGATGAGTGATTTTCCAGGGGGCATAGTCCCCGAAACACTTATCAAGCCATTGCTTTTCTTGGACGGTATTTTTTCCCATCAAAAACAGTGTTTAATCAACACACGAAATTCGATTTTTTCCATTTTTTAAAATTACATAAGTAGCGTCACTAAAACCATTGTAACTTGTAAACTAATCATCGAAATGTCATGAAATTTTTGACACGTATCGTTTGAAGGTTGGTACTCCCTAAAAATTATAAGATTTTTTGAAAAGGGCGACATCTATGTGTCAGACTAAAATGTTTTCAGCCTACGTGTTATATATTGTGAGTATAATTAGTTTATGATGGTCTATTTGGTTTTTTTTCGCTACTTCGCTTTATAACTCAGTTAATCAAAGAAAAAAACATTTTTGGCCCAAAACTTTTGCACGCAAGTCTATAAACAATTTTACAGGTATGTTATAACAGTTTTTTAAAATGAATTACTAGAAATTATACTTACCGTCGTCTTCTCTCTCATCGTCGCTAAGCGGCTGCCTATGGTGAAAGAACAAGTCAGGCAAAAACTGCCTAAGCAAGTGCTTAATCTTCCTCTTTTCTCCCTTTTGAATACCAGTCTGACGTTTGACATGATGTATCAGTAAGTTAGCGGCATCGTCTAAAATGCCTTTATCTCTGTACGGTATCACAAGATGAGGGCCAACCACCGCTTCGGAACCCTCCTCGTTTTGTTCATGTCGTTCGTCAAAAATAGTTTCAATTTCATTGAACAAACTTTTCGTTCTTATGGCCTTGACATCAGTCTGTTTGAAGTTAATGCCTATGTGATCAAGACTTTTCAGATAATACTTCTCGTTCTGGTCGCGCCAGATTTTGTTAAAGCCTTTCTGGGCTTCCCGCCATTCGTCTTCCTTCACTTTAAGGCGTTTTATAATGACTGGGACTGCAACTGCCGGATTCTTCTTTAGACCTTCAATTATATCTCCAGCTTTGTCTCCGTAAATACGTTTCAGAGCCCGCTGGTGTAAAGTTGGGGAATTTCCGCCCAAACAATCATCTAGTCTGTATTTGGCAACCTCATCTGGACTCATCCTACTTAATTTTTTGTTAACAACTTCAAGAGCTCTTATTGTGGAAGCGTTCGTTTCAATCACTACATCCAATTCAAACCGTTCGTCTTCACACCTATACATGTACTCCTCATACTGGGTCTTGCGGGAACTAACAAAAGTACTATCCTCAGACCAAGTAGGGAAAGACACCCACTGGTCGTTGAGCACCTCTTTGCAAAGCTGCGTCCTACCGGAACATTTTTGACCCTCTTGGGCCTTGGGGATGATTACAATAGCTAGCCCCTAGGCGTTTCGCCGTTGCTAGATCTATTTCGAGGGCGTGGTCGCCTTGAGGACGTTCAGATCTCGTCACATTGTAGGGTATAGGTTCCGTTTCATTTTGGCCCATAAATTCTCGGAACCACTTTAACAATTCCGGTACTTTGCCTAAGAACGGAGTAACTATTTGCAGGAGCTCGCTCTTTGAAATGATTTCCTGGTTGAAAAAGTATCAGACAGCGTAGGAAATTGTTGTAGACTTCTTGGGATCTTAAGGCTTTACGCACCTAAACAAAAAAGAAATTAGTGTCACTTAAATAAGTAAAAAAAATTTGCGAGTTGTCGGACGTCTATATTATTACTAAGGAAAACCATTTATTTTAAATATCAAAAGGAGATAATGTATTTCAATTTGGTATTTCTTTAGTGTTCCGTATGGAACACTTATGGGATAACTTCGGTGTCCGTCTGTTACACCCGATTTTCTCCGAAACTAAGTGACGTAGAAAGTTGAAATTTGGCACAAATATAGGAATTGATGGCCCAATCAGAGCCGTCTGTTTTGAAAGTTAAATTTTCACTTAAGGGGTTAGTTTTGGGGTGAAAAAAAAAAATTCTACCAGATCATGGAGTGGGGTGTCAAATGAAAATTTGTTTTAAAAGTCAAAAGCAACGTGAGTATGGAATTGTGGCGGTGTTATGTGATATACACTACCGTCAGAAAGTATTTGCCCACCTAGAAATTTTAATATTACTGTCAAAATTTAATACCTAATTAAACCCTTTTATTATATTAGGTAAATTTAATTGTTCTTAACACGTGCCCATCATAAAATTGTTTAGATAAGCTTTTTGGTGAAATCACAAATTAAAAATCAATTAGAACAACTTTCCAAGTTTTGCCCGATAATGGTTTTGAGGCGATTTCTGAGTTCAAAAATATGTATGATGTAATACTTGCCTACACTTTTCTTTGTATTATTTTTAAAAAAATGGTCAAAAATCTCTTTCCCCCACCTTATCTCGAAAAGTACTGATCAAAAAATTTTGAAAAAATTCTGAAATAGTCTAAATAAAACATAGATCGAGCGAAAATTATCACATAAAAAAAAAAACTAGTATGCATGACAGAATGGTGAAGGTTTGGAAAGTTGGCAATTCAACAAGGGCTAAGGGGATAAAGGGTAACAACAAAGCTGATCAAGAAGCTAAGAAAGCCATTAATAACGGTATTCCCATAACAGGGGGAAAATCAGCCAAGTGACTTCCAAAACAGTCTAATTATTATAAACAGAAATTTGTTCCAACTGGAATGAGATCTAGAAGAAAACAATAACAAGCTCTGGGAGATAAAACCACTAGTGTACCCCCCCACTCCACATGCAAAATCTGAACAGAGTTGAGAACACCACGCTAAGAAGACTGGCCACTGGTCACATACGAGGCTGGTTTGAAAAGTCCGTGCAAAGTCCGAGAGATGGCACCACCGGCGCGTATCGAGGTCATGTTTAGTTAGTAGCATCTCTTGAATGAACGCACACCAAGTTTCAGCCATATTGGTCTTTTTCTTTGTGTTTGGCATTCGTGTGAATCAAGGAAGTCGAGTGATTTTCAAGAAATGGACGAAAAAGAATTTCGTGTGGTGATTAAACATTACTTTATGAAAGGCAAAATGCCTTAGGAGACTAAAGAGAAGCTTGATAAACATTATGGTGACTCTGCACCTTCGATTAGAACAGTTTATAAGTGGTTTCAAAATTTTCGGACTGGCCATATGGGCACAAGTGACGCTGAACGTTCTGGACGGCCTGTGGAGGTTACGACTCCAGAAATCATTGATCAAATCCATGATATGGTGATGGATGACAGAAGAGTTAAGGTCCGTGAGATTGCTAGTGCTGTGGGCATCTCGACTGAACGGGTACATAAATATTTGGACATAAGAAAGCTATCCGCAAGATGGGTGCCGCGATTGCTCACGCTTGACCAAAAACGGAACCGTGTGAAGTGTTGCAAGGATGGTTTGCAGCTGTTCCAGAAGAATCCGGAGGACTTTAAGCGTCGTTTCGTCACTGTGGATGAAACATGGATACATTACTATACTCCTGAGACCAAACAACAAACTAAACAATGGGTTACCAAGGGGGAATCTGCACCAAAAAAAGGCGAAGACCGTTCCTTCGGCCGGAAAGGTTATGGCGACTGTCTTTTGGGATTCGCAAGGGATAATCTCATCGACTATCTCGAAAAGGGTATTTTAAAACTATTACAGGTGAATATTATTCATCGTTATTGGACCGTTTGAAAACCGAGCTGCAAGAAAAACGCCCGCGATTGGCCCACAAGAAAGTCCTTTTCAATCACGACAACGCACCAGCACACACCTCAGCAGTTGTGGTCGCAAAATTAATGGAAATAGGATTCCAACTCGTTTCACATCCCTCCTATTCTCCAGACTTGGCTCCCTTGGACTACTATTTGTTCCTCAATTTGAAGAAATGGCTGGCGGGACAAAGATTTTTTATTCAAACGAGGAGGTGATTGCAGACACTAATGGATATTTTGCAGACTTGGACAAATCCTATTATTCGGAAGGGATCAACAAACTAGAACATCGTTGGACGAAGTGTATAAGCCTAAAAGGAGACTATGTCGAAAAATAAAAAAGGTTTACCCCAACCACATAAGTAGTTTTTATTTTTTGCACGGACTTTTCAAACCAGCCTCGTATACCAGACCCACTCCTACCTTTTGAAAAACGAACCAAAGCCTTTATGTACAAGATGTAACTCTACGTTAACAGTTAAACATATTTTTGAAGCAGAACATTTAGCAAACATAAGAATAAAGCACAATATTCCTTCCACACTAACGCAAATAACAAACAACGTATCAATTAAACAAGAATAAAATTCGAAACTATCTCAAAGAACTGGAAATAGAAATCTAAAAGAAAAATTTGGGCGCCAAATGACCTAAGATGTCGACGCGCCCGATCCCCCAAACATCATCATCATCATCATCAACAAGGGCTAAGAGCTACGAAATATCAATATGTATTCGGTGCAATCAGTAGTATCGTGATAACTGGTGAGCAACGGATAGGTACCGAAGACAAAATAATTTTATTTGTTTATAATTAAACAAATACCAGGTGTACAAGTATGAAATGCGGATTTCAGACAACAGATGGTGCACTAATGCAGTTTGTGCTATAAAGATTTGACACTGGGCCATCTTGTGTCATCAACAAGTGTCAGACGCGCACGAGTGATAAATTGGAAAAGTGTGTGCATAGTGTTGTGTCGTGTTCAATAAGTCGAAATTTATACCGAACAAAGAGCATTCGCGGACAGCATTAATTTTTTGTTTTCATTTGAAGAAAACTGCTGTTGAATCATACGGATTACTTCGAGAAGGTTATGGTGAACATGCTCCATCGCAAGATACGTGTGAACGATGGTTTCGGCGTTTCAAAAGTGGTGACTTCGATGTTGCAGACAAGGAACGTGGAAAACTGCCAAAAAAATACGAAGATGTGGAATTGCAAGCATTGTTGGACGAAGATGATTCGCAAACACAAAAACAAACTCGCCGAGCAATTGGGCGTTAGTCAACAAGCTGTTTCCAATCGGCTACGAGATGGGAAAGATTCAGAAGCCGGTAGATGGGCACCACATGAGTTAAACGATAGGCAAATGGAAAAGCGCAAAAACACATGTGACATTTTGCCCGCTCGGTACAAAAGGAAGTCGTTTTTTTTGCATCGTATAGTTACAGGGGATGAAAAGTGGATTTATTTTGAGAATCCCAAGCGCAAAAAATCATGGGTAGACCCAGGCGCACCATCCACATCGACCGCAAGACCCAATCGCTTTGGCAGAAAGACGATGTTCTGTGTTTGGTGGGACCAGAGGGTCGTGGCCTATTATGAGCTGTTAAAACCTGGGGAAACGGTTAATACTAAACGTTTACCAACAACAAATGACCGATTTGAACCGTTAGCTGCTTGAAAAAAGGCCAGAATACCGAAAGAGGCAACACAAAGTCATTTTTCTTCATGACCATGCTCCATCAAAAACGGCAAAACCAGTTCGAGACACGTTGGAAGCACTCAGCTGAGAAGTTCTACCCATGCGGCTTACTTACCAGACTCGGCTTCTTCCGATTACCACTTGTTTGCATCGATAGATCACGCACTTGCTGAGCAGGGCCTTGGTTCGTACGAAGATGTGAAGAAATGGCTCGATGAATGGTTTGCAGCAAAAGGGGAAGATTTTTACTGGCGTGGTATTCACAAATTGCCCGAAAGATGGGAAAAATGTATAACAAGCGATGGAGTATACTTTGAATAAAGCACTTTTTATCATTCTTCCGAATTTAACATGTTTTTTTTAGAAAAAAATCCGCATTTCATACTCGTACACCTGGTATTTAGGTAGTAAATATTTGTTTTAAACTTTTATTACTAGCGTCTAGATTGAGTTAGATTCATTTTTGGCTATTACGTAGCTAATTTTTATTTTAAAGGATTCAAAGGTACTGAACACTAATTGCGCAAGTCCAACTTGCATTTGACCGGTTTTTTTTTTTATGTAAACTGATATGTATTTTTACAAGAGTTTCTTTTATATTGTTGTAGTTTTACACATGTGTGGCACATATTTTAGGAGTTATAAATGCAATAACCAGACAATTTTTTCCAAATCCATTTGACCATAATTATTACACCTTAAACCGCATCATAATATGATAAATCATAAAACAGTAATTTTATCAAGTACAAATATACTAATCCAAATACCACTGACATAATCTTAATTAAAATATGGCAGGTTAACAACTTTTATCTGAAACATAGGAAAATAAGCTTTTAACAATAGCTATTATCTATATGTTTCACTTTTTCTATAGATGTGAGCTCTATTATCTGTGTTTAACCATATTTGTACGGGTGCACGTTGTAACGCCTAGAATCAGTGTTTTTGTAGTGTTTGCTTATTTAGTCGGTTTTCATGGAAATAGTTGCTTATGGTGACAGTTATCATGGTAACGATTCAATAAATAATATATCCTTTTTTATTACTGTAGCAACAGGTACGGTGAACTTAAAGAAAAACTATCTGATAGGAAGTTAGGCAACATTGTGACACGTTACGAAGGGAAAGAGATACCATTTGCGTCAGCTGATAATATAGAGGAAAATCAAGGAGAGATAACTGTAGAAAGAAGACGACATTCATGGCTGCGGTACCACAGGGCAGATCCTACTGCACAACAAACCAACTATTACATCGACAGTTTCGAGAGTAGTCGTGATGACTTTGTAACTATGATGCCATCAGAAGAAAAAGATTTTCTAGTGTAAAAAAATCATCATCATTATCAATATCATCAGCTATGCAATCAATCGTCGGACATAAGCCTCGCCTAAGTAAGTCCATCTTCTTCAGTTTTCGGCCTTGTTTATCCAGTTGTAACCCACTAGTCTTTTGATGTCGTTAAACCATCGGGTTTGCGGGCGTCCTTCTTTTCTCATTCCAGGGCCTCCAGTTGATTGGGTCCATCGATTATCAGAGAATCTTGCGATATGACCCGCCCAGCTCCACTTCAACCTGCTTACCCTCTGAACTATATCAGTTATACTGGACCGTCCTCGAATTTCTTCATTAGTCAAACCTATCCCTCAACGATATTCCCAACGTTCCCCTTTCCATCACTTGTTCAGCTACTTGTAGGCGATTTATAATTTCTTTATTCAAAGCTCACGTTTCCGTTCCGTATGTCAATAGTGGCAACATTGAACAAATGTGTTTCGCATTTAGTGTATTTGGGACATTGGAAAGGAAGATGTTTCGCAATCGCCAAACGCCGACCAAGCCAATGCTATTCTTCTTGATAAATCCGCTTCCAGTTTTCTATGGATATTACTATTTTTTGACCAAGATATACGTATGAATCCGTTTTTGTGGTTTTCCGCGTTTTCAATGTTTCAGTACTGCTTCTTTGTAACAGTCGTTCATTTGTCATGAACATGGTTTTTGGCGATGGACTTTTATCTCCAGACCAATCTCTCTGGACTTGTTACGTTCGTTCAGCATTTCTTTCATTCTTCTTTGTTGTTAGATATAAGCATAAAACACATGGGCTGAAAAGTCCGGGCCTAACACATAGATGGCGCTAGTTTTTATTGCAGTCACCTTTTTTTCAGTTAATACTAACCTTCAAAAGACAGCTGTTAAAATTTCATGATATTCTATTCATTAGTTTGTGAGTTATTGTGCTAAGAGTGACGCTACTTTTGTTATTTTCAAAACAATGGATCAAAAAACAATTTCGTGTTTTAATTTTACACTGCTTCTTGATGGGAAAAAAATACCGTTCAAGCGAAGCAATGGCTTGAAAAGTGTTATGGGGACTCCGCTCCATCAGAAACAACAATAAAACGTTTGGTTTGCTGACTTCAAACGTGGTCGTAGAGACACCGATGATGCAGAACGCAGTGGACGTCCAAATGAGGCGTCCGGGTAACACCAGAAAACATAAAAAAAAATCCATAAAATCGTTTTGAATGATCGAAAAGTGAAGTTGCGTGAGTTAGCTGACATCGTAAAGATATCAAAAGAACGTGTTGGCTTTATATTGCATGAGCATTTGACTATGAGAAAGCTCTGTTCAAAGTGGGTGCCGCGTTTGCTCACTGTTGATCAAAAACCAAGAACGTTGTTGATGATTCTGAGCAGTGTTTGGCCATGTTTTAAACGTAACAAAACCGGAATTTTTTGCGTCGATATGTGACAATGGATGAAACATGGATCCATCACTTCACTCCGGAATCAAAACGATCGTCATCTGAGTGGACAGCTAACTGGTGAACCTCGTCCAAAGCGCCCGAAAGCACAACAATCGGCTGGAAAAGGTTATGGCCTCGGTATTTTTGGGATGTGCGTGGTGTAATATTCATCGACTATCTTGAGTAAAGGAAATACCATCAACAGTGAATATTATATAGCGTTACTGGAGCGTTTGAAGGCCGAAATTGCAAAGAAACGACCGCATATGGCAAAGAAAAAAATTTTGCACCGTGTCACAAGTCAATCAAAACAATGGCAAAAACTACATGAATTGAACTTCGAATTGCTCCCACATCCACCGTATTCGCCAGATTTGGCTCCCAGCGACTACTGGCTGTTCGCAGACCTGAAAAAAATGCTCGCCGGTAAGAAATTTCGCACGAATGAAGAGGTTATCGCTGAAACTGAGGCCTATTTTGAGGCAAAAAGATAAATCGTTCTACAAAAGTGGTATTGAAATGTTAGAGCGGCTCTGGAATGATTGCGTTGCTCTTGATGGAGATTACGTTGATGAATAAAGCTAATTTTGAACCAAAAAAAAACCGTGTTTTCTTTGTTAGGGCCCGGGACTTTTCAGCCCATGTGTTAAAATCATCGGCGAATCGCAAATGATTGAGTGCTCTCCTATATTTATACCCGTAATTGTCGATGGAAGTTGTTTTTAAAGTCCCCTTGACGTACACCTCTTTTCATTTCTATCTTATTGGTGTTTTCTTTCTATTCTATCTGAAATGTTGCATTTATATATATATATATATATATACAATATATATATTTATAAGTTGGAATTGAATTCTTTCTTGAACCTTGGAATATTGAATATATATTTTTTCAATTTCTTGGGCTTTATGGTTCTTTTGTTTTAAGGATAGAGAAATTACATCATGTTCTAGTTAGAATTTATTGAAAACGTTTCGCCCGATTTTCAGGCTTCTTCAGTTCATCTAAAAATTGAAATTTTTTTCTGTTTTGGATGTTCAATAGGACGCACAAACTTTTTTAATTATGAATATATAAAATTCTTAAACTTATAATACAATGTTATATATTCATAATTAAAAAAGTTTGTGCGTCTATTGAACATCCAAAACAGAAAATTTCAATTTTTAGATGAACTGAAGAAGCCTGAAAATCGGGCGAAAACGTTTTCAATAAATTCTAACTAGAACATGATGTAATTTCTCTATCCTTAAAACAAAAGAACATAAAGCCCAAGAAATTGAAAAATATATATATATATATATATAATATATATATATATATATATATATATATATATATATATATATATATTGAATAATATACGAGTATGTCAATACTACAATTACTTAGATTATTTAATGTTGCTCAGATTTCAAGGGAGTCAAACGCTTTCTCGTAATCCACAAAGGCCACCCAAATCGTAAAATCATACTTGTTTGACTTTTCTATTAAGGTTCTTAATACTTGAAGGTGGTCCAGTATACTAAAGCCTTTTCACTAAAAACATAATGAAGCGTTTATAGTTGAGTTTTTGAATCAAAAATAATTATCGATATTTTTACCTTATTTTAAAACTTTATCATAAATAATATTGATAATCGATGCGAAAAACTTTTTCAAATTTTTTTTTAAAACTAATTATAAGTAAATTAAAATTTATAAATTTCACGTGACTACGAAGCGCCACGATCGGCTGCTATGTTTGTGACGTATTTTTTTTAAATATATAATAAAAGACTGTTTTTAGTCAATTTCCACTGGTTTATTTAAATTGCGATGACGCGTTTCGCTGTAGGTACAGCTTCTTCAGAGCTACATTTTACACTGTCAAGTTAGGTTTAATGTTCACAATTTTATAGAATTTCTTAATTATAATATTACACCTAATTAAATTACGATAGTATTGGAAAACCCATACACTTTTGGAATTAGGAGAATAAATTCAATAATGGTGAATTGTTTAAATCTACCTGGTCGTTGAGTAACGTACCTATAGTCCTTAATCGATTTATTTGCATTGTCTCTAAAAGGTTTAGTTTTAAACCTTATTGTTGGGTGAGTAAAATTTTGAAATTCTTGTTAAATGTGTGATTTTCTGTTAAAAGATGATTAGCATATGTTAAATTAGACTTTCTATGGATGAAACTTTTTTCGTGTTTTGTAATTCTTTGTATAAATGTACGTCCAGTTTGTCCTATGTATGTTTTAGGACATGACCCACATGTTAATTGATAAACTCCTGATTTATTGTCTTTATTGATTTGTGGTTTGTAGTTTTTGAGATATTTCCCTATAGTATTGTTAGTGTTGTAAGCTATGTTGATATTTTTTGATTTAAAAATTGTCCCAGTTTTTCGGTTGGTTTGCCGAAATAGGTTAAGCATTTAAATGTGTTTTTTTTTGTCCTTAAGACGTGAGTATATTTCTGAAATTGCCTTGTTTCTAAGTTTCTTCTTAACGATGTTATCGATTAAAGTAACCGAATAACCGTTGTTAACGGCTACTTGTTTTATGTAGTTTAATTCTTTAGTAAAATTGTCCTCTGATAAGGGGATATTAGTTAGTCTATGTATAAAGCTATGATAAGCCGCGAGTTTATGATGGTTAGGGTCGTGAGAACTAGTGTGAATTGTGGTATCTGTATGATAAGGTTTGTGATATATTGAAAATTTATGTTTTTTCATGGTTTTACTGATTTTCCCTTCGACTTCTTCTTCCATTGTAAAACTGATATTTTTATGTAAAGAATTAAGGTATGGTAAAAAGTGAGTTAATTGTCTGTCCGTAGCTGTAAAGCATACAGTTATATCGTCTACGTATCGATACCAGTATAGACAATTATTACTATTGTTATTATGGTTGTTAAATATGATTGTTTCAATACTGTCCATAAAAATTTCGGCAAGTAATGGACTTAATGGACTCCCCTTCCTTACTCTTGTAGAATTTATTGTTAAATGAAAAATAATATTGTCTTAGGCAAGTTCTTAATAAATTAGTTATGTCCATTCTTATAACTTCATTTACTTTGTTTTTTGTTAATAGGTTCACTATTAAAATTATTGTTTCGTCTGGAGGAACACTTGGAAATAAGTTTTTGACATCGAAAGAAACTAATTTAGAATTATCTGGTATTTTTTTTAATATTATTTTTTTTTTTATTTATAAGTAAAATTTAGACGATTAGAATTAATAATAATGAAAACTATTATTATTATTTTTACGCTCCAGCAAGCCTGTGACGTGGGCCAATCACAATGCCAGAAAGAGACAGCTACTGGCCACACATTCGCTTGGTCTCTCTCACACTTTTGCGTTCGTTTTTACTTCACAGGGGATACGGAACGCTCGGTCCATTCTCTATGTCTATGGATTACAACACTCGTATCAGCACGGTCGGTGATGTTGGGGAAAAATAAACATTTTCACGTCACACGCGCTCGGGTTTTTTCGGCCCGTCATCGGTTATAACGGAATAAGTGATACTCAGAAGGTACAATGTCTGATAAGTACGGCGGGTAAGGTAGGACATCCTATCCAAGCGTTTCTCACGCGCGAATCTTCCTTGACGGGTTTTGCAACATGTGCCGAGCGTTGTCATGTTGAAAAATTACTTTGTAGTCTCTTCTGGCATACTGCGGTCGTTTTTCCTTTAACACTTGCATCAATTGTTATCGGTAACGTTCCCCAGTAACTGTTTCGTTGGGTTGGAATAGCCCATCCCAGCTGATTCCACCAGATACACAACATAAGCTTGGAGCCATGAATAATCGGCTTTGGCGAGGATGTTGACGATTCACTGGGCTTCACCCATGACGTTTTGCGCTTTGGATTATCGTAGCGTATCCATTTTTTATCACCAGTTACAAAATGATGCAAAAAAACCTTTCCGACTGTGCCGTTGAAGCACGCCTTTCAACGTCTGTCGGTTTCAATTCGTACGGCACCCAATTTTCTTGTTTTTGAATCATTCTCAGTGCATGTAAGCGGTTGGAAATGGTTGTGCGATCAACTCCTAATGGTTCTGCAAGTTCTTTTTCCATTTTTTCGTTGAGTTGAATTTCGGATCGCGAAGTATGTACATGTGAATCGGACGCCCGGCAATAGTTAACTCGTTCAACGAGTATTATTACGGTAGTGTTTCGATCTATTTAATTATTTTGTCGATTGTAAACGAGAGGGACTAGAAATAAAGCAGAGAGTAGTGTTAAAATTAAGACAATAAGTAAAAAATTTGGAGGTTTATGAAAATAATTTTGTAAAATTGTAAGAAGCTAACGAAACGATAAGCGACGACCTTGATCGTTTTTACTGTTTACGGTGATAAGAACTATAAACAACAGTTTTTTTTTTTCTTCCGTGTTTGAAAATGGAATATACGAGGAACATACGTAAAGTTTTTATAACAGAAAGAACAACGTATAGCGATGAGAGGAGACTCGAAAAGAAGAAGAGTCGAAGAAAAAGAAGAGCCAATGGGATTATTCAAGAAGAATTGATAAGAACACCACAGAACGAGAAAAACGAAAGAGTAGATAAGATAGACAATTTGATAGAAAAGATCAGAGAGCTAATGTCAGATATAAAGGATATAAAACAAGATCAGAAGAGATACCAACAAGAGTTGAAGGAACTAAAAAAGGAGAATGAAGTATTGAAAGAGGAAAATAAGATAATTAGAGAAAACATGAGAAGTATGAATTTGAAGATGAGTAGACTGGAAAAAGACAACGTAAGGAATAATGTTGTAATATCGGGAATGAGATTTAAAGCGAATAGCCAACCAGATCTGAAAATAGGTGTAGAACATTTTATGGAGAGGAATATGGACACAAAAGTGCAGATTAAAGATGTGATAAACATGGGAGCGACTATATGCAAGATAGAACTTGGAAACACGGGAGATAAAGAAGCTGTAGTGAAAAATAAAAACAAACTGAGAAACCTAAGAGAGAGAGTTTACATAAGGTTCGTTCCAACCTTAAATCAGAAACAGATTTCCAGCAATTTGTAAATCGCGCATGTCTGTAAAATATTGATTTCTGATTAATTTTTATATGGATGGTTGGAACAGCTGATAATTTACTTGACGTGTGAATAAATATAACCTAACAAACTTAGGCCGATCGAATCTTGCTTTGAATACCCATTTTTTCTTTTTATTTACAAGGCCCACGCATAAAAGTCAAAATGGATCTAGAATGTATGTGATAAGGTTAGTGTGTAAATATATCCAACATTATATATTAACGGTATAATTACTAAATCACTCCAAATGTTGGAATTTGTGAGATGTTCTCACGACATTCGTGGTGTCCAAGCAATACAAGCCTTTTTAAAATACTTTTATTCAAAGCTTCCACTTTGTCGGATTAAAGGTTATGTTGCAAGCAAAATCAAAATAGTTGCAACACGCAGGCGCCAAATTATTGGTTAGAAGATAATCCGCAAACTGTTCTGATAGTTTTCAAACAGGTTTGAATTTTAGTTGGAACATAAAACTAATTGTTTGCTAACCGTTAGTAACTTTGGTTGGAACGCAATTAACTTACTGCGCAGAATCCCGACTGTAAGAAACTGTTTCTGATGCGGGTTGGAACGAACCTATAAACAACGATTTAACAAAACATGAACGAGAAATTCAAAAGAAATTGAAGCATATAGCAAAGAACGAGAGAAAGAATGGAAACACGGTGAAAATAGGATATCAAAAAATCGTAATCGAAGGAAGAGAATATAAATGGGACATTGAGGAAGAAAAACTGAAAGAACAAACAAAGAATACCACGACCATCAAGTCAAAAAATGGAAAAGAGGATGAACTGATAGAAGAACAACAAATGCACTATGTAGGAATCACTGAAACAAAAGGAAAGTAAATGGATGCGAAAAAAATTAGAAGGAAAAGCATACAAAAATCAACATAGAAACATAATACCGCAACAAGATACAGAACTGATACAAAAAGAAGAAACTAATACAGAAGAAACAAAAGAGGCAATCGGCAATTTAAACAGGATGGAAGGATATAGAAGGAAATATGGATAGGACAGATATAGAATAACTCAACTCTACGGACCTTACACTCCTAACAAAAGGGGTAGAAAAGCATAAGGATTAAGTAAGTAAGTAACTACTTTTTCGGCTGGCCTGGACGTCTTTGTCCTCCGTGTCGAAAATCACTACTTTTAAAGCATCCAACCAGTACTCACATGTTTTTATCGATAGAATATAATCAGCATAGGTTTCCGACAGCAACCGATGATTTTCAGCGGGCGCTTTTCTTGGAATTAAACACGAAAGTAACGCTTCCCGCAAATGGTGTTTTGTTGGCACGCAATTCAAGGTCAAAAAAAATATGTTGTTTACACTTCGGCAAAATAACATGTACTAAAAATTAAAGTCTAATGATGGTGCTTCACCATGAATATAGCAACAGTATGCCTCGATGCGATATAACACAAGTTACGCCCTCTCTTAGAAATCTCTCAAAATTAATTCACACTCCTTATAAATATGTACGTAATTTTTGCATAATTTCTGTCCCTACAAAAAAAGGTTCAAGTAACAGTAAGAAACTATAGAAAAAGAAAAGGTAAAAATTCTCGGTCTAGCTTTACATTCTTTTATTTTCAGTCTGCTCGTAAAACCTCACAACTTATTACCATGTATAACTCATTACTAACTATCTGGTTCTATCCTAAAATCTTAATCATCACTAACTGCGATCTACTTTACTTTTTGATGACATAATTATTTTTGATACGTGAGCCACCATCAAAGGGAAATAATATCTATCCAGGGTGCGTCAGCAAAATCTGGAAAAATCAAACAAGTTTTTTAAGAGCATATTTTTTAATGAAAAATTAAGCTTGAAAAAAATCGTTTTTCGTGGTATTTAGGGCATCTATCTTAATAGAGAGATTTTGCAACGCTTATTTTGGTAGGCCACCGTCTTTATCTTTATTTGAAGCATACATCCACCCCGTTTGGAGCTTGCACAGTAGCAAAGGGAAGAATTTAAATATAAGGACTCAACTGTTATCGTACCTTTATTAAGGATAACGATGTCCCTTATTTGTGAACTTGATAAGAGAGGTTATTTGGAGTTCGTTATTCTTATTGTTATATGATAGGGCCTGTTTTTTTTTCCTACTTAAATATATAAACCACTAAGAAAATAGAATAAAATTGAAATAATAGTCTTTTATTGCAAATAACACTGATAACAGTTAATTAGTGTTCAGATTATATTGGAATTTTTTTGGAATCTTTGGCACAATAGCATTACAGTATGTAATTGGAAATATTGAAGGAAATAATAGAAACTTGCCAGACACAATTTTAATTTAGAAACTTGTGTTGACCCATCAAGTACTAATCACCGGTCTGCTTAACCATGAAGTGAATGGAAAAACTCCCCTAGGACCAAAGTTGTCCGAAAGCCAGTACTGAACCAAATGCCTTGTGTGAGCCGGCGCACCGTCGTGCTGGAAAACAAATATATGGCCTTCCCCTCGCAATATCTTCTATCCACGGCTTCAGAACTTTTAAATATACCTCTTTAATGACAGTTTCCTCCGTTTTGGAAGAAATGCGGTGGCATGACGTCACCTTCACTGGACACAACATGTTCTTTAGCCCTGTACTTGACTACAACTTCAAAAATAGTTGATTTCGAGTATCCGACCGGACAGCGCGAAGGCCTTGGATGATCGCGGCTTTTCGATTATACTCCGCACTTGTTTTCGACATGGCGACAATTTTGAGGCTAACATTATTTACTTCAGTTAGTTTGCTACTTGAGCGTCAACGGCGACCTCTGGCGGAAGCATAACATCGCGGGAGATTTCAATTGAAACTTGTCCAGATTTTGGCGACGCACCCTGTATCCAATATTTATGTATTTTAATTTTAACTAATATGCACAGGTCAACAATTTCAGAAAGAGAGACGATATAACATAGGCGATCCAAAGAAAGTTGTCTGGCCTCAGAGCTCAACATAACTAACTCATGTAAAAACTAACAATTTCGAAAGGAATACAATACTTATCTTAATGTAACATAACACTCGAGTGTTTCTTATTCGACGCGACAAAGAGCAATTCTTGTATTTTTAAAGAAGTTAGATGAGGAGCATAGCGAAGCAGTACTGTGCAGCGGTATGTATGTGTGTTATATATATATATATATATATATATATATATATATATATATATATATATATATATATATATATATATAGGGTGTTTTTTATAGAGGTATAGAACTTTGAAATGGAATAAAACAAAGATGAATTTTTTAAATTGACATGAAATTTACTTTATTCGAAAAATAATCTCTGGCATTATAATTTAAATATGACTTCTGGCATATGACCGCCACGGCGGGCGCGGACGTAGTCTAAATCTGGAGGTCCAATTTTCGATGACTTTTTCCAACATTTGTGGCCGTATATCGGCAATAACGCGGCGAATGTTGTCCTCCAAGTGGTCAATCGTTTCGGGCTTATCGGCGTAGACTAGCGACTTCACATATCCCCACAGAAAATAGTCTAGCGGCGTTAAATCGCACGATCTTAGAGGTCAATTTACGGGCCCGAAACGTGAAACTATGCGGTTACCAAACGTTTCCTTCAATAAATCAATTGTGGCACGAGCTGTGTGACATGTTGCGCCGTCTTGTTGAAACCACAGCTCCTGCATATCATGGTTGTTCAATTGATGAACGAAAAAGTCAGTAATCATGGCTCTATAGCGGTCACTATTGACTGTAACGTTCTGACCCAGCATCGTTTTTAAAGAAGTACGGACCAATGAGTCCACCAGCCCATAAAGCACACCAAACAGTCAGTTTTTTCTGGATGTAACGGTGTCTCAACATACACTTGAGGATTATCATCACTCCAAATACGGCAGTTTTGTTTATTGGCGTATCCATTCAAACAAAAGTGAGCTTCATCGCTAAACAAAATTCGCTTATGAAAATCGGGATCAACGGCAATCTTGTTTTGGGCCCATTCACCGAATCTACGCCTTGCTAGGTGATCGTGTGGCTCCAATTATTGCACGAGTTGGATTTTGTAAGCACGCAAACTAAGATCTTTCCGCAAAATCTTCCATAAAGTGGATGGACACATATCCAATTCCTGTGCACGATGGCGGATAGACTGAATCGGGTCTTCCTCTACGCTACGCTCTACAGCAGCAATGACTTCTTCTGTACGCACTGTAGGACGTCTCTGTGGATGCGTATTATCATTTAGAGTAAACGTGGTGCGAAAACGTTCTATAGTTAATCGAATTAATTGCTCTGATGGACGATTATGTTGACCGTAAAATGGACGTAGTGCGCGATACGTATTTCGAACAGTACCATGATTTTCAAAATAAATTTGCACAATTTGGAAGCGTTGTTCAGCGTCAGTCTATTCATGTTGAAATGCCAAACCAAACTAAACATAAATCACTTGACAGCTGACAAAATGGCCGCCAGTTAAAAAAGTGTTGCCAACTTAAAGTTTTATACCTCTATAAAAAAACACCCTTTATATATACATATAGTACTCCCATAAATACTGTTACAAACTTTCACGTACGCCCTCTATAAACATTAACACTATTTTGGTAAAATTATTTATAGGTTATGTTACTCAGTTATATAGTTATTGTGTGTAAACATATTTACAATTTGAATTCTTTAAACAATGCAGTGGGGTGATCGATAAAATAGGATTGCTGTTATAGGTTTATTTAAGTGCGGTATGAAAAAAAGCGACATTTTTAAGACCTTAAAACCGCTTAAAATAAGTTGTATGTTTGCTTACCGGGCGATAAAACTATTTACTGAGACGGGACGTTCAGGAAGACGAAGGCGAGTTCGAATGCCACAAGCTGCAAAAGCGCGAATTAACCGAAATCCCCTCAGCAAACAAAAAATTTTATCTTGTGAGATGAAAATTTGGAAAAATCCTGTCTTGTATTATTAAAGAAGATCTAAGACACGGCCCTTACATGGGACACACTGGTCAATTGCTAACGGAAGATTTAAAGCGAAACCGGTGGCAAAAATCTTAAAGTTTGTTGAAGGAATACGCTAATGACAAACAGAAAAATTTTTTTTACCGACGAAAAAATTTTCACTGTGAAACAATCTTTCAATAAGCAAAACTGCTAGGGTTTATGTCAGATTTTCTAAGGCAGCGTCTGAACTTGTTCCAAAAGTTCTGAGGCGTCATCATCCAGCATCAGTTATGGTTTTGTGGGGAGTCAGCTTTGATGAGGTTATTAGTATTCATTTTTGTGAAACAGGTGTGAAAACTTACGCTAAAATATGTCAAGACACTATTTTAAAGAACGTTGTGAAACTTCTAAACTATACTCACAAATGAGCACTGGGTCTTCCAGCAAGATTCTACACCAGAACACAAAGCTAAAACAACACCAGCATGGCTTCAACAAAATGTGCTTTCATTTATTACTACAGAAGATTGGCCTACTGCAAGTTCTGATCTAAATCCTTTGGGATATAAACAATGGTGCCTCTTAGAGGGTATGGTTTGCTCTAAAAGACATGCCAATCTTGACGAGCTTTAACAAAAGCTATGGACAATTTTCCGTTGTATCAAGTGCGTGCTGCGACAGACGAATGGCCTAAGTTTGAGGGCTTGTGTAAAAGCAAGAGGGCTACTATTTGAGTAAATGTTAACTTAATTTTGTCATGAAAATATGAAATGAAATAAAATATGAAATAATTCCATTATAATTTGTTTTAATTTTCATATAAATTAAATGTTCAAGCACTGTTTTCATTGTAACAGTATTCATGTGAGTAATAGGTATTACATATATGGGGTTTCTGCCTCTTCACCAAATAGCCTGTATGTTGTAATGCCATTGTATAGCAGATTCCATTTTTCTGTAAATACGCCCTCAGGTGATAGTGACCAGTACTCAGTCTCATCACCGGGCCCGGTTAAAATAGAACGTCAGTTGTTAGTTTATTTGAAGGGCCGCCGATTGCGTCCATTGCATGCCATTGGCTAGATGATGTGAGCCAACGATTTACATGATGTTAGTGTGACCATTTACTTATTGTGAAGGTCCACATCGATGGTTGGAAGTTCGTGCAAAAAATCAAACGCAAAACCGCCACGCCATCAGCTGCAACCACCTTGCCAGCGGAGGGTCGAGCCTTGGCTTTCACTGGGACTGCCCCCTGGACCATCCCGCTGCATTCTCGCTTGTTTTACTTCGGGCGTATAATGATGCGCCCACGTTTCATCACAGGTTACGGTGGAATTGAAAAACGCGTCGACTTCTGCAAACCATGCTTCGAGGCGCTGAAGATTATTTGCAACTGCCCCCCCGATTAAAAGGAATACAGAAGGTTGTATCTCCCCAAGACTAGAAATTGTTAATAAAAACATCCAATTTTATTATTTATTAATTTAAAAATATTAATATTGTGTGTGCTCATTTCTTTGGGTGAAATAATTCCATTTTTAAAAATGACAACTTGATTTACATTTAATATACGTGTTTATTGGGCGCCTTCAAGGTCAATTTTTCCTTGATCTATTTTACATAATTATGTAGTATTTGGAAATAAATTATTGCATTATAATTTCATCCTTTTCATATGTACTGTGAATATATTCTGTATAGATATAGATAAGTTTCTATTTCTAAATAATTTAGAATGCACTGACGCACCGCGTCGTGATCGTAGTTAATATTTTTGTTTATTCCTTGTACCGGGTTGAAATTCATTGAAGTGGAAAATTCAAGGTCATAATAATAATTAAAACGCAATTAAAACGGAAAAAATAAATCGAAGAAAAAGATTTGTATTTATATAATGCTCAAAGTTCTTTTTATGGTGTGCATACACTAAAAAAATGACAAGTCCATTGTCAAGTACGGGGAGTTCCTAAAGGTTACATTAAATCGAATAAAAGGATATAATCTTTCGAAAAAACTACCCTACAATTGTCTATGTTTAAACGGACCACTCAATAGACGTTGTACTTGGACTCGGTTCGAAATACGATCGACATCAGACCTATCTTTCATTTTACGACCCTTGTCCACAACCTGATCTTTCTTTTTAATGTTCGCCTCCACGCCTGAGTAGGGATTTTACCCTTTTTTATATCCTGAGGATATCGGCGGGGATATCGTAATGCCCGTTAACGTTGTTCAAGTGCCGGTATTTCACACCTTTTAGACAACGCGGTGGTGCCGCCACGGACGTTATTGCATTTCTGCAAACAACTACTACCTTCTGCAAACAACTACTACCTCTGTACGTGGCCAGGCCAAATATACTTAAATAAGTTGATAAATAAAGTATACCGACCTGCCGGGATTGGAACCCGAGACCTTCTGCTCCGCAAGCATGTTATTACGCCACGGGCCGCGAGATCAATCGGCCGATTTCAATAAAAAAGGAATATCTTAAAAATTCTTCTAATATACTGAGAATAAACGATAGTGCCGGTGCTGGGTTGCAATCGCAAGCCATTTCTAGTGTTTTAATTTGGCTGGACTGGAGTGTCGACTCACGACTGTACTGTGATTTGTACGCGATCGTCTGCAACCAACTACATGTCGGCTAAGTCAGCCGATGATTTGTTCAATTGTGAATGACATTACAACACTGGATGATTGACTTACTGCAAACCCAATTAGTGCTATTCAAAACTAAAAACTCCGACATAAACTCTCCGATTTGTTTACACTTCAGTAATAACATTGAAATTAACTTCGAAGTTTCTAAGGAGCTCGGGGTCACTGTCGATCAGAACCTACACGATATAGAATACAGATCGGCAGCATGACTGCGAGACTGAGCTCAGCATGAAAAACTATAAGATTTTCCGAATACATGCATCTCAATGCATTTCAGGCAGCCGTTACTTTTTAATAGTTACAGGTATTAACATCAGTGCCTTCTTCTTGTGGTGAAGAATACGGGAAACTTTATTAATCATCTTTTTTCGCACCTCTATGACACTAGAAATGAACACAGCACCGTGCAAATCCCGAAATACCTAATATATATATATATATATATATATATATATATATATATATATATATATATATATATACGAGGCTGGTTTGAAAAGTCCGTGCAAAGTCCGAGAGATGGCACCACCGGCGCGTATCGAGGTCATGTTTAGTTAGTAGCATCTCTTGAATTAACGCACACCAAGTTTCAGCCATATTGGTCTATTTCTTTGTGTTTGGCATTCGTGTGAATCAAGGAAGTCGAGTGATTTTCAAGAAATGAACGAAAAAGAATTTCGTGTGGTGATTAAACATTACTTTATGAAAGGCAAAACGCCTCAGGAGATTAAAGAGAAGCTTGATAAACATTATGGTGACTCTGCACCTTCGATTAGAACAGTTTATAAGTGGTTTCAAAATTTTCGGACTGGCCATATGGGCACAAGTGACGCTGAACGTTCTGGACGGCCTGTGGTGGTTACGACTCCAGAAATCATTGATCAAATCCATGATATGGTGATGGATGACAGAAGAGTTAAGGTGCGTGATATTACTAGTGCTGTGGGCATCTGGACTGAACGGGTACATATTTTGCATAAACATTTGGACATGAGAAAGCTATCCGCAAGATGGGTGCCGCGATTGCTCACGCTTGACCAAAAACGGAATCGTGTGAAGTGTTGCAAGGATGGTTTGCAGCTGTTCCAGAAGAATCGGGAGGACTTTAAGCGTCGTTTCGTCACTGTGGATGAAACATGGATACATTACTATACTCCTGAGACCAAACAACAATCTAAACAATGGGTTACCAAGGGGGAATCTGCACCAAAAAAGGCGAAGACCGTTCCTTCGGCCGGAAAGGTTATGGCGACTGTCTCTTGAGATTCGCAAGGGATAATCCTCATTAACTATTACAGGTGAATATTATTCATCGTTATTGGACCGTTTGAAAACCGAGCTGCAAGAAAAACGCCCGCGATTGGCCCACAAGAAAGTCCTTTTCCATCACGACAACGCACCAGCACACACCTCAGCAGTTGTGGTCGCAAAAATTAATGGAAATAGGATCCCAACTCGTTTCACATTCCCCCTATTCTCCAGACTTGGCTCCCTCGGACTACTATTTGTTCCCCAATTTGAAGAAATGGCTGGCGGGATAAAGATTTTATTCAAACGAGGAGGTGATTGCAGACACTACTGGATATTTTGCAGATTTGGACAAATCCTATTATTCGGAAGGGATCAACAAACTAGAACATCGTTGGACGAAGTGTATAAGCCTAAAAGGAGACTATGTCGAAAAATAAAAAAGGTTTACCCCAAAACACATAAGTAGTTTTTATTTTTGCACGGACTTTTCAAACCAGCCTCGTATATATATGAGTATTATGTTCTTGGGGTAAGCGGTCTTTGGGAAAGAACTAAAAAGTTTTTGACACCTTTTTAGCTACGCCAAGCTTTCGAAAATATTTCATTTTCTTCATCAGGGCTACAATTATAGTAGATTATCAGTATTTTTGAGATTAAAAGTAAAGAACAACCCTATTTTATATGTAACATGAAAGTACTTACTGCTAAGTGGTGTGTTCAAAAATTATTCTTTGTGGGAGCACTTTATTACACTTATTCATCAGAAAAATTATGAGAAAAACTCGACATAATCCTCTCTGGGAAATATAATATGCTTTTACTTCATTTTGTTAGTATGGTACGAAGAATTGTGTTTTCGTTATGATTTCTTGTCATTTGCTAAGGGCAGTGTGTTTCTATTTCTTAGTTACGTTGAGGTTAATTATATTTG
>CM032446.1:255035513-255248013 GCA_019049505.1 Pachyrhynchus sulphureomaculatus | reverse complement strand
TTGAAATCTCATTTTCTTAGAATTTTCAATAGATCTAGTAGATATTATACCGTTTTAGATAGCTAAAAAGACGTAAAAGTTTTTAAAATAATTTGCAGAATAACTTCCATACATTTTTTTTTCTCTTTATTGATTTAAAGTAGGAAACACTTGGTTAAAAAATTCGTAATTTAGAAACATTAACAAGCCGCCATTTGAAACTGTTAGTAACTAGTTCAAATTGTTTTGATGATTTTTGATACTTGACATACAGACTAACTAAAAATAACCAAAAACCACTCGAGAACCTCTAATAAAAAAAATCGATATAAAAGCAAAAAAAACTTGTTTTTTTTTTTAAAATCTTTAAACTTCAATATACCTCAAAAACGGTTAAGTTTAGGACAACATGTCATAGAGTCAAATCGATCAGAAACGTCCTAAACTATAACGTCCTTAATTATCTAGGACGACTTTCTCTGTAACCCTGTATATATATATATATATATATATATATATATATATATATATATATATATATATATATATATATGTATATATATATATATATATATATGTATATATATATATATATATATATATATATATATATATATATATATATATATATATATATATATATATATATATATATATATATATATATATATATATATATATATATATATATATATATATATATATATAGGGGATTGATAAGTCTGGTAGATTTCTACGAAACAGCAGGGAAACTAAACTTGGACTATTTAGAAAAGGGTAAAACAGTGACTGGCTCTTATTACGAAACGTTACCGGATCGGATCAAAAAAGTTCTCCTTCACCAGGATAATGCGCCTGTTCACACAACGACCGTTGGAATGGTAAAACTGTACAAGCTGGGCTTCGAAATAATTCTCCACCCACCCTATTCCGCACATTTGGCTCCAAGTGACTTTTTTTTGTTTTCTAACCTCAAAAATTGACTTGTGGGGGAAGAAATTTTTATTGCAAATCTGCAAATGTATTGGTCTCAATAGAGATTATATTGAAGAATAATTTTTTTTTGCAAAAAAGTGTTATTTACCTTGTTTTTAATCTATCCTCATATATATATATATATATATATATATATATATATATATATATATATATATATATATAATAAAGTAAAATAAGTATAAAAATATGACTAAGCTATATAATTCGCTACCACATAAAATAAAATTTAAAAGGATCTACTTTGCAATCTGAAACCGCACTCAATGAATGAGTTCTTTAATAGATTAAATCATTATAATCATTCACCGACACCTGGCGTGTTGCTGACGTGCCTTCCATGTATCCTGTTTAATTCATTTTTACCACAGATCAAAATAATTATTTGCATCAGATTATGTAACTACCTGTAAATTCTAGACAACCAAAAATGCGAGGAAAACCATTAAATTTTATTTTAAACTCAAAATTTTGACCCAATATCAGTAATATTTTTTTATTATGAAAGGCACAATAGTGACCAAATGGTTCTGTAAAAAGTAGACAATGGGTTGTAAAAATAATTTTGTGGGGCTACCGTCCAATAATTTGTCATTATAGAGTAATACCATGTTCAAAAGTTAAGTGGACTGATTAAATAAAACACAAACTATTAATTTTTCATCCAAAATTTATCTGATGCTCATCAAAATAATCTCCTCCCGCTAAAACGCACTCACACCAATGTTTTTTTTCCAACCTTCCAAGCATTTTCTTTACTCAATTTTCGATATTGTTTTCAAAGGGGTCGGCGAATCCCATTTTACAGCTTTTATAGATTCAAACCGGTTTCCACGAAGTGGCAATTTCAGCTTGGGGAATGGCAAAGGGTCACCATATACATAAAAGTTACGAATAATTATTGGATTGTACGATAGTGCATTATCGTGGTCCAACACACATTAATTGTTCTGCTACAATTCAGACATTTTTTACGATTCAGTTAGAAGGAAGTTTTTGTGCACAACACCACGGTTACCGAAGAAAACTTTTAACATGTCTTTAATTTTTGCCTGACATGGTTTTTTTTTCGGTTTTTGTTCAACTTTTGCATGATATTCGCTTGGCTGCTGCTCCATTTGCGAGTTATACGAGGCATGTTTTTTAAGTAAGTACCGTTTTGCGATTCCGCCGCCGCAGCGATACGGTCGGCGTTCCGCGCATGCGCGCTGGTAACCTACATCTCATGTCTACGCACTGACGCCATTACAGTCTGATTCTTCATTGTATACGTTGTTTACTGAGTGTTTAAGATGCCTCCGACAATCGTGAGTCCCGCCGATTGTGAAGTACGGGCTGTTATACGATTTCTTAATGCTAAAGGCGTAAAACCGATCGATATTTATCGTGAGATCTGTGAAGTTTACGGACAAACATTATGAGTGATGGAATGGTAAGGAAATGGGTGAGAGCATTTAAAGATGGCCGCACACATGTGCATGATGAAGAACGGAGTGGGCGTCCTTCGGTCGTTAATGAAGATTTGGTGCAGAAAGTGGACGAAAAGGTGAGAGAAAACAGACGCTTTACAATTTCATCATTGTGCGACTGCTTTCCTCAATATTCTCGTAGTGTTTTGTATCGCATTGTGACCGAGAAGTCAAAACATTTGTGATACAGTGGTTAACAAGTCAGGCGGCAGAATTTTATGAGGAGGGTATTCAAAAACTGGTGCCACGTTATGACAAGTGCCTCAATATTCACGGAAATTATGTAGAAAAGTAGATTAAGGTACAGGCTTTCATGTAAAAATAAAATTATAGCGATATCTTTGCACGTCTTTTTTTAATTCCAAAACGGTACTTACTTAAAAAACATGCCTCGTATAATTCCTGTAATTGTATCATTCATCCAAAAAACGTACTTTTATAACGCCCTCAATGCGATGTTTTTTCAAGAAAATTCAGTCATTTTGGAACACGAGAAAAACCCAAATCGTTTGACCTTTCAGTAAGATCTACAAGATCTTCAATTATTAACTGGCGATTACTGTATATACGAGCGTTGATTTCGTTCATGTTCTCTTCTGTGGCTGCGGAGGATGATGTCCCGGACCGCCAATTCCGATTGCCTGTGTACCCTCTTTAAACGTCAACTTTTGATCTTGCTCAACGTCATAAATTTCATGTTTGAGATAAAATTTAACTCATCGCTCAATAAATTTTAATAGCAGCGAAATACGCTTTTATTTCTAACCTAATAATGCTTTATTATTATGCCGTAAAAATTGTTGCCAAAAGTTAATAACAGTTCTACCAACAAAAAAATCATTTACTTTAATAGATAGCAAAAGCGCACGTATTTAAAAAAAACAGTCCTCGTAATTTTGGAACATAGTATCTTCTGGAAGTGCTACATCTGATACAGACGTAGGCGACCCTCTCGCTATTGTCTGTGGTTGGTGATTTTTCTCTTTACTCTTCAGCAAATATTAAAAAAAACGGAAAGCTCGAAATCTACCGAGTCACCTCGCGTTTATAGATCTGGAAAAAGTCTACGATTCAGTACCCTTGAAAAAACTATTTAATTTAACGAAAGTTAAATCCACCAAACGTGATAAAGACTGGAAAGAATATATCTTCACTAAAGGCTTGAAATAGGGATGCTGTCTGTCACCCACAATTTTTAAAATGTATTTATAGGAAGCACTAGAAGTATGGAGAAGGAAGTGTACAAGAATGGTGATAGAGATTGGTAACCAGTTCCTAACAACTCTATTCTTTGCAGATAATCAGGTGCTCATAGCAAATTGGGAAGAAGACCTAGATTGTATGATGAAAAAGCTGAAAGAAGAATACGAAACATAGGGTTTGAATATAAACATGACGAAGACAGAGTATCTTAGGGGTGGTGAGGGTGGGGAAGAAGAACCAGATTTGAAGTTGAAGAAAATAACTAGATGCGAGGAGTTTAACTACTTGAGAAGGAGAATTTCCAACAAAGGATCACCACAGAGAGACATTAAGTACAGGACTCAACAGGATAAAATTGCGTAGGGATTCTAAGCTCTTTACTTTGGTCAAACCGGATAAAAATGAAAACAAAACTGACAATCCACAGGGCGATTGTAGAGACGATATTGATGTATGGATCAGAATGCTGGTAAATGACAAAAAAAGATAAGCAAAAGATAGATGCGGTAGAAATGGATTGTTTATGGAGAGCATGTAGAATATCTAGACAGGAACGTGTCCAAAATGAAGAAATCAGAAGACGGACAGGAAGAATACATACGACAGCAGAAAGAATAGAAACCAGACAGTTAATTTGGTACGGACACGTGAAAAGAACGTCCGATATTATATGGCCAAAAAGAGCATTTGAATATATTCCATCAAATACAAGAAAGAAAGGAAGACCAGCACTAACTTGGACTAATAGAATAATAGACATATTGAGAGACAGGGCTATCCACGAGAATGATTGGAGAAACAGAAAAACATGGCGGTCGAAATGCGAGATGCGGCAGAAGCCGTAGGATCCTCATTTATATATTTATATATATATATATATATATATATATATATATATATATATATATATATATATATATAAGAAAGAGGAAGGACAGTAACAGGGCACTGGCAACAAACAATCCTAAGTTTAACTACTGGGAAACGCCCTTATAAGGAGAAGAAATGAGCAATCGAAGATCTGAAGGCTCTAGTATCTGCTTTTTATTTTTATTATTGAGCTTTCGCTGCCTAATGGTAGCTTCTTCTGGATTCTAAAAATGCAAACCAGGTACAGAAAATAAACCAAAACGTTCGTTTTTTAAAATATGATTAAATAAATTGTAAGACTGTATGTGAAATTATTTACAAAAATTTAGCAGTTAATTCATCTCTGGTGAAGACATGAAATTTGCATTTTTGTTGGCCAGGTAGTATGTATGATTACACAAACATGATTAAAAGACACTTAGAGAGTTACACAAACGTTAAAAATAAAATTTTGTCAATAAACATTAGTTAAAAACACTTTTTGAAGACTGAAACATAACTGCAAGAAACACCATGATGTTGAAATGGTACTCCATTTTAAAATTTTTGACATCGAGTTTAGTAACTATTTAGTGATATTTGAGTCTGAACCGGATATTGTTGGTAGTCTATGTCGTCAACAAAAAACCATAAAAAACATTAAAGTTAGGGATGTGGTAAAAAATTTTTTAGGTGGATGCTAATCTTAGACAAATTATTAATTATTATTGATATCTATTTTTTAGTTTTAATTTTATAACAAAGGGACTTAAATTTGATGAATGTTACTCTTCGACGAGTTATTTATTATTAATTATATTAATTGTATTAATTTTTTAATTTTATAACTAAGAGATTCATAGGTTAATTTAAAAATTTGAAAAAGAATATTAATACTCGAT
This sequence comes from Pachyrhynchus sulphureomaculatus, assembly GCA_019049505.1. Lineage (NCBI taxonomy): Eukaryota > Metazoa > Arthropoda > Insecta > Coleoptera > Curculionidae > Pachyrhynchus > Pachyrhynchus sulphureomaculatus. The sequence continues at coordinate 255,242,615 of CM032446.1, read as the reverse complement.
GTTATTTATTATATGTCCTATTTAATTTTTTAATTATTTAATTTTAACAAGAAAATATAGAAAAGTAACTAATGTAATGAAAGACTAATATTGTCAAATTTCCACTTTATTTAGTTTCACTGAAACTGTATCCAGTTTCAGTGAAACTAAATAAAGTGGAAATTTGACAATATTAGTCTTTCATTACATTCGTTACGAATTTCTATCAAGTAACAGCCACAACAACTCAAAGTAGAAAAGTAACTGGTAATAAAGAGCAAAAATGACAGAAAGAGAAAAGAAACGTCAACTTTACTAGAAACTAATTTTTTTCATAAAGATCGTTCTTTTTTATTGATTTGATATAGTTTTGTGTTAGTAAATAAGTATACCTGGAGCTCAATCCTTCTATGTCTTTTTTGTGATTGAGATTATTTTTACAGGTTTTTATGTAACACATTTCCAAGAAACTTCTTCTGAAGTAATTAGTCTCAACATTCAGAATGAAGCTGTTGTTATATTGTACTCTGTGATCTGTATTATTTACGTGTAAGCTCAAGCTTACAGCCGTTTCTGGATACTAGGGTTGTACGCTCTGAAAATAATACAGTCAAACTTGACTGGTTTAGGAAAAAATCAAGTTCGGGTTGATATATCCCATTCCATTCTTATCACCCTATGGAACAGAAACTGAATATCATCAGAGGACTAAAGAACAGAATAGATAAGATTTGCCACCTCTCATTTAAAGAAAAAAAAATGTAAAACTGTTAGAAAACATCTTGTTGGACAATTACTATCCTAAAGCTCTAATTAAAAAGAATTTTCAAAGACCCCCCCTTTCAAATCAATCCAACTGTCACCACTAATGTCGACATTAAAGTACGAAAGTTACAATACATTGAAGGCCTTTCCCAGTCCGTGTCTTCTCTTTTTAAAAATACAAACATTAAAATTGCTAATTACAACATAAAAAGAATGAATTGTTTTTATACCAATTTAAAAGATAAAACTTTACCAAGATCTAATATAATCTACGGCATTCCCTGTCAATGTGGTTTGGTCTACATTGGACAAACTTCACAAAAGCTCTCTAAGAGATTAGCGTTACACAAAAGTGATAGTAAACACAAACCCAACGCAACTAGCTTGAGCTTACACGTAAATAATACAGATCACAGAGTACAATATAACAACAGCTGGAATTCCGTCCTTTGTGGCGATGAATCTAGATTCGAAATTTTCGGTTCAAATCGACGAGTTTACGTGGAGTGGTCAGCTGGAGAGAGCATGTTGGAAGACTGTCAGTTGCCTACAGTAAAACATGGTGGAGATTCAGTAATGGTTTGGGGTTGTTTTGGCAACGGTAAAGTTGAAAAATCTTTAGGATAGAAGTATCATACGAAAAGAACAGTATCAAGAAATTTTGCTAACTCAAATGCCTCCTTCTGGAAGAGAAATTTTTAAGGGGGAATTTATTTTTTAGCATGACAACGACCCTAAACATTCTGCTAAACAAATTAGAGAACTTTTGGACCAATGGAAATCCGATGACGTCCTGGAAGTGATGACTGACTGTATAATCACCCGACTTGAACCACACCCACTGCTGTGGGACCATTTGGACAGGTGTGTTCGAAAACTCAATCCAACATCAGAAAATCACTTGTTGAGAATTTTTACAAGCAGAATGGGTTAAAATAACTGAAGAAACTATGAAGAAACTATGAAGAAACTACTGTACTTCCGAAACTCTGTAAAGCGGTAATTAAAAATAAAGGAGGTCACATAGATGAGAAGATTCCTGGAAAATCATGAATATTTTTTTGATTTTGTAGACTGTAAATAATGTGAAATAGAAAAAATAGAGAGAAAGCAAAAGTTGCCGTATCTAACAAAATCCTAAGATATGAAAATAGTTGGGGAACTCGAAATATTGTGTGAACATTTGTTGTGCGGCTTTAATAGGTATGATACTACGGGTAGTTTGCCGGCGTATAAGGCAGACATCTAAACATAGTATACCGAGATTAATCTTTGGGATAACATTTTAACAGTACCTCTTCACCAATCATTTTTAAAAACTTACCTTATCAAAAAAGGCATAATCGTTTAAAGTACCATATTTCCCAGCCTCGCTCAAGCTCACATCTCTATAAGCCGCCGATATTTTGTGTTTTTTCGGTGGAGGAGCATCCCTATGATAACTTGGATACGGCGGCGACCTCTTCACGGATCCCGACTGATGACTGGACTTGTGCGAAATGTGTCTATCTGGCATATGGTCTCTATGATACGGCTTACTTAATGACTTTTTATTGACAGAATTCGAATGCTCAGATACTGGGGCTTGGTTAATGTGACTGGTGGCATCCGGCAAAAATTGACCAAATTCGGCGAGCAGATCGCTTTGATTTTCGAACAGTTTCGCTACCTGACTGTAAACTTCTTGTTCGGTTAGGTGTTTGACGTTTGCTCCTACGTTGGCTTCTTTCATTGTACGCTGCTCCTTTTGGTAGGTATGGAGGATTTCCAGGAATCTTTTATATTTTTCCGGCTGTCCTTGGAAACGATTCTAAAATATAAAAAAAAATATTTTAGATTTTTAACTTTACACTTTAATAGTAATGACAATAATAACTTTGTACTAGTAGTGGAGAGGCTTAGGTTCTAGAAAATAGAGAAAACCTTTTTCCTCATCCCTAAAATAATTCTGCCCAATTATCCCAAACGACGAGATCTCTGTAGAATCTTGCTGCCCCACGCCAATATACGAGCCGCCTACATACTTTTGAAACAACAGTTCTCTTTATTTTTTAGACAAATTAAACAAGTAATAATAATAATTGAAGGGTGGTCCCACCTACCACTCCACCCACGGTTCTTGAAGAGTACCCCGAAGGTGCCTCATTTAAACATTAATCAAAAGAAAAGTTAACGCCCATCAATTACCTTTCTGTTTCCATATTCACTGGAGTATTTTGTAAGAGATGTCCGCCCTACTTTTGGGTCTATACCCGGGGATACCTTTAACTCTCCTAAATTAAACCAGATCGCCTTCTACACCTAAAAATAGTAAATGCATTTTTAAGCTACTGTAGCCTCTGAGAATCCCGGCATTCAGTTGTGTTCTCTGGCCAAGATACAAAATTCCTGGTTTGTCCGGTCTCTGGGTTTGGATACTCTTTTTAGAGCATTGATTGGCCTATTTCGCCCATTCGTAAGGGTTGTTCCTACCTACTGTTTGGATATGCACAGAGGTGGTTCAGGTTCCTAGGATTGAGTTTCGCCACTGAGTCTGACTAACACCCCTGATGTCCAAAAACCTAAACTATGTTAGTTCCTTCTAAATAGCTCTCTCAGTACATCTGTACAATTTTAAATAAGTACCGAGTTTATCTTAGTCTTTTTTTTTTCTGTTTGGTTGGCCTCACGAATTTAACGTACGAGTATTAGCCACGAGCCCGTATGTGTAATTTTTAACTAGCGCCGGATTCGCACCAGCGACCTTCGGGTCACTTGGCAGGTTCTCAACTCACAGCGCTACCGACGCCGGCAGAACCTAGTCTTAATGATTAGTTTGTGTGTTTGTAAACGTCTACCGACTTCCTGGAGGTAGAAACGTAAAGAAAAAATTTAGCAATGCTATTAAAAATGAGTTCAAAGACATCCTTCAAGTAACAATTTGCAGAATGATCGGTTAATATTTTGTATTTTTCTAATCGTGTTATACAAAAAATTGTTTGGGTCAAAAATATTTCTTCTTCTTCTTATATGTTGTTGTCCTCTATTTCCGCACAACCCTCTGTCATCCACGCCTCCTTTGCTTCTTTAATTTTGGCCTTTATCGGTTCATTTTTGTTGTTCTTAGCCAATCTTCTTTCCTCCATTAAGGTCAATATTTCGTCCGTCATCTATTTCTTTTTCCTTTTATATGTTGTTGTCCTTGAATATTTCATAATAATCTTCTGCAATTTGTTCTTTATCTTATATATATATATATATATATATATATATATATATATATATATATATATATATATATATATATATATATATATATATATATATATATATCCAGTGGCGTGCAAAAGTTTCCGGTCGGTGACATTTCGTACTCTAATTTATTAAAAAAAAGACTAATGATTTTTAATCATTATGAGATGTGAGTATGAGATATAGGAAACAAAATAATATGGTAAAAGAATATTATTTATGTTTGTGAATATATGCTCTATAATAGACTTAAATTATATTTTTATGTCAATATTTTGTAGCCAAACCCTTTGCAGCGATAACAGCCGCACAACGATGTGGCATTGACTCAATTAATCGATTAATACAAGCAGGTGAAATTTTATCCCATTTTTCCTACAATGATTTGAATAATACGGCTTTATTTGAATATGTACGCTTTCGAACTTGACGATCTAGCGTTTCCCATAAGTGTTCTATTGGGTTCAAGTCGGGTGACTGAGATGGCCAGCTTAAAACTCTTACATTTGAAGCAGAAAACCACTGTTTCAAGAACTTGGAAGTATGTTTGGGATCATTATCCTGCTGAAATATCCAATTCTGCGGCAATGTTTCTTCAGCATATGATAACAAATTATCTAAAATGTCCTTGTAAATATCAGCGTTCATATTTCCGTTGCTCTCGATCAATGGACCGACTTCTTGTGCAGAGAAAATTCTCCTAACCATCACACTTCCTCCAGCGTGTTTTACAGTAGGAATTTGGTACCGAACATCATTTCTCGTACCTATAGGACGTCGTACATGTTGTCTACCATCGCTTTCAAAAAGATTAAATTTAGATTAGTCTGAGAAAGCTACTTTTTTCCAATCTTTGATTGTCCAATATAGGTGATCTTTGGCAAATTGTAATCGGGCCTTCTTATTCTTTTTACTGATTAATGGTTTTTTAATACCTATACGGCCAAAAACTCCCACAAACTGTCACAATACTACGACTAATTTTAGATATGTTTTCATCCTTTAGCTCGCGTGCAATTTTGGCAGCAGTTTTCTTGACATCCGCAGTTGATTTGCGTTTAATGATACGATCTACTTTTTTAGACGTTTTTCTTGGTCTTCCACTACGCGGACGATATTTTAAACCATATCCACAACGGTATTTTACAATAATATCGTTCACGGTTGATTTACCTACCAATAATAATATGAAGCAATCTCACGAAAAGACTTTCCTTCTTTTGAAAATTTGATTACTCTCTCACGAATTTGGATTTGCATATGCCGAGCCATGTTTATGCTCCCACGAACTTTTATGAACTAAATGTGAACATTCAACGCGCTATTATTCGTAAATACGTCTTTGAACATCCTACTGCATCAATGTATATTATGTGGCCGGAAACTTCACAAACATAAATAATATTCTTTTACTATATTATTTTGTTTCCTATATCTCATACTCGCATCTTATAATGATTAAAAATCATTAGTCTTTTTTTTTAATAAATTGAGTACGAAATGTCACTGGCCGGAAACTTTTGCACGCCACTGTATATATTTCTACAATAAACAATTAGTACAGATTTTAGCAATTTTTCGTTTCGTCGCGGATTTGCAATTATCCTCAATTTCCGGACTAAGTATATTTTTTTTAAAAAAAGGAACAATAATGCATGTTAAAAAAGGATAGGTAGGTAAAGGACCGTTAGTAGTTCGTCTAGTCGCCTCAGCGTCGATGATCGACTGGCATCTTCGAAGCATACTTTCGACGAGATTTTCTGCGTATTCTTGGGGCAAATTGCCCGAATTTGCCGTGACAGCTGCTTCACTCTGTACACCTTTTTACTACGACGCTTCTTCTTGATGTATGATGACACGTTCTCGATTGGGTTTTCAACGGGCGACTGGGGTAGCCAATCTAAAGGATACAGGATTCGCTCTTCCACTGGTTACACGTTTTACTCCGATGTTTCGGGTCGTTATCCTCTTGAAGAATCTACTCCTCATTTTTATCGACAAACCACCGTTTGGCATGTTTTCTTGTAAATCTGTAGCATTTTTTTCAAATTATTAAAGAGCCTCCTAAAAACCTTTTTCCGAAAGACATCTCCAAATGTAATGAACGGCTGATTTTGTAAATTTCTAGTTTATTTAGTTTTTCAAAAACTGTATGACGCGTTTCGCTATCACTGTAGCTTCGTCCGATATAAAATGATATTTGATTAGATCAAATCTACAGTGATAACGAAATTCGTCATATCGTTTTTGTAAAACTAAATAAAGTGAAAATTGACAAAATCAGTCTTTCATTACATTCATTATGAATTTCCATCAAGTAACAGCCACAACAATTCAAAGACATCTCCAAACATGAATTTTCATTGGATGTTTCATGGGGCGCTAAACCAATCAGTTAGTGGAAATTGTCCAGGTCTGTAGGGTGACAACATAACACCAAAATGAAGCGTCATCGGAAAAAAATACATTGCTCCAGTCTCGATCTATGTTTTTCTCTGCCTTCGTCTGCTATAAAATGATATTTGACGAGATCAAAGCTACAGTGATAACGAAACTCGTCATATCGTTTTTGTAAAACTAAATAAAGTGAAAATTGACAAAATTAGTCTTTCATTACATTCATTATGAATTTTCATCAAGTAACAGCCACAACAATTCAAAGACATCTCCAAACGGAATTTTCATTGGATGTTTCAGGGGCGTTAAACTAATCAGTTAGTGGAAATTGTCCAGGTCTGTGGGGTGACAACATAACACCAAAATGAAGCGTCATCGGAAAAAAATACATTGTCTCGATCTACAAGGTGTACAAGTATGAAATGCGGATTTCACAAGCTTTCATTTGATACAGATGGTGCACCAGTGCAGTTTGTGCTATAAAGATTTGACACTGCGCCATTTTGTTGTATCATCAACAAGTGTCAGACGCGCACGTGGTAAATTGAAAAAGTGTGTGCATAGTGCTGTGTTATTGTGTTATTTATACTGAACAAAGAGCATTCGCGGACAGCATTAATTTTTTGTTTTCATTTGAAGAAAACTGCTGTTGAATCCTACCGATTACTTCGAGAAGCTTATGGTGAACATGCTCCATCGCATGATACGTGTGAACGATGGTTTCGGCGTTTCAAAAGTGGTGACTTCGATGTTGCAGACAAGGAATGTGGAAAACAGCCAAAAAAATACTAAGATGTGGAATGGCAAGCATTGTTGGACAAAGATGATTCGCAAAAACACAAAAACAACTCGCCGAGCAATTGGGCGTTAGTCAACAAGCTGTTTCCAATCGGCTACGAGAGATGGGAAAGATTCAGAAGACCGGTAGATGGGCAGCACATGAGTTGAACGACAGGCAAATGGAAAAGCGCAAAAACACGTGTGACATTTTGCTCGCTCGGTACAATAGGAAGTCGTTTTTGCATCGTATAGTTACAGGGGATTTATTTTGAGAATTCCAAGCGCAAAAAATCATGCTTAGACCCAGGCGCACCATCGACCGCTAGACCGAATCGCTTTGGCAGAAAGACGATGCTCTGTGTTTGGTAGGACCAGAGGGGCGTGGTCTATTATGAGCTGTTAAAACCTAGGGAAACGGTTAATACTAAACGTTACCAACAACAATTGACCGATTTGAACCGTTCGCTGCTTGAAAAAAAGACCAGAATACTGAAAGAGGCAACACAAAGTCATTTTTCTTCATGACAAAGCTCCATCACATACGGCAAAACCAGTTCGCGACACGTTGCAAGCACTCAGCTGGGAAGTTCCGCCCCATGCGGCTTACTCACTAGACTTGGCTCCTTCCGATTACCACTTGTTTGTATCGATGGGTCACGCACTTGCTGAGCGGCGCTTTGGTTCGTACGAAGATGTGAAAAAATAGCTCGATGAATGGTTCGCAGCAAAAGTGGACGATTTTTACTGGCGTGGTATTCACAAATTGCCTGAAAGATGGGAAAAATGTATAAGAAGCGATGGAGCATAATTTGAATAAAGCACTTTTTATCATTTTTCCGAATTTAACATGTTTTTTTTTAGAAAAAAAATCCGCATTTCATACTTGTACACCTGATATGTTTTGCTCTGCCTACGCGAGTCGTGTCTCTCAGGGTTTTTCGCTCAGCTCTTAATTGTTATACCAATGCGCCATCTATGCCTTCGAGCAGTAAGCTTGAGAAAGATGCGCTTCTGTAAATAAGTTGCCAGCCGTGCTGGCCGCTCTGCTTGAATGATTTAGTAAGTCGCCGGTAGAGTGCAGTAAAAGCATCTATTTGTTATAGTTTTCCGTTAGTTACTTGGATAAAGGACTAAAAGTGTGTTCTCGTATTTGCTGAACCTAGCCCAGCTGATGAGCCGTGATACGGCGAAACGCGTCCTGGGATGGTTCAGCAAATGCGAAGAACACTTTGGTAACTTCTAAGAATACGATTTTTTCGTTTATTTTTAATTGTTATACCAATGCGCCATCTTGATGGTACACTTATCCTCTTGTTTTGGAGTTTATCAACTAAATTGCAGAGATTGTGGCAAAACATACATAGGCCAGACTGGTAGATATTTTGGTAAAAGATTACAACACTATAAATGTTTTATCAAAGGAAAAACCAAATCCAATTATGCAAAATATCTAATCGAGAATGGTCACACCATAATTTCAAAATTCTTCATCACGAAAACAAAAACCAGAGATTAATCCTAATTGAGTCTCTAGAGATAAACAAACTTAAAAATTCCAACCGTCTATTGAACGATCAGATAGACCTTAATAATTCACTTTTGTTAAATATTTTCTATTAATATTTAATTAGTTATGGTAAAAATAAATTTTCGTTTCTTGCTTTTACTTATGTATTACCACCGTTACTCTTTAATGTTCAGTAATTCAGAATGTAACGTCTGAAGAAGCTACTGTGATAGCGAAACATGTTATGGTGTTTTACAAATATAGTGGAAAGTTTGTGTACATAACACAGGCCAACAAAAAAATATTTTGAAAAACTTTTTAAACCAATACATCTAGATGTTATGTATTTTTGGATGCTGAAACCGTATCTGGTATCAGTTTTTTTGTATCACCCACAGTTCTCTCACAATATGACATCGACTAAATTTCAAAATAGGAAAAATTAAATAATGAAATTATAAATAATTAAATTAAATAAAAAATTTTAAACAAATAAACAGACGTTCCAGATTCCAAAAATGTTTTTCTTTCAGTCAAGAACCAAGCAATTCTGTTTTTTCCTTACTCAAACCCAAATCTCTCACTCACTAAATCATTTAACTCAGCTTGTGTAAACAACTGTGGTTTTAAATTTTCTAGAGAAGATTGAAACTCATCATCATCTGGTCGACTTTCATTAAATTCGGGACTGGATTGTAAAACGTCATCAATACACTGAGGTGGCTCAGGGACAGGAAGTCCCGGTCCCTGTCCTACTGGCCGATTAGCTGAAATAAAGTTAGAGTCTTTCATATTGCCCAAAAACTTCTTTAAATGATATCCAAGCCTTCTTTCCCTTTGTAATCATCCTTGCTTCAAAGTTGGAATCGAACATCATTTTACGAATATCAAGCCCAACGAAAACCCCTTCTTTCAGTTTTTCTTCTGATAAATGAGAAAATCTTTTACACAAATATTTAAAACAATCACCATCTTTAAGCAAGGCTTTCACAAATTGTTTCATTAAGCCTAACTTGATGTGTAGTGGTGGTAGAAGAATCTTTTTTGGGTCTACTAGAGTTTTATGCAAAATGTTCTTCTCGCCACGTGTTAAAGTTTTTCTTACGGGCCATTGCTTTTTGGACCAATGTTAATCCCTTGCTCTGCTGTCCCACTCACATATAAAACATGGAAACTTTGTAAATCCCTTTTGTGGACCAAGAATCATGGAGACAACTTGTAAATCTCCATATAGCATCCAATCGTGAGCTGGATAGTTAATTTTCTGTAAAATCATGTTAAGATTTCCTTCATATGGACTGAATGAGCAACAGGCAGTGAAGCATAAGTATTTCCGTTGTGTAAGAGAACTCCTTTTAAACTAGTTTTTGATGAGTCTATAAAAAGCCTCCAATCTTCCTTCTTGTTCTGAATGCCAAATTCGTTCATTAGACTACCAATATCATGGCAGTAAACCAAATCCTCTTCCTGCTTGAAAAACTGAGCAAACTGTTGATCTCTTGTTCTATAATGGTAAATAGATGTTCCAGATTCCAATAAATGTATTTCTTTCAGCCTAGAACCAAGCAATTCTGCTTTTTCCTTAGTCAAAGCCAAATCTGTCACTAAATCATTTAGCCCAGTTTGTGTAAACAACTATGGTTTTAAATTTTCTAGATAACTCATCATCACTCGGTCGATTTTCATTAAATTCAGGACTGGACTGTAAAATGTCATCAATAGACTGAGGTGGCTCAGGGACAGGAAGTCCCGGTCCATGTCCTACCGGCCGATTAGCTGAAATAAAGTTAGGATAGACAATTACTTTCTTATTTTTGGAGTTATATCCAGAAACATCAACACTGCAAAAATAACAGTCATTTGAATAACGTTCTTGCTCTCTCCATACCATGGGTACTGCAAATCTAAAAGCTTTCTTTTCTTTCTTATACTATTTCCTAAGACCCTCGACACAAACATAACATACTTTGTGAGGAGCCCAACATTTTTCTTGACTACCGATTTATACACCAAAATATGCAAAGTATACTTTTTTTACAAAGTCAGTAATGTTTATTTGATGTTTTTTAACTAAAAACAACATATATATAACAAAAGAGTTTTGCAACCACGCCTAGCCATACTTTGAGTGTGAATTAAAGCACATGGGTTAAACACTGCAATGCGAGGTTATATTAACTGGAAGAAAACAAACAGCTGTGACATTTATCGGAACTGCCAACCTAATAACATTTGATTTTACTGCCAACCTTATAAAATTCTGATTTTATTGCCAACCTAATAACATTCAAATTATAAAAAATAAACTTTCCACATTTTGAATATTAAAATGTGAAAAATTGGTGGGCGATACGACTTTTTAGTGTTCCGTACGGAACACTTATAAGATCACTTAGGTGTCTGTCCGCCTGTCTGTCCGTCTGTCACACCCGGTTTTCTCCGAAACTATTTGTCATAGAAAGTTGAAATTTGGTAATAATATAGGAATTGATGGCCTCATCAGAGCCATGTAGTTTTGAAAGTTAAATTTTGTCTTAAGGGGTTAGTTTTAAGGGGTGAAATCGGAAGTGAAAAAAAATTTTTTTTACTAGGTAATCAAGTGTGGTGTCAAATGAAAACTTGTGAAAACACGAGTAAAAAATATATATACAGTCGACACTCTATATAGTGAAAGACCAAAATGTTGACCGAAATTTCACTATAGAAAGTTTTTCACTATATAAAGAAAAAATCCGTATATATTGCTATGTATGTATTTTATATTGGTAATCATTTACTTGTATTTTATAAGGTAAAGATTTTATTAAACATTTGAAAGTTTAAATAGTACATAGCATGTACAGGGCTAAATACATACATAAAGTCCGTACGTTATATCTTTACCCGTGCGTCATAGTTTTCAGGCCATATAACAGACGACTATTATATTATTTGTCTCTTTTCACCAATAAACCGTAGGTATTGGTAAAAAGAGACAAAAAATATAATAGTCGTCTGGGATATTGCCTGAAAACTATGACGCACGTGTAAAGATATAACGTACGGACTTTATGCATGTATGTACTACATACGAAATAAAAAGAATAATACAAAATTCCTGGCCCCTGAGAGTAGTTCGCACAATGTCAAATACATTTCTTATTTCATTTTCACTAAATTTAGCAGGACATTCTCCGGTTTCAGTTTCTTCTTCATGATCTTCTATACTTTTTATATCGTCAATTATGTCTTGGTCAGTTGGGAGATCTGTCGTGCCAACATCATTGTCGATTTTTAAGAAATCTTCAAGTAAAAAATCTGCGTCGATGGTAGCAGTTTTTTGTAGAATACCCCATTTCCTTTTTAAGGTAGCGAGATCCATTTCGTCTTCTTCTTCCCATTCGTCAATTTTTTCAGTAAAACCTGCTTTAGAAGAGTTTTTGATAGTTTTCTGAGAAACATTTTCACTCCATACTTTAGCGACTTCAGTTATACACTCTTTAAGGGTAATCACTTTTTGGACTGGAAGGTTGTTATCAATCGCATTAACAATTTTGTGAACAATTCTGTTTCGGTAATGATGTTTTATGTTTTTTTATAATACCCTGGTCCATAGGTTGCAATTTGGAGGTCATGTTTGGTGGAAAAAAAGATCAATTTAATATTCCTTAATTTTTTACTTACAGTAACTGGATGTGCAGGACAATTGTCTATAAACATCACAATCTTTCGCTTTTGGCTTTTCATTTTCGTGTCCAGTTCTTTGATCCATCTTTCGAAAATCTCAGAAGTCATCCATGCCTTTTTATTATTGGCGTAATCTAACTCCAGAGATTTAACTCCTTTTAAACAACGGGGATTTTTGCTTTTACCTATGAGCAGTAATTTCAGTTTTTTCTGAGCCATCCATGTTTGCTCCAACCATAAGTGTCACCCTTTCTTTACTTGTTTTAACACCAAAACATTTACAACTTTTAAAAGCAAAAGTTTTGTTTGGCAAACATTTAAAAAACAAACCGGTTTTATCACAATTGAAAACGTTTTTTGGTTCGTACTTTTTCAATGCACTTTTTAAAACAGTTTCAGTCCAAATGTCACAGTTCTCCTGACTAACGCTTGCACTCTCGCTAGACACCGTCTTGAAAACAATTGAATTGCGAGTCTTCCAGGCACTCAACCACCCTTCACTAGCTTGAAAATTAACGCAGTTAAATTCTTTAGCAAATTGTAGAGCCTTTTGCTTTATTAAATTGCCCGATATTGGTACGTTTTGATGCGTACAGGCCACTTGAAACCATCGTAAAACTGCTTCATTTACATCCTCGTAAGTACTCACCCGTACTCGTTTTCGACTGCTTGGAACACTAGGTTTCTTGATGATACTGTCGCGACTTTTTATTATTAGAGAGACGCAACTTGGAGAAACACCAAATTTTGCAGCAACATCAATTTTTTTGCAGCCTTTATCAACTTCCTCCAAAACTTTAATTTTCTCAGCTAAACTTAAACACACTCGCTTGGACATCTTACTTGATTCTTAAACAAAAAGAAACTGAACCTGAATTTGCGAATTACTAGGCCTCGACTATAAAATGGGGTTTTTCCCCGGGTTTCTATAAAATGGGTTATTCCCCGGGTTTCTCACAGAAATCTACCTGATTTATTGCCAACCATTAGGCGTTATAAACGCGTTAAGAACCTTTTCAAAAGAATGCGTCATAAAAATGGAATTCGTGCTAATGTTAGATAAAAATGGGAAACCCGAAATGGCCAACATCTCAATAAATGCATAAAAATTTATACATAAAATTCCGGTAAAAATTTTATTATATAGTGTTACTATTTTACAGATTCACTATATGCAGGGCTTTTTACATGAAATTTCATTAAAATATTCTAGGTCTTGAAAAAATTGCACTATAAAGAGTTTTTCACTATATAGAGTTTCACTATAAACAGTGTCGACTGTTTATAGTGACTTGCGCGCACTTTTCTTTGTATTATTTTTAAAAAATAGCGAAAAATTGCTGTCCACCCGCCTTATCTCGAAAAATACTTATCAAAAAATTTTGAAAAAATTCTGGAATATTCTCCAGGGGGTGTAGATTGAACGAAAATTATCACGACTGCATTACCTGTAATAATTTATCTGGTATATAAAAAAAAAAAACAGAAATTTCAAGGTCATCAATTTTCAGTAAAGATTGGAAATAAACTTTGTTGAAAACTCATTTGGGGTGTGTTTTGTGAAGTCACTGATCATTTTATACTTCCGTTACAACATTTTTTTATTTTAAAAGCAATCAACGTACGGAACACTAATTGCGCAAGTTCAACTTGCACTTGACCGATTATTTTTTATTTTATTATTATTTTCGGACTTAGCACACCAAAAAACATAGGAATCAGGTAAAATTGCTAAAAAGGTTTTTTCATCGTTGGCCTGTGTAATTGTTTTATTATTTTTTCACATCTCACATAATAACTCTAGTAGATCAACATCATTTTTTAACCGAGAGTATCGTTTTATCAACTTGCTAATGAATGCCCTCGATTTACCCATATACTTAACAGCCGCTGAAGGCGCCATTTTCGGACTTTTTGTCAAATTAATTAGAACACTGAGGGGGCGTTTATCCAATAAAAGTATATTCTTTGTAATAACAGATAACAGCTAACGAATTAAATTCACTTTAGCCATTATTAATATCATAACTATAACAAGAAGTCTATAATTGATTAAAGCCAAACTATAATGACAGAGAATGTAACAATGCAAGTATAATTTAGTACTAAAAATGTGATTTGTAGGATTGGACAAAACTGTTGTGTCATGTTAAATCTCGTTTCTCGATTTTAATAAATTAAGTATTTACCAATTATAAGATTTTATCCGGTTGATCTTTTAATAAAACTCTTACAAACCTCATGGTTATGGCAATGTTTTATTTTTATTTACCATAGCATCTTAATGATAATTAAGATATCCAACAGTATATATAATGTAAGCGTAATTGTTCGATAGAAAGTGATTTAAATTTTCACTAAGTGTGTCACCCTTCCAAACCTAACCGTTTAAAACTACCGTGTAACGTCTTCACAGCTAACACACTGTTACCAGTACACCCACTATACATAATAATATGCTTATCAAGAACGGGTCGACAATAAAAATAAAATTAACTTATTAGGTTGCGATAGTAATTTTAAACATTCCAACCGCAAATATTAGTGGAAAAACCGATGCAAAATTCAGATGGTTACCTATAATGCAGCAACTAGAACGAAATAACCTAATCCTAACATCACTGATTAAATAGAGAGTACGCGGATGTATTGGGTGTGTGAATTAATTTTGAAGGATTTTCCGGTAAAAATATCGCTTTATTGTAAAAAAACCGGTCAAGTGCAAGTTGAACTTGCACAATTAGTGTTCCGTACGTTGATTGTTTTTATAATAAAAATTTTTGTTAGGGTGGTATAAAATGATCAGTGACTTCACAAAACACACCCCAAATGAGTTTTCAACAAAGTTTGTTTCCAATCTTTACTGAAAACTGGTGACCTAGAAATTTTGTTTTTTTTTTTATATACCAAATAAATTATTAAAGGTAATGCACTCGTGATAATTTTCGTTCAATCTATACCCCGTGGAGAATATTCCAGAATTTTTTCAAAATTTTTTGATCAGTACTTTTCGAGATAAGGTAGGGGACAGCGATTTTTTAAAAGTAATACGAAGAAAAGTGTGCGCAAGTATTACATTACATATATATTTTTTACTCGTGTTTTCACAAGCTTTCATTTGACACGACACTCGATGACCTAGTAAAAAAAAATTTTTTTTTCACTTCCGATTTCACCCCTCAAAACGAACCCCTTAAGTCAAAATTTATGTTACGGTGGTATAAAATGATCAGTGACTTCACAAAACACACCCCAAATGAGTTTTCAACAAAGTTTGTTTCCAATCTTTACTGAAATCTGATGACCTTGAAATTTTTGTTTTTTTTTTATATACCATATAAATTATTAAAGGTAATGCACGCGTGATAATTTTCGTTCAATCTACACCCCGTGGAGAATATTCCAGAGTTTTTTCGAAATTTTTTGATAAGTACTTTTCGAGATAAGGCCCGGGACAGCGATTTTTCGCGAATTTTTAAAAATAATACAAAGAAAAGTGCGCGCAAGTATAATATTATATATATATTTTTTACTCGTGTTTTCACAAGCTTTCATTTGACACCACACTCGATGACCTAGTAAAAAATTTTTTTTTTCACTTCCGACTTCACCCCCCAAAACTAACCCCTTAAGTCAAAATTTAAATCTCAAAACTACATGGCTCTGATGAGGCCATCAATTCCTATATTATTACCAAATTTCACCTTTCTATGTCAAATAGTTTCGGAGAAAATCGGGTGTGACAGACAGACAGACACCGAAGTGATCTTATAAGTGTTCCGTACGGAACACTAAAAATGGTTATAAATTGATTATTCGAAGTATTGTTCATCAATAGCCACTACTTTCTCCCATCTTTGTGGCAGCATATGAATATCACGTTGAAAAAAAGACTTATTTTTGAGGCTATCCACGAATCGGCCCATTTTTGGTATCCTCATAAGAATGGAGGCGCTGTTCAGACAGGCCATGGGCCATCGATCGGAACAAGTAATAATCAGAAGAAGCAATGTATGATGACTTCAGCGGGAGATGTAGAACATTCCATCCAAGCACCTCTAGCGTTTCCTTGACGGGTCTTGCAATATGTGGCCGAGCGTTGTCATGTTGAAAAATCGCTTTTAGCATATTGCGGTCGTTTTTCCTTTAACGTTCGGCTCAATTGCATCAATTGTTGTTGGTAACGTTCCCTAGTAATAATTTCGTTGGGTTGGAGCAGCTCATAATACACTACAGCCAGCTGATCCTACCAGATACATAGCATAAACTTGAAGCCATGAATATTCGGCTTTGGTGAAGATGTTGGGGGTTTACCGGGCTTCGCCCATGATTTTTGGCACTTTGGATTATCGTAGCGTAACCATTTTTCATCACCAGTTACGATACGATGCAAAAAAACGTTTCCCATTGTGCCGTTGAAGTAATTGTTCACAGGTGAAAAATCGCCTTTCACATCTCTCGGTTTCAACTCGTACGACACCCAATATCCTTGCTTTTGAATCATTCCCAGTGGATGTAAGCGCTTGGAAATCATTGTGCGATCAACCCCTAATGATTCTGCAAGTTCTTTTTCCATTTGGCACGGGTCTTCATCAAGTAATACCTCCAATTCTTCATCTTTAAACTTTTTCGGCTGACTTGGACGTTCGTTATTTTCCGTTTCGAAATCACCACTTTTAAAGTGTCGAAACCAGTACTCACATTTTCAGCAGCGCTTTCCTTCCAACCAGACAAGAAAAGTAACGCTTCCAGCAAATGGTGTTTTGTTGGCACGCAATTCGACATATTCAATGGTCAAAAAAAAATGTTTACACTTCGGCAAAATCAAAGATCTAAAAATTAAAGTTTTATGATGGTGCTTCACCATGAATATAGTAACTGTATGCCCCTCGACGATATAAGTTACGCCCTCTCTTATAAATCTGTCAAAATTAATTAACGTACTCATATATTTTTAAATTATGAAAATCCAAAATATACCAACTTCTTTTTGAGGGATAACCGTGTCCCTGTTTTTGTAGCAACGACGCCGCGCCCCATTTCTTTTATGGACATAACACACGCCCTGCTGGGAAATCTCTAAATTTCTACAAGAACGACGCGTATGCGGAAGTAGCAATTTAAGTTGACCTTAAATCGCTGCAGTTGTACTCGATGGGACATAATCCTAGACATTTTAAAGGAATTAGATATTCCATATAACAGAATACTTGAAAATGAGTGATAGGCTGAACTTCATAAGGATGTGAAACATTAGCGCGATATGTATTCGTGGAATACACCACTCTGCGAGGAATAATTTCTTATTGAAAGTGGAAATTTTATGGTACGATTCCTAATTTTGTAAAAAAAATATTCCAAAACAGCTAACGCATTTCTTATACATCTAAGTGTGCACTACTTATGCTCATTTTCTTCACCATAATAACTGTTACTAACGGCATTTAATTTACGTGGCCTTCATGTTACCTTAAGCTGGATCCTTACGTAGTGGTAACGCGGAATAATGGAAACATTTTGAGATGTCATAGCATAGTGATCCAATACCGTTGACCTCCAACCATGGACATTTACCACTAAAGTACAAATCAAACAGTAAAGCCTGGATGACATCATAAATTTTAAAAAACGAACTGATCGGATAGGACAAAGAATTAAAATTCACAAACAGAAAAATATTGATTATAATATTTTTAACGCGGATGAAACGGGTTTGTTTTACAAGATGACACCTGATAAGACATTAAAGTTTGTCGCGGAGAATTGTGCTGGTGGAAAATTACCAAAAGTAAGGATTACTGCGTTGGTAACTGCAAATATGTCTGGAACAGAGAAAAGAAAATTGTTGGTTAAAGGAAAGTCCGCCAATCTCAGGTATTTTAAAAACAAAAATTTACCAGTAAAGTACAAATCAAACAGTAAAGCCTGGATGACATCAGAAATTTTTAAAAACGAACTGATCGAATGGGACAAGGAATTAAAATTCAAAAACAGAAAAATATTACTTTTGACTGACAACTGTCCAGCGCACCCTGAAGTTGATCTAAAGCAAATAAAATTAGTTTTTATGCCTCCAAACACAAGTGCAAAGCTCCAGCTTATGGATCAAGGTGTGATACATTCTTTAAAATGTCATTATAGAAGATTTTACTTATGAAAATGTTAGAAATGATGGATAAAGGTAACATTTTTTCTGTAACTCTCTTGGACGCTATAAACTTTATCCATATGGCTTGGCAAAGAGTCAGTAGAGAAACCATTGCAAACTGTTTTAAGCATGGCGGATTTTTAAGGAAGGAATGTACATATGACTCCGATGATGAGCTATCGTTGACTCAGTGGATTGAAAAAACATCGAGAAGATCCTACTGATTGTCTAGAACTTGTTTACGACATTCAATAAAGTACAGTGGAAATCGAGATTAAAAAGATGTTTAATCACTTTAATTTTGAAGAATATGTATGATGATAATGAATTAATGACGAGAGAAATACTAACTGATGATCAAATTGTGACATCAGTGACTTCTGAAAAGATTTTAAGCGATAATGACGACGAAGATTAGCTTGGAGAAGGAGATTTATGTTCCATGCATTTCAGAAATGACTAAGAAAATTACTGAAAGTCGCAATTTTTTGGAATCTCGTGAAGTTCCTGAACATATATAGAGTAGTTTTTGTGACCTTGGCAATTATATAAACACCATTTCTTTTTCAAGTAAAATTGTACAAACGAAAATTACTGATTTCATTGTATAAACTACGTATTTTAATATTTTCGTTTATACTTGTATATGTACCAACATAGATAATAACTTTAGTGTGACTTGTTTTATTTTCTTTTGATAGTTTTCTTTTAATTTATTAATTATTATTATTCATTTTTCTAATCATTAGCGCCTAATCTACCAGGTGCACAAGTATGGAATGCGGATTTTTTTCTAAAAAAACATGTTAAATTCGGAAGAATAATAAAAAGTGCTTTATTCAAAGTATGCTCCATCGCTTGTTATACATTTTTCCCATCTTTCGGGTAATTTGTGAATACCACGCCAGTAAAAGTCTTCCCCTTTTGCTGCGAACCATTCATCGAGTCATTTTTTCACACCTTCGTACGAACCAAAGCGCTGCTCAGCAAGTGTGTGACCCATCGATGCAAACAAGTGGTAATCGGAAGGGGCCAAGTCTGGTGAGTAAGCCGCATGGGGTAGAACTTCCCAGCCGAGTGCTTCCAACGTGTCGCGTATGTGATAGAGCATTGTCATGAAGAAAAATGACTCTGTGTTGCCTCTTTCGGTATTCTGGTCTTTCTTCAAGCAGCGAACGGTTCAAATCGGTCAATTGTTGTTGGTAACCTTTAGTATTAACCGTTTCCCCAGGTTTTAACAGCTCGTAATAAACCACACCCCTCTGGTCCCACCAAACACAGAGCATCGTCTTTCTGCCAAAGCGATTCGGTCTTGCGGTCGATGTGAATGGTGCGCCTGGGTCTACCCATGATTTTTTGCGCTTAGAATTCTCAAAATAAATCCACTTTCCATCCTCTGTAACTATACGATGCAAAAACGACTTCCTTTTGTACCGAGCGAGCAAAATATCACACGTGTTTTTGCGCTTTTCCATTTGCCTGTAATTCAACTCATGTGGTGGTACCCATCTACGGGTCTTCTGAAACTTTCCCATCTCTCGTAGCCGATTGGAAACAGCTTGTTGACTAATGCTCAATTGCTCGGCGAGTTGATTTTGTGTTTGCGAATCAACTTCGTCCAACAATGCTTGGCGGTATTTTTTTGGCGGTTTTCCACGTTCCTTGTCTGCAACATCGAAGTCACCACTTTTGAAACGCCGAAAACATCGTTCACACGTATCTTGCGATGGAGCATTTTCACCATAAGCTTCTCGAAGTAATCGGTATGATTCAACAGCAGTTTTCTTCAAATGAAAACAAAAAATTAATGCTGTCCGCGAATGATCTTTGTTCGGTATAAATTTCGACATATTGAACACAACACTATGCACACACTTTTCCAATTTATCACTCGTGCGCGTCTGACACTTGTTGATGACACAACAAAATGGCGCAGTGTCAATAGCACAAACTACATTGGTGCACCATCTGTTGTCTGAAATCCGCATTTCATGCTTGTACACCTGGTAAATAAAAAAGTAGTGAAAAAAATATTAGATTTTGTTTACTGTTTGTAACGAACTTCGGATATAGCGAATCATTTTTAGTGATTTTTTGGAGTTCGTTATAAACGGACTTTTTATGAAAATTTTTTAATTTTTTGTTCTAGGTTGAAATCTACACCCTGCACGAAAGGTGCTTTGTCGTTTTGGATGCCGAAGCGACAATTTTGAATTAAAAAGAAAAAAAAAATTAGCATATTTAAATATTTGTTTATTAAAGTACTTCAAATAAATTTTCGACTGCTTTTATTATACTCTTGAAAAAAAATTCCCGAAATTAGCCTTTTTCCTAGGACCTGGAGTGGACTTACCCCTTAAAGTAATACGTATTGTTTGCAGCAGACGCACCTAACCACAAAGTAAATACAGTCGTAGAAACTTTGACAAATATCAGCATCATTCTAATTAATTATTTTAATTATAATAAATGTTAAGGCACTTTAAAACAAATAAACCTAGAAATAAATAATGTAAAATAATATGGTATTTGCAAACTTACCTTTATTTTATTTACATAATTGATGGCGTGATTGAACTCCACCGGTTGATTCTGCGGCGTATCGGTGTGACCTTGCAAGGCATGATTAACGGCTGCTTGAGCGGCAGACAGAGACAAACCGTAGTTGGTTGGTGCGGGCATTCCATAACTGGACGAAGAATGATGTACCACGGGGGGAGGAGGTGGGGGGGCTTGTGGGGGAACAGAAGAGATGTGCTGGTGTTGTTGAGGAGTTATAGGAAGAGGTTGAGGCGGAGGGGGCTGAGTTATAGGCTGGCTCGGTGGACCGGACATGTTGATCCTTCCACTACCGCTGAGGATCATGGCGGACTTGTGTTGATCGGAAATTGTGCCGGTCGGGCTGGGCATGCTCACCGACACGGAGAAAGCGTAACCTCCTTGGTCGCTTCGTTGAACTTCAATTTTATAACCCGGCGGTAAAAATGTATTAAAGCCGACGATCAGATCAGGAAACCCCTTAAACAGATTTGAGACCCGTTGTATCACACCCGGTGTGTCGATACTTTGGCTTTTAAATTCTTTCATAATGTCCAAAAAGTCATTATACACTTGCGGCTTCGAACCGAACTTATATTTCACCAGGTCCAAATAGGAGAGGGCATCTTCAACTTTGAGGCGTTGAAAACTACTCGGAGATTGCTGTTGAGGTGGCTCTTGTAGACTAGCACTTGGGGGAGAGGCACCAGTGGTGCGCATGGCGTTATGACTGGTGGCTGACAAGGGCATGGATTGGGGTTTTCCCGAATGGGGGGCGGCTGCTACAGGCATGGCGCCGTAACTTACTGTCGGCGGCGCGGCAGAGTACAGTCCTGATTGCATGCCTTCGCTCAACACTTTCACGGTACCTGGAAAAGATTGACGGTACAAGGTACCCGACAAAGGCGGTCCGCTTCCTTCTTTAGAGGGTTCATCCACTCTTAGGCGTTTCATCTCAAATTACATTCAGTTGGCTGAAACAATTAAATTTTATTAGCATTTTTTTTAATACTAATGCAAGTTGAACTTGCGCAGTTAAGGTTCCGTACGATGATTGCTTTTAAAATAAAAATTTTTGTTACGGAGGTATGATCAGTGACTTCGCAAAACACTTTCCAAATTAGTTTTTAACAAAGTTTGTTTCCGATCTTTACTGAAAACTGATGACCTTGAAATTTCTGTTTTTTTTTTGTATACCAGATAAATTATTACAGGTAATGCACTCGTGATAATTTTCGTTCAATCTACACCCCGTGGAGAATATTCCAGAATTTTTTCAAAATTTTTTGATAAGTACTTTTCGAGATAAGGCGGGTGGACAGCGATTTTTCGCGATTTTTTAAAAATAATACAAAGAAAAGTGCGCGCAAGTATTACATTATATAAATATTTTTTACTCGTGTTTTCACAAGCTTTCATTTGACACCACACTCGATTAACTAGTAAAAAAATTTTTTTTTCATTTCCGATTTCACCCCCAAAAACTAACCCCTCAAGTCAAAATTTAACTTTCAAAACTACATGACTCTGATGAGGCCTATATTATTACCAAATTTCAACTTTCTATGACAAATAGTTTCGGAGAAAATCGGGTGTGCAGACGGACAGACAGACACCGAAGTGATCTTATAAGTGTTCCGTACGGAACACTAAAAACTCTTGAATATTATTACGATCTTTTAAATAAAAGCCGTTTTAACCTAATATTTAAAATTGAAATTTTTGTTTTTTTTTTATTATACCAGATAAATTACACAGGGCAACAAAAAAATATTTTTGTTTTGGTGCCTGGGATTTTAGAGCTGATTTTAACTATATTTGGGACGCTAAATCTATACATGCAATCAGTTTTTCTCTATCAGCTCTACTTTTTTAGATACATCAACTTATCTACCAATGTGGTTTTTATTCAGTATTTTCATTTATGAGAGTTCTAAAATTATTATATATTCATTAATGTAGGTACAATGGTTTTATTGTCAGTCTGTAATTGAGTAAATTCCAGGTAAATCTATAAATAGTGGAACCATTGCCTATCAGGTACCTGAACTGACCCTTTTAATCACCTAACTCGGGTAAGTCTCGTCAGTTTGTGCGTTCTTACTAATGAGAGTAGATCGAATTCGGCGTGTTATTTTATGTTAAGAAAAGAGTGTTTTTGTGTTATTGAACAGAATTAAAATGAGTTCAGGTTCCAGTTCAAGAAGAAGTTGTGTAAATCAACCTGATGTGTTTTGCTATATATGCGGAGAATACATGTTTCAACAAAACAGACAAACTATTACTGACTTTGTAAAGCGAGCGTATCTTGGATACTTTGGAGTTAAGCTTGGTGATCAGGACAAAACGTGGGCCCCGCATCTCGTATGTAAAACTTGTACAGAGCATTTACGGCAGTGGACTACCGGGAAAAGAAAATGTCTAAAATTCGACGTACCAATGGTTTGGAGAGAACCAAAAAACCACTTCAATGATTGTTATTTCTGTTTAGTAAATACTAATGGAATCAATCGAAATAACCGCAATAAGTGGACTTATCCCAATTTAGACTCGGCAATACGCCCTATCCCGCACTCAGATGAAATACCGATTCCAACATTTCATCAGCTACCACATATCTCTGATGACGAATATTTTCCCTCTGATCGCTCTTCTGATGCTAATAAAAGTTCTGATGCTAATGAAACTAACAGTGACTATGAGGGGACGTCATCAGTTCCTCAACGCTTCAATCAAAATGAATTAAATGATCTCACCAGGGATCTCAATTTATCGAAAAAAGCTTCTGAAGTACTGGCTTCTAGGTTGAACGACAAAAATTTACTGGAACAAGGAACCAAAATTACCTTTTACCGTACAAGAGAAAAAGATCTGCTACCATTCTTTTCTCAAGAAGACAATCTTGTATTTTGTCACGAAATTAGGGGACTCATGAAAGAAATGGGACTTTCTGAATATATTCCAGATGATTGGCGCCTATTTATTGACAGTTCAAAGCGAAGTTTAAAATGTGTCCTACATAATGGGAATAAATATGGTTCAATACCACTAGCTCACTCAACGAAACTGAAAGAAGAATATAATACCATAGCTTTGGTCTTGTAGAAGATAAAGTATTACGAACATCAATGGATGATTTGTGTAGACTTAAAAATGGTAAACTTTCTTCTTGGGCAGCAAAGTGGTTACACGAAATATCCGTGTTTCTTGTGCCTCTGGGATAGTAGGGACAAAACACACCACTGGGTTAGAAAAGATTGGCTTCAGAGAGAAAACATGGACGTTGGGGAAAAGAATGTCATTAACGACGCTTTGTTTGAAAGAGAAAAAATCATACTTCCTCCGTTACATATAAAGTTGGGCTTAATGAAGCAATTTGTAAAGGCTCTTGATAAGAATGGGTCTTGTTTTGCATATATAGGGGTAAAAATGCATCAGTTGAGCACACAAAAACTCAAAGCAGGGATATTTGACGGCCCACAAATAAGACAATTAATTAAGGATCCTGCCTTCATAAATTCAATGAATCAAGTTGAACGAGAAGCTTGGACATCATTTGTTGCAGTTGTAGAAAATTTTCTAGGCAAACATAAAGCTCAAAACTATGTTGAAATGGTTAACAAGATGCTTAATAGTTTCAAATCCTTAGGGTGCAATATGAGTATTAAAATACACTATTTACACAGCCACTTAGACCGTTTTCCAGAAAATTTAGGAGACATGAGTGAGGAACAAGGTGAAAGATTTCACCAAGATATTAAAGTTATGGAGGACCGCTACCAAGGAAGATGGGACATGCACATGATGGCAGATTACTGCTGGAGTTTAAAAAGGGACTGTTTAAAAAACTTTCAAGAATGTCGCGGAAAAGAAGCTTTCCAAGTGTTGAGTGACTATTTCATTTCTTCAATGTTTTTTTTTGTTTGTAAGTACGACATAATATTGTATTTTTTTTATAACTAAAATAAAAATTTCGTATCTACTTTTGTTTACTACACTTACGGATTTGAGTTACAATAATGTAACTTATATTTCTCTAAAATTGTATATCTTAAAAATTTGAGCTCCTAGGTACAAATGAATACGTTATTTGAATTCAGGACATCAAATTGATATAGAATCAGCTCAAAAAACCTCGACACCAAAACAGCTGTTCCCCTGTGTTATTAAAGGTGATAATTTTTGTTCAATTTACGCCCCGTGGAGAATATTCCAGAATTTTTTTAAAAATTTTTGATCAGTACTTTTCGAGATAAAGGGGGGGGCAGCGATTTTCCACAATTTTTTAAAAATAATACAAAGAAAAGTGTGACCATTACATTATACAGTGAAGTCTGCTTATAACGAACCCGTTTATAGCGAATTTCCGGTTAAAACGAACTATTTTATAATGCACGAAAAAACTTCCATAAGACTAATGTAAATTTGTATTGGTTCTAACGAACCCGGTTATAACGAACTTACGGATAAAGCAAACCAAATTTGGATATTTTGTGTCCGTTTATAACGAACTTGCCACTCCCTGTGCTCGATGTCGCGCGACTTGATCTAGGGAATTCACCGAAACTTGCTGGGAACCCCTATTCTACTTGTTTCTGCCGCTTCGCTAGTCCGAGCAGTATTATTTGCAATTCACTTGTTGTGTTACGCGGTTCTAATGCATATTTGATAAAAGTAGCAAAGTGAATGTTTAAGTTTTTATTTTAAAACGAGTACACAAAAACGTAAAGCGTTCACTTTAAAAGACAAACAGGATATTATAAGGAAAATAGAAAATGGAGGCAAACAAAGTGATGTTTGCAATCAGATGAACTTAATTAAATCTACGGTTTCTACCATATGGAAGAAGAGGCAAGAAATCTTATCAATCTATGAAAAAAGAAACTTCAGTTGTAAGAAAGTAAGAAAATCTACACATGACCAAGTCGATAAAGGACTCCTTAAATGGTTTAGTCAAAAACGACATGAACATGTTCCTATTACCGACTATACTTTACAAGACAAAGCTGGTGAATTTGGAAGGAAAATAGAAAACGCCGAGTTTAACTGTTCTAGAAGTTGGATTGAATGATTTAAAAAGAGACATAATATTAGTGGGGGGTAAGATAGAAGGAGAAACTGCAGGAGTGGATATGACTGCTGATCAGTGGTTGGCCAATGTATGGCCGAAAATTCAAGAAAGTTATGAACATGTAGATATTTTTGTCGAAGAGAATTATGCTGGTGGAAAATTATCAAAAGTAAGGAACAGAGAAAAGAAAATTATTGGTGAAAGGAAAGTCCGCCAATCCAGGTATTTTAAAAACAAAAATTTGCCAGTAAAGTACAAATCAAACAGTAAAGCCTGGATGACATCAGAAGTTCTTAAAAACGAACTGATCGAATGGGACAAAGAATTAAAATTCACACACAGAAAAATATTACTTTTGATTGACAACTGTCCATCGCACTCTGAAGTTGATTTACAGCAAATAAAATTGGTTTTTATGCCTCCAAACACAAGTGCAAAGCTCCAGCTTATGGATCAAGGTGTGATACATTCTTTAAAATGAAAAGAGAAAGATTTTACTTATGAAAATGTTAGAGACGATCGATAAAGGTAATATTTTTTCTGTAACTCTCTTGGACGCTATAAACTTTATCCACATGGTTTGGCAAAAAGTCAGTAGAGAAACCATTGCAAACTGTTTTAAACATGGTGGACTTTTAAGGAAGGAATGTAGATATGACTCACGATGATGAGCTACCGCTGACTCAGTAGATTGAAAAACATCGAGAAAATCTACTGATTGTCTAGAATTTGTTTACGAGGCTGACTTTTAATAAAGTATAATGGAAATCGAGATTAAAAAGATATTTGATCACTTTAATTTTGGAGAATATGTCTGTGCTGATAATGAATTAATGACGAGAGAAATATTAACTGATCATCAAATTGTAACATCAGTGACTTCTGGAAAGCTTTTAATGCCGACGAAGATGAGCTTGGAGAAGTAGATAATATTTATGTTCCATCCATTTCAGAAATAACTAAGAAAATGATTGAAACTCGCAATTTTTTGGAATCTCGTAAAGTTCCTGAACATATATGGAGTAGTTTTGTGACTTTAACAATTATACAAACATCATTTCTTTTTCAAGTAAAATTGTACAAACGAAAATTACTGATTTTATTGTATAAAACTACGTATTTTAGTGTTTTCGTTTATACTCGTATATGTACCCAACACACATAATAATAACTTTAGTGTGACTTGTTTTATTTTCCTTTGAACGTTTTCTTTTCATTTAATAACACAGCCCCACAAAAAAAAAAGTGGGGTATACTTTTGATGCGATATATCAGATCCGTAGTATTTTTGCCCGCTGATCACGAATCTGACGTCAGAATGTCGCCATCACATCTCAATTTTTTTCTAACCTCAAAAAATAGGTAAAAAATTAGTAAAAATTAAGAAAAATATACTCCTAAGAAATTGATTCAAGCTTTTTCATGAATCCAAAGATGTATTAATATGTATTCGGACACGCTAAGCTAATATTCATCGGTTGGATTGAGCCATACAGTTATGTTTTCTTTCTAACCTCAATAAATCAGACAGATATAGTGCTTCTCGAATGCAAAAAAAACGAATTCAAATTAAAATTCAACCGATCCTTACCAAATTTGGTACACGGGGATTTTTTGGGTCGGTGATCACGAATCTGAGGTTGGATTTGCAAAATTTAAGATGGCAGATGTTTTCGTGCCATTTTGAACGCCGAGAAAATTCATCGGTCGATTTTTATTCTTCTACCTGCATCCAGGGCACCTCCACGTGGTGACGGTGGGCAACGGTGTTACTCCACTAGCCGGCAGAGTCCCTGGATAACGGCTTAGATGCCGTCATGGCAGGTAGAAGAAAGAGAATTACGATGCAGGGACTCGGAAACCCAGTATCGGCGGTTGGTCAGGGTGGGAAAGCGGGCCCGCAGCCGTCGTCATCCAGCGACCGTAGCTCTTCATGTGTGGGTGACTTGGCTCATGTAGAGTATAATGCTACAAGAAAACGGTCTCACGGTACAAGGACTTTCCATAAGTGCGATAAAAACAGTAATTCATTTTGTTATATTTGCTGTCAACACGTATTGAGTAAAATGGGGTCACCGATAAAGGATAAGATTAAAACCTTATATAAGGATTGTTTTAACATTGAAATACAGCACCAGGATACAGATTGGGTTCCCCACATCATTTGCAGTTCTTGCAAAATAATGTTGTACATTAATAAGAAGGCGATTAAATATTCCAGACCAGCAATATGGAATAGACCATACAGTGAAAATGATTGCTACTTTTGTATGAATGTTGTATCTAGGCATAACCGAAAAAATAAAAGCACTATTACTTATAACGATGTTTCGACAGTAACAAGACCAACTAAACTAATTCCGCCTCCTGAACCACTTGATGCTGATGTTATGGAAACAAATGATTTCACCTTATCAGTTCATGCCGAAAACATTGAGACTGTCGAAAAAGATTCAAACACTGTTACTAATGAATGTTCTAGTGACAACCTATCATATACTAGTGACACAGATAAAGAATTTCTACCATACAATCGTAAACCAGAACCAATACTCGTATCACAGTCAGAACTTAGTGATCTAGTTTGAGATTTAGGCTTATCCAAAGATGGTTCAGAGCATCTTGCTTCCTTTTTAAAGAAAAGACATTTACTTAAGCCAGAAGCTACGATTTCTTATTATAGAAACAGAGATGAAGAATTTCGAAAATATTTCACAATGGACGAGGAATTGTCACTTTCATATTGTACCGATGTAAAAGGTCTAATGGATGAATTTCAAAATAACTCATACGATCCTGAAGAATGGAGACTGTTCATTGATTCTTCTAAACGGAGCATTAAGGCAGTTTTGCTGCATAATACCAACGTTTACGCTCCCATTCCGATTGCTCATTCCACAGTTATGGAAGAGCAATATGAAAAAATGAAGCAGCTTTTGATAAAAATAAAATATGCTGATCATAACTGGAAAATTTGTGGAGATCTGAAAATTGTAACAATATTGCTTGGCCAACAGTCAGGGTTTACACTTTATCCCTGTTATAAATGTCTGTGGAATAGCAGAGACAGGGAACGTCATTATAAGAAAAAAATTTGGCCAACAAGAGAATCGTTCACTCCTGGTGAAAATAATGTATTGTTTCCACCATTGGTAGATCCAGGAAAAGTTCTTATTCCCCCGCTTCACATTAAGCTTGGACTTATGAAGCAATTCACGAGAGCATTAGATACAAACGGCCCATGTTTCAAATATTTGCATAAAAAATTTCCGAAATTTTCTGAAGCTAAAATTAAGGCAGGCGTATTTGACGGGCCACAAATAAGAAAATTGTTTCAAGATTCATTAGTTGTTACTAAAATGAATAAAGTTGAAAAAGCTGCTTGGCTTAGTTTTAAAGAAGTCGCAACAAACTTTTTGGGAAATAATAAAAGTCCTAAGTACAAAGAAATAGTCGAGAAAATGGTAAAAAAATTTCAAACATTAGGTTGCTTAATGAATCTAAAATTACATTTCCTGGACTCCCACATCGATGATTTCCCAGATAATCTTGGTGACTACAGTGAGGAGCAAGGGGAACGTTTTCACCAAGATCTGAAAATCATAGAAAATCGGTATCAAGAACGATGGGATGACCATATGCTAGCGGACTATTGCTGGTCGCTAAAAAGAGAAACAAGTCCTCAAAAGCGTTTGGGCAGAAAGCCTTTGAATAGGTCATTCGCGGGAAAAAGAACAAGATACAGCCAAAAAAAGGAAAGTTAGGCGCGGGTCTAACCTTCGCAATTCTAGGGCTTAAGGGTCTACTATTAGAGAGTATATGGTTTAAAAGTCCTGGTTTTGACTTTATTGGGTCTTATTTTTAAAGTTACAGGGTTATTGAGGTCTATTCTTTGAGGTTACAGGGTGTGGGAGTCTAAGGTTTCAGGGTTTAGGGTTTAAGAGTATCAGGTTTGAGGATTCCCCAACTGTATACCAAATTTGGTAGGAATCGGTTGGTTTTCAAAAATTTTGTCCGCCATCTTGGATCCGTCATTTTGAATTTTGCAAATCCGACCTCAGATTCATGATCAGCAACCCAAAAAACCCCCGTGTACCAAATTTGGTAAGAATCGGTTGAATTTTAATTTGAATTCGTTTTTGCATTCGAAAAGCACTATATCTGTCTGATTTATTGAGGTTAGAAAGAAAACAACAACAGAACTTAATCCAACCGATGAATATTATCTTAGCGTGTCCGAATACATATTAATACATCTTTGGATTCATGAAAAAGCTTGAATCAATTTTTTAGGAGTATATTTTTCTTAATTTTTACTAATTTTTTACCTATTTTTTGAGGTTAGAAAAAAATTGAGATGTGATGGCGATATTCTGACGTCAGATTCGTGATGAGCGGGCAAAAATACTACGGATCTGATATATCGCATCAAAAGTATACCCCACTTTTTTTTTTGTGGGGCTGTGTAATTATTATTATTCATTTTTCTAAGCATTAGCGCCGAATCTAAATAAAAAAGTAGTGAAAAATGATATTAGATTTTGTTTACTGTTTGTAACGAACTTCGGATATAGCGAACGATTTTTAATGATTTTTTGGAGTTTGTTATAAACGGACTTCACTGTATAATATTTAAACTCGTGTTTATACAAGCTTTCATTTGACACCCCACTAGATGAGCTAGTAAAAAAATTCTTTTCCACTTCCGATTTCACCCCTTAAATCAAAATTTAATTTTCAAAACTACACGGCTCTGATGAGGCCATCGATTCCTATATTAGTACCAAATTTTAACTTTCTATGTCAATAGTTTCTGAGAAATTCGTGTGTGACAGAGAGACAGACACTGAAGTGATTTTATAAGTGTTTTCAGTACGGAACACTATAAATTATTTAAATCCTATAACGTCAACAAGTTAACTTCGAAACAATAAAAAAAAAATTACTGAAAATAGGCTCTTTTAAATATAAATAGATCTATTAATAGCAAGAGAAGTAGACAAAGTTGCGGTGAAAGTTATTTAAAAGGTAAATTTTAATCACTTAAAATGTGTTAGACCATTATAAGAACAACAATGTCATATTAATATACTTGGATATTTTTATATACATCAATATATCTTGAAAAAAAAACTGTATTGGTTATTATGTTAATTAATTCAATATCTATATTTTCAGTAAAACTCGTCGCCAATAAAACAAACAATTTTATAAATTCCAAGTTATACTTTGAAGTTTTTCCAGTTTTCCGAAACTGGCCACCAGTTGTAAAGATGACTGCGGTTTTCTATTTTGTACAGTCTGTCAAGCAAAAACGTGTCCGTGATAATTCATTTTTGGTAAATGCGATTCTAGCAATTCAACAAAAAATCGGGGAGGGAACCTTTGTCTATGGCGCATTTTAGTAAAAATAGCAGTCGATTCCGAACTTTCGTCGAAATCACATAAAATCCAAAATGAGTCATTTATTTTCCCGTCGATTCCAGGCAGTCTTTCTTTGTTCCTATCAAAAGGGGCCTCAAATGACACATTCCGCAGCCGCTCAATATATTAAAAAGTCGGTATCATTTGTGGAGAAGCAGGTAAATCATTTTTACAAGACGAAAAATGTAGACGACTTGCCAAAACGTGGCTAGGTAGGCAAAGTCACTCTGAAAGTCGAAAAACGAATCATCGTGTCTTTGTTTTCATGGGACCCGAAATTGACGCTGCGTCAATAGAAGTCTGTTTCCGAAAAGCTCTCTAAATTCTCCAATATCGGTGAATATGAAATAAATATGAGAAAAACGGTTTTTAAAACCCATTTGCCTTTCATCTCGATGGGTCGACAACACACACTACTATCCAAAAGTTCGCAAGCAATAACAATTGATTAATTCACTACCTCATCTACCTGATCTAATTAGAGTAAGTTCTTGTATAATCCGAACTAAAAAAGACCTGTTAACTAAAAATAGATGAGTTTAATAAATAGTTTCACATTTAGTAACATCTTAGCAGTAATCAAGCATTCACAGGCCAGGGATGCGATTTCTGAATTGATTGTGCTTCAAAGTATTCGTGTGGTTGTTTAGTGCAAAACTTAATTTTTAAGATGGCAGCCGAGTATCGAACGGCGAACTATCGTCAGTACTGTAGATAAAAGCTATAGTAAGCGACAAATCGCAAATAAAAACTCAGTATTTCAAGTAAAGGCGTACGCTAGATCCTTCACAAACAAGTAACAGAAACAAACGAAGACAGAAAAAGATGTTGGTTCGCCTAAAGCCACAACAAAAGCTTCGTTGCTCCTCAAATAACCGCTGTTTTAAATGAAACTCGTGTTGAATAAATCTCGAATACAACTGCTAGAAGATTGCTGTATTCAGGCCTAGGAGGTTGTGTGTAGCTGCCAAGAAATCGAAACAAGGGTTTTTACTGCTCCAAACTATTCAAATATTTAACCTGTGATAAAACGTCAGTGATGAAGTAAATAACCCTAGCACCAAAATTTGTATAGTACCATAAATCTGACTGGCACTCTACGAGGCTGGTTTGAAAAGTCCGTGCAAAGTCCGAGAGATGGCACCACCGGCGCGTATCGAGGTCATGTTTAGTTAGTCGCATCTCTTGAATGAACGCACACCAAGTTTCAGCCATATTGGTCTATTTCTTTGTGTTTGGCATTCGTGTGAATCAAGGAAGTCGAGTGATTTTCAAGAAATGGACGAAAAAGAATTTCGTGTGGTGATTAAACATTACTTTATGAAAGGCAAAACGTCTCAGGAGACTAAAGAGAAGCTTGATAAACATTATGGTGACTCTGCACTTTCGATTAGAACAGTTTATAAGTGGTTTCACTGGCCATATGGGCACAAGTGACGCTGAACGTTCTGAACGGCCTGTGGAGGTTACGACTCCAGAAATCATTGATCAAATCCATGATATGGTGTGGATGACAGAAGAGTTAAGGTGCGTGAGATTGCTAGTGCTGTGGGCATCTCGACTGAACGGGTACATAATATTTTGCATAAACATTTGGACATGAGAAAGCTATCCGCAAGATGGGTGCCGCGATTGCTCACGCTTGACCAAAAACGGAATCGTGTGAAGTGTTGCAAGGATGGTTTGCAGCTGTTCCAGAAGAATCCGGAGGACTTTAAGCGTCGTTTCGTCACTGTGGATGAAACATGGATACATTACTATACTCCTGAGACCAAACAACAATCTAAACAATGGGTTACCAAGGGGGAATCTGCACCAAAAAAGGCGAAGACCGTTCCTTCGGCCGGAAAGGTTATGGCGACTGTCTTTTGGGATTCGCAAGGGATAATCCTCATCGACTATCTGGAAAAGGGTAAAACTATTACAGATGAATATTATTCATCGTTATTGGACCGTTTGAAAACCGAGCTGCAAGAAAAACGCCCGCGATTGGCCCACAAGAAAGTCCTTTTCCATCACGACAACGCACCAGCACACACCTCAGCAGTTGTGGTCGCAAAATTAATGGAAATAGGATTCCAACTCGTTTCACATCCCCCCTATTCTCAATACTTGGCTCCCTCGGACTACTATTTGTTCCCTAATTTGAAGAAATGGCTGGCGGGACAAAGATTTTATTCAAACGAGCAGGTGATTGCAGACACTAATGGATACTTTGCAGACTTGGACAAATCCTATTATTCGGAAGGGATTAACAAACTAGAACATCGTTGGACGAAGTGTATAAGCCTAAAAGGAGACTATGTCCAAAAATAAAAAAGGTTTACACCAAACACATAAGTAGTTTTTATTTTTTGCACGGACTTTTCAAACCAGCCTTGTATGAAGTAAAGTAAATAAAAATAACCGGTCAAGTGCAAGTCGAACTTGCGCAATTAGTGTTCCGTACGTAAATTTGTTACGGAGGTATAAAATCAGTGACTTCACAAAACACACCCCAAATGAGTTTTCAACAAAGTTTGTTTCCAATCTTTACTGAAAACTAATGACCTTGAAATTTTTGTTTTTTTATATACCAGATAAATTATTAAAGGTAATGCACTCGTGATAATTTTCGTTCAATTTACACCCCGTGAAGAATATTCCAGAATTTTTTGAATAAGTACTTTTCGAGATAAGGCGGGTGGACAGCGATTTTTTTCGCGATTTTTTAAAAATACTACAAAGAAAAGTGCGCGCAAGTATTACATTATATATATATATTTTTTACTCGTGTTTTCACAAGCTTTCATTTGACACCACACTCGATGACCTCGTAAAAAATATTTTTTTCACTTCCGATTTCACCCCCCAAAACTAACCCCTTAAGTCCAAATTTAACATTCAAAACTACATGGCTCTGATGAGGCCATCAATTCCTATATTATTACTAGAGACCGGATTATATGTAACATAAAAATCTTGAAATATGCATGCAAATATGCATGAAAAATGCTTAAAATATGCATGAAAAGGATCAAAAAAATGCAATATTAAATAATAATAAAAGTAGTAATTTTTACCAATAAAACTACTTAATTACTTTGTTAACTGTCACTAAATATATTTATAAAGATTTTACAATTGCGTTATCGCGATTTCGTAGTACAACTACATTGTCAAACGCTTAACTAAGACTAAAACAGATTTTTGGCATTTTATGTTTATATGATGAGCAGATGATCACATAAACATAAAATGCCAAAAATCTGTTTTAGTCTTAGTTAAGCGTTTGACAATGTAGTTGTACTACGAAATCGCGATAACGCAATTGTAAAATCTTTACAAATATATTTAGTGACAGTTAACAAAGTAATTAAGTAGTTTTATTGTTAAAATGTACTGTCACAAAGTAACGGACCACTCAATCAACTCTAGTAATTTTTAGTTTTTTATTTCAAAATCAGCATAAAATTAACAAGTTATCGACGATGTTTAAATTTAATTAACAATTATTTAACATTTTTTACAATTATTTAACATTTGTATTCTTGTACACGTAAACAATAAGGTATTGTTCCAAATGTTGGATAGTAAGATTGTGTCTTCGATCACTTAAAATATTTTTATAAGTGGAAAAAGACCGTTCTACATCCACTGAGGTAACTTACTGTTTCTGGCAAAAGTTCACGCGTCCCATTAATAAAAACTATCAATTTGACACAAAGGTTTAAAGCCTGGGTTATTGCACAAAATGTTTTCAAACTTTTCTTTAACTCTACGCGGGAATACATCTGGCTATGTGAAGTTTTTATTTGACGGATTTTATTCATTAACTGAATTGATTCGGTCAACGCCAAACCTCAAGTTTCAAGCTTTTTAATACCCGTAGGTATGTGGGAAAAGTGAGTGCTAATCAAAGCTATGTTTTTTTGTTAATATCAGAATCGTTAAATGCTTCCTTGGACTGACGAACTGCCATAGCCTCTGCACTATCGAAGCCATTTACTACACCTTTGATGGCCTCGAAATGTTCATTGTAAAATAGTACAGCTTCAATCCATGTTCCCCATCGAGTTACCACTGGTTCGGAAGCTAAAGGCATATTTGGCAGTTTTTCTTTATAGGCGTTATTGCGAGCAGGTGCCTTAAGAAACACTTTCTTTGCTGATCAAATCAGTTTATTTACATTTCCAAACGTGGATCGTACTTCTCCAGCGAGTCGATGGACTCTGTGAGCAAAGCACGTCACATGAATTAAATTTGCATAAAATACTTGGAGGACTTTGGCTGCCTTGATCATATAGGGAGCAGCATCTGAGAAACTCTTTCATCTGCAGAAGATTCAGGAAATATTTTTTTAATACTCTCATTCACAAATCTGGCGATCGTAGAATGATTTGTCTTGTTAAGTTCTTTGCAGGCCACCAAACAGGAAGAAGAAGGCTCTAATCTTAATGTACCCACAATTAAATTCGCAATATAGCGACCACAACTGTCGGTAGTTTCATCAGCTGAAATCGAAATAATGTCATCCTTAAGTTCATTACGTATTTCTTCAGTTGGTAAGTAATTTTTACGCAGTGTTGATTCGTCTGGTATTTTTTGATTCAAGCAATATATTCGCAGAAAATCTTTGAATGTAGAATTTGTAAGTTTGTGGAGAGGAATATTACATGCAAGCAATGCTTCACATAAATCCATGCTAAAGTGGTTTTTTGTTTGCCTATAGAAGTGGAATCACTGCTACTTGCTGCTGTTGTAAGTTGTTGTCGTGGGCCTTTTTTTTGCAATTCTGCGATATGAAGACTTGTCTCGACATGCTAGTCAATTTGAAACTTTTTTGTGCACGAAACATTTTTCTCGCAAACTCGACAATATAAAACATTTCCGTCGTATGTAAATGTTCCAGGATAATCAG
Source organism: Pachyrhynchus sulphureomaculatus (assembly GCA_019049505.1). Lineage (NCBI taxonomy): Eukaryota > Metazoa > Arthropoda > Insecta > Coleoptera > Curculionidae > Pachyrhynchus > Pachyrhynchus sulphureomaculatus. The sequence goes on along the minus strand of CM032446.1, from coordinate 255,206,209 downwards.
CTACCCACGAAGAGACACTTTTTTTTGCGGGTGGCATGGTACACGTTAAACTTTAACACAACACGTTAAAAATTGCAAAAAGACTACACTGATGCAAACGCGTCAACAATAATGTTAAAACTGATATCTTGTTTTAAAATAAAAATTCATCTTCGAGAAAATTGTTTATTTGATCCACGCTCAAACAAATATTCTTAGAAACTAACTACTTATCACTTAATATCTCGACCAAGAAACAAAGGAATAAAATACCGTCGTAATTTTGGGGTATTCCCTTGGCACTATAACCTAATCGATGTTTAGACTATTACAGGTAATGTCCCGGCGATAAGATCGGTTCCAGACGGCGACATTAACAATACCCTGAGCCATTCAATTGCCTAGTAATACTGAGAAATATTGTAAATATAGGGAAAATATGCATCATTACCAGATTTTGGGTAAAATGAGAGAATGGTCTAAATATGCAAATGCATATAATCCGGTCTCTAATTATTACCAATTTTCAACTTTCTATGACAAATAGTTTCGGAGAAAATCGGGTGTGTCAGACGGACAGACACCGAAGTCATCTTATAAGTGTTCCGTACGGAACACTTATTAAATTTTAACTAAAAATAAAATACACAGCGAACACAAGACGCCCTTTTTCTTTTTCTGTGAAGACTTCGTTGATTGGCTGACCAGAGCGCGGTGACATTGACATTTTCAGAACGAAAACAAGGGAACCATCTCTACAAATTTATTGACAAGCCTGCGAAGCATTTACCCTCTATAGTACTAAAATTGTCAAATAAAGTGACCATTTTCGGCAATTGCACTCATTTCGAGGACGTTGTAATTTTGGACTGAATTAATAAGCATGATAATTTTTTTTTTCATCGGGTCTCTAAAATGTTACCTTTCAAACAGGGGTCAGTATAACAAGATTCGATTAATATTACCAAAGACGAACGATTTTGAAGCCATCTAGCGAAAATAAGGCCCGATACCTTTTCGACAATCCACTATATTTGTTACTTTTAAATTGATTGAACTCTCTGGGTAAGACCTACCTAAAAATAATATAATAAATAATGCATATATAGTTTAATAATTCTGTCCTCAATGCCGGCCGGCAAAATTTATATTGTCTAGTCATAAATATACACATGCGACAAAAAAAAAACTATTAAAATTACAATAATTTGAAATTGTCGTGACATTATCCTCGGTATCAACTAATAATATGCTAATGTCAAGTTATTATTGAATCCATATTATACTACAATAGTCTAAACAAGCCTTTTTTTTTAATATAACAATTTTTTCTAATACCAACGTCAAAAAGACGTCAATTTTATCTAGTTATACTATTATGTTCGAAAATTAAGCGGCATAATTCTTTTTAAAAAATACAGGCACTTCGTACCACGCGATTTTGAAAACAGAAACTCTCCTGCGCGCTTTCCCCACTTTAAAAAAAACAGCAACGTACTTTTCGTACTTTGCCTACTCCTTGGCAACATAAGTAAAATTGTGCTCAATTGTGTACGTTGTCACCGGCAGTTTCCTACAGATGTCGCGCATAATTTTAACGTGCTGTCGGTAGCTAGTCGGCTTCGTTTTGCGGCGACCTTTGTTCTACGTGTTTGTCTTTCTATAGCGAAAGCTACATTGTCTGTGACTCCGGATTCGCGAAAGATGAAATAATACCTCTGCAATGAAACTATTGGTTTATTTGCATGCAAAATTGGCAACTTCAGCGAGCGACTGAAACAATTTATGGCTGGATTGTGTAGATGGTAATTTTTAGGGTTCCGGACGAAACACTTAAGGCATCACTTCGGTGTCTGTCTGTCTGAAATATCCGATTTTTTTTTCCGAAACTATTTGACATATAAAGTTGAAATTTGGCACTAATATAGGAATTGATGGTCAAATCAGAGCCGTGTAGTTTTGAAAGTTAAATTTTGACTTAAGGGGGTTAGTTTTGGGGGGTGAAATCGGAAATGAAAAAAAAAAAAATTATTTATTTCTTTGATTTATTTATTTATTTATTATCAATAAACGGGAAACCCCATTATAAAAGTTGTAATATTCAATATATAAGTAATAGCAACAGTACAGTAATAAGTATTTTAGGTAGAGAAAAAAAATAGAAATGATACATCATCACAATTCAAAACACCTAATCTAATAAACAGGAAACATATCAGTGGTCACACACCAATTTAATGACCTGCCTTTTAAAGCCAGACAGCGTGCCTCCGAATGGATCAATGGAAGGATTATGATTTAGGCAGAGCAAAGATCTTACTAACAGAGAATGAATTCCATAGTTAGTACCGTGATGACCGATGACAAATATCTCATTTCTTCTTAAGCAAGGAACCTTCAACTGTATCTGCCCTAAGAGGGGTGGACAATCAATAATACCATTCAGCAATTTAAATATGATGCAAAGATCTGAGACCCTTCTCCTGTCCTCTAATGTCCGCAGACCAAGCATACCAGCAAGGGCTCCACTGTTACCAACCAACCCCAATCTATAAGAGCAATATCTAATAAATTTATTCTGGACACGTTCGATCCCCGCGCTATAGTAAGGTGACCATACCGTTGATGCATATTCAAGGTGAGATCTGACCAGAGAACAGTATATATTGAGTCAATAGAAATATCTCTTCCGATTCTAAAAAGAAGTCCCAATATTTAGAATGCCTTTCTAGTCATGCAAGAATAATGTTCCCTAAACGACAACTGAGCATCTATTATGACTCCCAAATCCTTCAAAGAACTGACCGGTAACAGGTCCTCTCCACCAGCTTGAACTGAAAAACTATTTTATTTTTTTTCCTACAAAAGCTAATCGTACTACACTTCCTAGGGTTTAAAGATAATCCATTACACAGGGGAACAGCTGTTTTGGTGTCGAGGTTTTTTGAGCTGATTCTATATCAATTTGATGTCCTGAATTCAAATAACGTATTCATTTGTACCTAGGAGCTCAAATTTTTAAGATATACAATTTTAGAAAAATATAAGTTACATTATTGTAACTCAAATCCGTAAGTGTAGTAAACAAAAGTAGATACGAAATTTTTATTTTAGTTATACAAAATACAATATTATGTCGTCGTTACAAACAAAAAAAAACATTGAAGGAATGAAATAGTCACTCAACACTTGGAAAGCTTCTTTTCCGCGACATTCTTGAATGTTTTTTTTAAACAGTCCCTTTTTAAACTCCAGCAGTAATCTGCCATCATGTGCATGTCCCATCTTCCTTGGTAGCGGTCCTCCATAACTTTAATATCTTGGTGAAATCTTTCACCTTGTTCCTCACTCTTGTCTCCTAAATTTTCTGGAAAACGGTCTAAGTGGCTGTGTAAATAGTGTATTTTAATACTCATATTGCACCCTAAGGATTTGAAACTATTAAGCATCTTGTTAACCATTTCAACATAGTTTTGAGCTTTATGTTTGCCTAGAAAATTTTCTACAACTGCAACAAATGATGTCCAAGCTTCTCGTTCAACTTGATTCATTGAATTTATGAAGGCAGGATCCTTAATAAATTGTCTTATTTGTGGGCCGTCAAATATCCCTGCTTTGAGTTTTTCTGTGCTCAACTGATGCATTTTTACCCCTATATATGCAAAACAAGACCCATTCTTATCAAGAGCCTTTACAAATTGCTTCATTAAGCCCTAGTGGTATTGAACCATATTTATTCCCATTATGTAGAAGGACACATTTTAAACTTCGCTTTGAACTGTCAAAAAATAGGCGCCAATCCTCTGGAATATATTCAGAAAGTCCCATTTCTTTCATGAGTCCCCTAATTTCGTGACAAAATACAAGATTGTCTTCTTGAGAAAAGAATGGTAGCAGATCTTTTTCTCTTGTACGGTAAAAGGTAATTTTGGTTCCTTGTTCCAGTAAATTTTTGTCGTTCAACCTAGAAGCCAGTACTTCAGAAGCTTTTTTCGATAAATTGAGATCCCTGGTGAGATCATTTAATTCATTTTGATTGAAGCGTTGAGGAACTGATGACGTCCTCTCATAGTCACTGTTAGTTTCATTAGCATCAGAACTTTTATTAGCATCAGAAGAGCGATCAGAGGGAAAATATTCGTCATCAGAGATATGTGGTAGCTGATGAAATGTTGGAATCGGTATTTCATCTGAGTGCGGGATAGGGCGTATTGCCGAGTCTAAATTGGGATAAGTCCACTTACTGCGGTTATTTCGATTGATTCCATTAGTATTTACTAAACAGAAATAACAATCATTGAAGTGGTTTTTTGGTTCTCTCCAAACCATTGGTGCGCCGAATTTTAGACATTTTCTTTTCCCGGTAGTCCACTGCCGTAAATGCTCTGTACAAGTTTCACATACGAGATGCGGGGCCCACGTTTTGTCCTGATCACCAAGCTTAACTCTAAAGTATCCAAGATACGCTCGCTTTACAAAGTCAGTAATAGTTTGTCTGTTTTGTTGAAACATGTATTCTCCGCATATATAGCAAAACACATCAGGTTGATTTACACAACTTCTTCTTGAACTGGAACCTGAACTCATTTTAATTCTGTTCAATAACACAAAAACACTCTTTTCTTAACATAAAATAACACGCCGAATTCGATCTACTCTCATTAGTAAGAACGCACAAACTGACGAGACTTACCCGAGTTAGGTGATTAAAAGGGTCAGTTCAGGTACCTGATAGGCAATGGTTCCACTATTTATAGATTTACCTGGAATTTACTCAATTACAGACTGACAATAAAACCATTGTGCCTACATTAATGAGTATATAATAATTTTAGAACTCTCATAAATGAATATACTGAATAAAAACCACATTGGTAGATAAGTTGATGTATCTAAAAAAGTAGAGCTGATAGAGAAAAACGGATTGCATGTATAGATTTAGCGTCCCAAATATAGTTAAAATCAGCTCTAAAATCCCAGGCACCAAAACAAAAATATTTTTTTGTTGCCCTGTGATTATCACCGCACCAATGCACAAACAGATTCAAGCTCTCCTGCAGCTTCATGCAGTCCGCCTCAGTCACAATTTCACAGTACAATTTTAAGTCATCCGCAAACAAGAGAAGGCTACAATCAGGAACAGCTTGCTCACCTTGAGGAACTTCTGAGGTAACCTCGGTACTACCGGATATAAAACCTTCTATCCTCGCTCTCTGTGAGCGTCCCACTAACGTACTCTCGAGACAGTTTACAGAGCTCTCATAAAACCCCATCGCATTTGCTAACAGTTTTTGATGGCTAACCCTGTCAAATGCCTTGGAGAAGTCAGTGTACATCGAGTTCACTTGGCAGCCCCTGTCCAAGGCATCCACCAGAGCATTTTCATAGGTAATCAAGTTGGTGACCGTCGACCTACCTCCCATGAAGCCATGCTGTTCTTCTACCATTATACCTTTACAAATCCAGCTGAGTTGATCAAAGACCAAACCATCAAGTAACTTCGGAATTGCAGATTGCTTTGAAATGCCCCTATAATCCTGAACATCCTCTCTTTCACCCTACTTGAAGATCGGTGAAATGAAATTCTCCTTCCATAAATCCGGAAGTGAGTTAAAAAGTGAGTTTTCTTTGCATTCTTTTTTAAAAAAAAATGGCCTAAAATCGCTGTCCCCCACCCTATCCCTAAGAGCATAGACCAAAAAATTTCGAATCAATTCTGGAATATTCTCCATTCTCCAAAGCGTGGATTAAACGAAAATTATCACGTGCGTTAAGTTTGATAACACAGGTATACAAAAAAAAAATTATCTGTCTTTTAAGTGAGACACGTGCTTTCTTAAGTATTTTTTTATGCCGAATCCCAAAAAATCATAAAAAAAATACATCCACCGTGAGATTTTTTCAGAAAACACACGCAAATTTGCCAGAAAATTATTAAATTGAAAAAAAGACATTTTAATAAATAATGTAAAACTGTATAATCATTAAAATTAAGGAATAAAACTATTATTTCGGACATCTTTAAATGTTCTGAATATATATTTATCATAAAAACTTAAAAATATTAAGTTTTAATGTTTATGTTTAACAAAAAACAGGCATACACCACCTTTAACTACGAGGCTGGTTTGAAAAGTCCGTGCAAAAATAAAAACTACTTATGTGTTTGGGGTAAACCTTTTTTATTTTTCGACATAGTCTCCTTTTAGGCTTATACACTTCGTCCAACGATGTTCTAGTTTGTTGATCCCTTCCAAATAATAGGATTTGTCCAAGTCTGCAAAATATCCATTAGTGTCTGCAATCACCTCCTCGTTTGAATAAAATCTTTGTCCCGCCAGCCATTTCTTCAAATTGGGGAACAAATAGTAGTTCGAGGGAGCCAAATCTGGAGAATAGGGGGGATGTGAAACGAGTTGGAATCCTATTTCCATTAATTTTGCGACCACAACTGCTAAGGTGTGTGCTGGTGCGTTGTCGTGATGGAAAAGGACTTTCTTGTGGACCAATCGCGGGCGTTTTTCTTGCAGCTCGGTTTTCAAACAGTCCAATAACGATGAATAATATTCACCTGTAATAGTTTTTACCCTTTTCCAGATAGTCGATGAGGATTATCCCTTGCGAATCCCAAAAGTCAGTCGCCATAACCTTTCCGGCAGAAGGAACGGTCTTCGCCTTTTTTGGTGCAGATTCCCCCTTGGTAACCCATTGTTTAGATTGTTGTTTGGTCTCAGCAGTATAGTAATGTATCCATGTTTCATCCACAGTGACGAAACGACGCTTAAAGTCCTCCGGATTCTTCTGGAACAGCTGCAAACCATCCTTGCAACGCTTCACACGATTCCGTTTTTGGTCAAGCGTGAGCAATCGCGGCACCCATCTTACGTATAGCTTTCTCATGTCCAAATGTTTATGCAAAATATTATGTACCCGTTCAGTCGAGATGCCCACAACACTAGCAATCTCACGCACCTTAACTCTTCTGTCATCCATCACCATATCATGGATTTGATCAATGATTTCTGGAGTCGTAACCTCCACAGGCCGTCCAGAACGTTCAGCGTCACTTGTGCCCATATGGCCAGTCCGAAAATTTTGAAACCATTTATAAACTGTTCTAATCGAAGGTGCAGAGTCACCATAATGTTTATCAAGCTTCTCCTTAGTCTCCTGAGGCGTTCTGCCTTTCATAAAGTAATGTTTAATCACCACACGAAATTCTTTTTCGTCCATTTCTTGAAAATCACTCGACTTCCTTGATTCACACGAATGCCAAACACAAAGAAATAGACCAATATGGCTGAAACTTGGTGTGCGTTCATTCAAGAGATGCTACTAACTAAACATGACCTCGATACGCGCCGGTGGTGCCATCTCTCGGACTTTGCACGGACTTTTCAAACCAGCCTCGTACACAGTTTTACATTATCTATTAAAATTTATTTTTTTCAATTTAATAGTTTTCTGGCAACTTTAAGCGTGTTTTCTGAAAAACCTCACGGTGGATGTATATTTTTATGATTTTTTTGGATTCAGCATAAAAAATGCTTAAGAAAACACGTGTCTCACTTAAAAGACGGAGAATTATTGTATTGTATACCTGTGTAATTTAACTGGTATAAAAAAACTGTTTGACTTGACAATATGGTGGAGATTTTTTTTGTGGAAAGCTGTGGGACTAAGAGCTACGAAATATCAATACGTATTTGGGTGCAATCAGTAATATACTCATACTTTTGAGAATATTACTTCCTTAAGCATTTGCCAATCACAGAAAAAATTAATTTCCATTATGACCAACGGATAGGTACCAAGACAAAAGTTTATTAGCCTATAATTAAACAAATATTTTAGTAGCAAATATTTGTTTTAAACTTTTACTACAAAGATGTTTCGCTTTTTATATATTCTTGGTAATTCTTACATTGAATGATGTGACTGAATTTCATAGAATACTTCAGCAATCACGGTACGGAACACTAACTGTGTAAGGCACTTGGCCGGTTGTTTTATTTCTTGTTAGACATAGTTCAAATTGTAAATCGACGTACAATACCGTCAGAAAGTATTTGCCCACCTAGTTATTTCAGTCCACACAGTCAAGGCAACAAAAACCCAGATAATATTTTTTTCTTTAATTTTAATAAATCTTTATTTATTTTCACATTATTTACAGTTTAGGATTTTTCTCATCTACGTGACCTCCTTTATTTTTAATTACTGCTTTACAGAGTTTCGGCAGTCTGTCCAGTAGTTTTTTCAGAGTTTCTTCGGTTATTTTAACCCATTCTGCTTGTAAAAGTTCTCACAAGTGATTTTCTGATGTTGGATTGAGTTTTCGAATACACCTGTCCAAATGGTCTCACAGTAATTTGATGTGGGTCAAGTCGGGTGATTGTGGAGGCCAAGTCATCACTTCCAGAACGTCATCGGATTTCCATTGGTCCAAAAGTTTTCTAATTTGTTTAGCATAATGATTGGGGTCGTTGTCATGCTGAAAAATAAATTTCCCCTGAAAAATATCTCGTCCAGAAGGAAGCATTTGAGTTAGCAAAATTTCTTGATACTGTTCTTGTCGCATGATTCCTTCTATCCTAAAGATTTTTCCAACTTTACCGTTACCAAAACAACCTCAAACCATTACTGAACCACAACCATGTTTTACTGTAGGCAGCTGATAGTCTTCCAACATCCTCTCTCCAGCTGACCGCCGCACGTAAACTCGTCGATTTTAACCGAAAATTTCGAATTTAGATTCGTCGCTCCAAACGACGGAATTCCATTGTTTGGATGTCCAATTTTCATGTCCTCGGGCCCATTCTAATTGTTTACATTTATTCACTTGCCTAAGAAGTGGTTTCCTCACTGCAACTCTTCCGTGTAGTCCATCTTGTGCTAACCTTTTTTTTTCACAGTTGTCACGTTGATGGGGATGAGCCGCTCCAGGTTTACTTCAGCCGTGATTTCTGGAGCAGTTAGGCGGCGATTACGTTTGCTGGACATTGTTATAACTCTGTCTTCAGCGGGAGCCGTTTTTCGAGGCCTTCCTGAACGTTTTTCTTTGGGAATTCCATGTCCCGCAGAAACTCTTTTTACGATGTAGTCCACCGCTCTCCTGGGCATCCGCATATCACTCACGATTTGTCGACTCGAGCGACCATTTCGATGTCTCGCAATTATCAGAGCCCGATTTTCAACGGAAACTTCTTTCGTTTTTGGCATTTTCACAAAACAATTGAGCCTGTATCAATGACAAAGTACTGTTTGCGAATGGTTAATTCCCAAAAGGGCAATGGTATTTATAGCATAATTTTTATCATAAAATGTCACTAGGAATTTCCATAATCCATAGAAACTTGAAATGAGTTCTTACTTCAACTTCTCAGAAATCGCCTCAAAATGGCTTATATAAACAATTTTATGATGGACACTTGTTAAGAACAATTAAATACAGTCCCTGGCCAAATTATTAGACGCACTGCAAGATTTCATGTAAAATATTAATTACCGAGTGATATTGTACCGTTTTATTATTTTAAATTGATTTGTTTTTTATTTTTATATTATCCAATCTGCTTGCAATTTAGTTGACATAAATAAAACAGCATTAATTTAGAAAAGCATAAGTTTATTAAGTTTTAAAGAAAAGTGAAATTAATGTTAGTAAAAGTCAATATTTAGTTGAGCCACCTTTAGCCGCTATCAAAGCTTTAATTCTGCGCGGCATGCTATCAATGCAAGATTGTACTGTCTCCTGCATTTGAGGATGATGATTCCACACATGAATAATCTTTTCTAGGAGCTGGGTTTTGTTGGTAATCACATCTTTAGCCACTTCTCTTTTCATCAGCTCCCACACATTTTCAATGGGGTTCATATTAGGGCTATTACCCGGCCAATCCAACAGAGGGATATTTTTTTCTGCCAAAAAAGCTTTAACAGACCGAGTAGTGTGGCAGGGAGCTCCATCTTGCATGAAAGTGAATGGTTCCCCATTTGGAAACCATTCTTTGAGCTGCGGAATCAACCGATTTTGTAATACTTCTATGTACTGATCTTGCCTCATTATTCCTTTGATGACGTACAGACGTCCAGTGCCCTTGCCGCTGATGACTGACCAAATCATCACTTTGGTGGGATGTTTAACCGTCGGGACGACACAATCAGGATGAAACTTTTCTCCATGACGACGACGCACATACTGAGCTTTATTCTGCAAAATTTCGAATGTGCTTTCGTCACTGAAGCAGACCTGTCAAAAATAGGAAAAATATATAAACTTCCATGTTTATTTGCTTTATTTAACTGAAAATGATAATAATGTATCAATTATTGATTAAATTGCTGTATCTTACCGATCTCCAGAAGTCCACATCTTTGTCTTGCCATTGTTTGGTCCACTTCAGGCGCTTTGCTTTCATTGCAGCTGTTAACTTGGGCTTCCTGGCGGGGCGACAGGCCTCTTTCAATTTTCTTCGAACAGTGCGCTCAGAAGCATTTACGCTAGCATCCTGGAGTTGTGATATTATTACCTTTGTGGTAGCAAATCTGTTTTCTACACAAATTTTCTTCAAACATCTCTCTGACCGTGAAGTGAAAATTGGTTTTCTACCGCATCTTTTCTTTCTTTTCGGGCTTAATTCCTTCCCTGACTCAATTTTCTTTTTTATGCGTCGTACACTAGCTTCAGAAACCTCCAATCTTCGTGATATTTCTCGGTTTGTAAATGTTTTCGCAATCACAAGGGCCTTCACTTCAGCTTTTTTACGTGGTGAAAGATCGCCTTTTCTACCCATAATGAAAATAGTCCAATTACTTTTTTAAAACACTGCATACAAAATAAACTAATAACTGAGTAGTATAAAACTGTTAAAACAAACAATCACAGTCCATAAAGCCACAGGAACACGTCCGTACCTGACTGGATTCCGATCGCGACTGATACAGGTTTGTACTTGTTTACGTTCATGCATCAGTTTGTCAACACAGTGTTGCCATATGTTAAAAATAAATACAAATATGTAGTCTACAACAATTCTTTTAAATAAAAATCAATAATATTGTAGTTTAAATATACCATTATTGCATAAAAACTCTTAAGAAACATAAAATTACTAAAAAAAAAATACAGTGCGTCTAATAATTTGGCCAGGGACTGTATACCTAATATAATAAAAGGGTTTAATTAGGTATTAAATTTTGGCAGTTAGATTGAAATATCTAGGTGGGCAAATACTTTCTGACGGTATGTAAGTACAGTACAACATGGCAAAGATAATGTTTCCATTTAATTTACCGACATAAAATGTTAAAAATAAAATAAAATAACATGATATTATACCATGCTTTAATTGGATGTTATTATTTACACGAGATAAAATATGCTGTATGTAACTGTGTATTTGGGTGCCCAATTAATTATCGGCATTTTATTTTTATCACTAAACCTCTAACCACAACAAAACGGAATGATTAACTATATTTAATCTACTTTAGCACCTTCTTGCCAGTCATGCCTACGAGTAAAAATTTCTAATGTGAGCCCACGATTTTCGATGTCGTGAGAAAAATTAATACTGACTATTGAAACATGATCTACTAAGTAGTAGAAAATCATCACAAAATTTTTTGAGAAAAATTAATTTGTGTATTTACAATGTGCGATTGAAAACTCATGCAACATTTGGTAAAAAATCATTTTCTCGCAAACTATAGAAAATTGATGAAAATTGGAGACGATGGTAAAAAATAAATGCAATTAACAATAACATTCTCAAAAACGTGCTATTATTCATTGTTGCTAATTTTTTATCATTTTTAGTGTTCCGTACGGAACACTTATAAGATCACTTCGGTGTGTGTCTGTCTGTCCGTCTGTCTGTTTGTCCGTCTGTCACACCCGATTTTTTCCGAAACTATTTGTCATAGAAAGTTGAAATTTAGTAATAATATAGGAATTGATGGCCTCATCAGAGCCATCTAGTTTTGAAAGTTAAATTTTGACTTAAGGGGTTAGTTTTGGGGGTGAAATCGGAAGTGAAAAAAAAAATTTTACCAGGTAATCGAGTGTGGTGTCAAATGAAAGCTTGTGAAAACACGAGTAAAAAATATATATATAATGTAAAACTTGCGCGCACTTTTCTTTGTATTATTTTTTAAAAAATCGCGAAAAATTGCTGTCCACCCGCCTTATCTCGAAAAGTACTTATTAAAAAATTTTGAAAAAATTCTGGAATATTCTCCAAGGGGTGTAGATTGAACGAAAATTATCACGAGTGCATTACCTGTAATAATTTATCTGGTATATAAAAAAAAAACAGAAATTTCAAGGTCATCAATTTTCAGTAAAGATTGGAAGTAAACTTTGTAGAAAACTCATTTGGGGTGTGTTTTGTGGAGTCACTGATCATTTTATACTTCCGTTACAACATTTTTTATTTTAAAAGCAATCAACGTACGGAACACTAATTGCGCAAGTTCAACTTGCACTTGACCGGTTATTTTTTATAAACAAATGCCGATTTTGCCCCGTTCTACATACGGAAATTGAAATTTTTTTCAAGTAGTAGAAGCTCTGAACGCTTAAGATTAAGGAACCTTTTCGACTTTTTGGTGGTCGCATTATGATAAACCAACATTGAAATTTTTTCTTGAAATTTTATATGTATTATAGTGTATACCTGAGGCACTAATTAAGGAAAAAAATAATGGTTTAATGCTATCAGCTCTACTTTTTTTATTTATATGAAATTACAATTTTCTTCAAAAATGGAACAAAAATACATTTTTTCTATGTTTGATATAATTACACACTATGAAACGTTCTTTAATACGATTTTCTTGAATGTAAGGTAACCGCCCTGAATGGAACTAGGCTCAGGTGGGCCAACAACGTCAAATACCTGGGCCTTCTATACGATAAACGGCTCGTATGGAAGGACCCAGTCCCAATGGTCGTCCGTAGGGCAAATCAGCTTCTTGGGGAGCTGTATCCGTTCCTGAACCGTCGTAGTAAATTATCAACTAACAACAAGTTGTTAATTTACAAAATGATAATCAGGGCCAGACTTACGTACGCCTGCCAGGCCGGGTGTCAGATGTCCAAATCCCACCGGGCCAAGATCCAGACAGTTCAAAATAAAGGCCTTCGTATTATTGCAGGTGCTCCTTGGTTCGTCCGCAACAATCAGTTGCACCAGGAGTTTGATATACCCAGGATTATAGATTTTACTCGTGATTCTCAGCTTCGCTTCCTTGAGAAAGCAGTAGCCCATTCTAACCCAGAGATTGCAAACACTTTCAGAGGCAATGTAAATGTCGCGGGTAGACACTTACGACCAACAGACATCTTACCACTAGACAAAGACTAACCTTGACTTTATCTTAAGGCCGTATGTTAGTTGAGCCACTCCTTTAGTTTAAAGTGTAACAATATACACTATTCAGAAATAAACTCAACACCCCCAGCATTGGGGAATTAGGTTAGGTTAGATTTAAGGTAGGTTAAGTTAGGTTAAATCTAGAATTAGAAAATTAGCCATAGAGCTAAAACTCGCAAAAACATCCTAAACATATAACAAGCTCAGACATGTAAAAGGAGTAAAGGGGTTTACCGGCTCACAAGGAGTTTTAGTGGGTATGCCAACCCATCAGGTTGGAGAGCCCCATATATCTGGAGCACTTTGGGGCACCCTTATGGTGACGCAGACTGCTTCCGAATCCATAAGGCGGATTTCTCCTTGACAAAAAAAAAATCTTGAATGTACGGCTCGAGGATCATCTCTTTACAAGTTCCAACAGTAATCGGCAATCGTATGGATGTCCCACCTTCTTTGATAACGCTCTTCCATTGTGCGTATATCTTGGAGAAATCTTTCACCCTGCTCTTTACTCAAATCGCGAAGATTTTCTGGGAATCGATCTAAATGAGAATGTAAGTAATGAATCTTGATACTCATGTTGCAACCCAGATCTTTCAAATTGAATAACATGCACTCAACTAACTCAGAATAGTCGTCGGACTTATTGTTTCCGAGAAAATTTTTAATTACCACAACAAACGATTTCCAAGCTTTAGACTCGACTTCATTCATTGAATTCACAAAGTTTGGGTCTTTCACAAGTTGTCTGTTTTTTCTGTGCTTAATCCTGGAAACTTGCGTGAAAGAAAAGCAAGACATTTGCCGTTTTTGTCAAGCGCTTTCACAAACTATTTCATAATGCCCAGTTTGATATGAAGTGGTAGCAGTATAATGCGATCTCGATTTACTAAGGGCAAATTAATAATAATTAATGCCGGGGCAAAATCGGCATTTGTTTATAAAAATAACCGGTCAAGTGCAAGTTAAACTTGCGCAATTAGTGTTCCGAAAGTTGATTGCTTTTAAAATAAAAAAAAATTGTTACAGAGGTATAAAATGATCAGTGACTTCACAAAATACACCCCAAATGAGTTTTCAACAAAGTTTGTTTCCAATCTTTACTGAAATCTGATGACCTTGAAATTTTTGTTTTTTTTATATACCATATAAATTATTAAAGGTAATGCACTCGTGATAATTTTCGTTCATTCTACACCCCGTGGAGAATATTCCAGAATTTTTTTGAAATTTTTTAATAAGTACTTTTCGAGATAAGGCCAGGGACAGCGATTTTTCGCGAATTTTTAAAAATAATACAAAGAAAAGTGCGCGCAAGTATAATATTATATATATATTTTTTACTCGTGTTGTCACAAGCTTTCATTTGACACTACACTCGATGACCTAGTAAAAAATTTTTTTTTTCACTTCCGACTTCACCCCCCAAAACTAACCCCTTAAGTCAAAATGTAATTCTCAAAACTACATGGCTCTGATGAGGCCATCAATTCCTATATTATTACCAAATTTCACCTTTCTATGTTAAATAGTTTCGGAGAAAATCGGGTGTGACAGACAGGCAGGCAGACAGACAGACAGACACCGAAGTGATCTTATAAGTGTTCTGTACGGAACACTAAAAAATGATAAAAAATTAGCAACAATGAATAATAGCACGTTTTTGAGAATGTTATTGTTAATTGCATTTATTTTTTACCATCGTCCCCAATTTTCATCAACTTTCTATAAACAGTTTACGAGAAAATGATTTTTCAATCGCACATAAATAAATTGATTTTTCTCAAAAAATTTTATGATGTGACTGTCTACTACTTAGTAGATTATGTTTCAATAATCAGTTTTAATTTTTCTCACATCGAAAATCGTAGGCTCATCTGAGAAAATTTTTAATCCTACATCAATTTTCAAATTTTGGATAGCTCTGTCTCGCTGTCGAAAAATCAGTTATCAGTATAAAAAATAGAATATGTGTTAATTTGGCGACAGTCAGGCTGCATTCAGATTTCTTATATTATTGGGGGCCATTGGCTGTTTTAACTACGAATTCTTGACAAGTAAACTATACGTAAACGGAAAAATATGTGTGCAGAATCATAATGCTTGGTCTACAGAACATTGTGTCAATTTAGATATTTTAATATATATTAATATATTTGAGTGATCATATTTTTTGACAAAAATTATATACGAGGCTGGTTTGAAAAGTCCGTGCAAAGTCCGAGAGATGGCACCACCGGCGCGTATCGAGGTCATGTTTAGTTAGTAGCATCTCTTGAATGAACGCACACCAGATTTCAGCCATATTGGTCTATTTCTTTGTGTTTGGCATTCGTGTGAATCAAGGAAGTCGAGTGATTTTCAAGAAATGGACGAAAAAGAATTTCGTGTGGTGATTAAACATTACTTTATGAAAGGCAAAACGCCTCAGGAGACTAAAGAGAAGCTTGATAAACATTATGGTGACTCTGCACCTTCGATTAGAACAGTTTATAACTGGTTTCAAAATTTTCGGACTGGCCATATGGGCACAAGTGACGCTGAACGTTCTGGACGGCCTGTGGAGGTTACGACTCCAGAAATCATTGATCAAATTCATGATATGGTGAAGAGTTAAGGTGGGTGAGATTGCTAGTGCTGTGGGCATCTCGACTGAACTGGTACATAATATTTTGCATAAACATTTGGCCATGAGAAAGCTATCCGCAAGATGGGTGCCGCGATTGCTCACGCTTGACCAAAAACGGAATCGTGTGAAGTGTTACAAGGATGGTTTGCAGCTGTTCCAGAAGAATCCGGAGGACTTTAAACGTCGTTTCGTCACTGTGGATGAAACATGGATACATTACTATACTCCTGAGACCAAACAACAATCTAAACAATGGGTTACCAAGGGGGAATCTGCACCAAAAAAGGCGAAGATCGTTCCTTCGGCCGGAAAGGTTATGGCGACTGTCTTTTGGGATTCGCAAGGAATAATCCTCATCGACTATCTGGAAAAGGGTAAAACTATTACAGGTGAATATTATTCATCGTTATTGGACCGTTTGAAAACCGAGCTGCAAGAAAAACGCCCGCGATTGGCCCACAAGAAAGTCCTTTTCCATCACGACAACACCTCAGCAGTTGTGGCCGCAAAATTAATGGAAATAGGATTCCAACTCGTTTCACATCCCCCCTATTCTCCAGACTTGGCTCCCTCGGACTACTATTTGTTCCCCAATTTGAAGAAATGGCTGGCGGGACAAAGATTTTATTCAGACGAGGAGGTGATTGCAGACACTAATGGATATTTTGCAGACTTGGACAAATCCTATTATTCGGAAGGGATCAACAAACTAGAACATCGTTGGACGAAGTGTGTAGTAAGCCTAAAAGGAGACTATGTCGAAAAATAAAAACGGTTTACCCCAAACACATAAGTAGTTTTTATTTTTGCACGGACTTTTCAAACCAGCCTCGTATCTGGAAAGTTCCTCCAAAATAAGCTGAAAATCCAGTAATTTATAGCTAACAGCCGGTTGAAATTAAAGCGGACCATCATTTCACAACACTGTGAACAAAAGAGCGCAAGGAAGATGTTTATAACAACCGGAACGTAGAAGGATTAATTGTCTGTTTTGATCAGTAGTGTAAAATTGTGTTTTTCTACATTACAAGCGTCCATACAGAATCAATTTCTGCTGGACAGTTGATACGGTATACGAAATCATTGGCTACAACTGGATGGACTCTCAATTAGTATTGTGGTTTGTAAAAACAATAAATAGTACAGTTTTGCACAAATGCCTCAGACTCTCAGGTACAGTCTGTCAAGTAAGAACGTAACCGGTCGTATTCTTAAAAAAATGTGTTTCGAGAACACTTTTTGCCATTAATGTATTCTTTGATGTATTAACAACGGCGCAATTATACACGTATAATAAAAGATTGTTTTAGTCGAGTTTAGGTGGACCAGTGGAAATCGACTAAAAACAGTTTTTATTATATATATATTTATAATAAATTTCCATCAAGTAGAAGCTACAACCATCCGAAACGGCGCGAAAGTTGTCCAATCGCCTCCTGCATCAACAATCGCCTGCTGTCGACAAGATTTTCTGTATACTTTGTAAATTTTCCAAATCTCGCGAGACAACTGAGTCGAAGTCCTCAGAGTCGTTCCTCTGAGCTTTCTGTTTACGAGGGACCAAACGTTTTCAATGGGGTTGGCGTCCGGAGATTGTGAAGGCCACTCGAGTAGCTTATCGTGGACCCAAGCGAGCAGCTTCGCGACGTGATTTTCGCCCAGCAAATGTTTCTTCAACGTGCTGCGGAATTTGAAATGACGAGCACGAACATGTGGTCGAATGGTATCATCGGACACGATTTTCTTAATTTTGTCGCGTGAAAACAAAAACACGATTCGTTTTTCGACTTTCGGAGTGACTTTGCCTACCGAGCCATGTTTTGGCAAGTCATCGACATTTTTCGCCTCGTTAAAATGATTTACCCACTTCTTCATAAACGACATTGACTTTCTAATATATTTAGCGACCGCGAAATGTGTCATTTTGGTCCCTTTTGGATGGGAACAAAAAACCGACACGCAAACAAGTGACTCATTTTGGATTTTACGTGATTTCAAGTTCGGAATCGACTGATATTTTTACTAAAATGCGTCGTAGACAAAGGCTCCCTCTACCGATCGCTAGAATCGCATCTACAAAAAATTTAATGAATTTTCGCGGACACGTTCTTACTTGACAGACTGTAGATCAGTTACACACTTCCAAGTTCGGGACGCATTTCATATAGTATTCGCCATTATGTCAAGGAAACTAAAAGATCTCTTGAAAACCATCAATATTAGTGTCAGGAATTTTTAATTGAATTTAAAAGTGATATTATACGTAAGCAGGGCTTATGTTATGTTTAGCTGATCATACCAGGTGTGCAAGTATGAAATGCGGATTTTTTTTCTAAAAAAAACATGTTAAATTCGGAAGAAGGATAAAAAGTACTTTATTTAAAGTATGCTCCATCGCTTGTTATACATTTTCCCCATCTTTCGGGCAATTGGTGAATATCACGCCAGTAAAAATCTTCCCCTTTTGCTGCGAACCATTCATCGAGCTATTTTTTCACATCTTCGTACGAACCAAAGCGCTGCTCAGCAAGTCTGCTGAGTAAGCCGCATGGGATAGAACTTCCCAGCCGAGGGCTTCCAACGCGTCGCGAACTGGTTTTGCCGTATATGATGGAGCATTGTCATGAAGAAAAATAACTTTGTGTTGCCTCTTTCGGTATTCTGGCCTCTTTTCAAGCAGCGAACGGTTCAAATCGGTCAATTGTTGTTGGTAACGTTTAGTATTAACCGTTTCCCCAGGTTTTAACAGGGGACTGGCGCCACTGGACCGTCTTTCTAAGCAGAAAACTAATCTGGTATTTGAATGGATCTAAATAGAAAGAATACGCAGGATCATACTGGTCACAGACCGGTCCAAAATTATCATTGTCCTTTGACAAATATGCAAGCAAAGATTTGTCAACCTCGTGTGAACACGGTACATGGTATAACGAAATGGACCTTATATGTTTGCTCTGACAGTAGAACCCCCTAATCGTCTTAAAATACGCAAAAAGCCCAATTAGTAGATGAGAGTGGAACTTTGTTGGCCAATATAGCAGAAAAAGAAGACCTGCTTCTTGTTGGTGAATCTGAAACGATAATGGCCTCCATATGTATCACTTTTCCGTAGCTCTAGAGCAATACAATTGCACACGAACTTGAGTCGCAACTGCTCTATGGATACAAGACCCATAAGCAATGTAAGAATAAATAGAAAACTACTGGAGAAATGTCATACAAGTATAAACGAATATGACTAAAGGAGAACTAAGCTGCCTAGATAATCATTAGCCTATTTATTTATAAAATTAAATTGCGTAAAATTTCTAATTATAAGTAAGGTTTTTAATGTAGTTTTTTTACTTATAGGTACATAGATGCACTTACGACTATAAAACAAGGTCCCCCTAAGATTTTTTACTCTTGGGATTCTCAAAATAAATCCACTTTTCATCCCCTGTAACTATACGATGCAAAAACGACTTCCTTTTGTACCGAGCGAGCAAAATGTCACACGTGTTTTTTTCCGCTTTTTCCATTTGCCTGTCGTTCAAACTCATGTGGTACCCATCTACCGGTCTTCTAAATCTTTCCCATCTCTCGTAACCGATTGGAAACAGCTTGTTGATTAACGCCCAATTGTTCGGCGAGTTGTTTTTTGTGTTTGCGAATCATCTTCGTCCAACAATGCTTGCAATTCCACATCTTCGTATTTTTTTTGGCAGTTTTCCACGTTCCTTGTCTGCAGCATCGGAGTCACCACTTTTGAAACGCCGAAACCATCGTTCACACTTATCTTGCGATGGAGCATGTTCACCATTAGCTTCTCGAAGTAATCGGTATGATTCAACAGCAGTTTTCTTCAAATGAAAACAAAAAATTAATGCTGTCCGCGAATGCTCTTTGTTCGGTATAAATTTCGACATATTGAACACAACAACACAACACTATGCACACACTTTTTTAATTTATCACTCGTGCGCGTCGGACACTTGTTGATGACACAACAAAATGGCGCAGTGTCAAATCTTTATAGCACAACCTGCATTGGTGCACCATCTGTTGTCTGAAATCCGCATTTCATACTTGTACACCTGGTACTCTTGTGAACTGCCGTGTATTAATAAAATGTATTATTTAACACAGAGTTTACTGTATCTTAACATGAATTAACCCGTCAATTCATGTTAACATCGAAAATTAACAAACTGTTAATTTTTTATGGTAATTTTGTTGGAATTCACGTAACATATGCTGATTAGAATTTGTACAGGCATATGGAAAAAATGCAGGATTTCTGTACGTAAATTCCTCAAGTTATATTAGGTATTAAAAGAGCAAGTTTCAAGAAAGGCAACGTAACGTGTAAAAGTGAAATTGGGTCAAAAACACGTATCTTAAAATATTGGTTAACTGCATCAATTGGTTTTTATCACTTTCATTATCTCTTCTCTTCATACACGCGTAGGTATCACGAAAATCATTAATTTCCATTTTGTATGCAGGAAATAACAAACTGCACCACTCTGTTATCTTTTTAGAATTTTTTGAAATGAAAAAAATAAATAAAATAAACGGTCTTATTTTCTTTTATTCCCCGAATAAAAATTACCTACTAACGTGTTTACACATGTCAATGAAATCGTGTGATTTTATTATTACGTAATCTTAATTTTTGACCTACCGTTTTAAGGGTCCCTTAGACGGTCAATCCTGACCTTGATTTAATATTCTTCGAATTGTAATACTGTAAAATTTCTTTGTAAAATTGTTAAGCAAAAAAGCTCACAAAAACTTCAAGTTTGACATAAAAAAAAGCGTAAGTTAACAAGATTTCGAAACCTTTCCTAAAAATGTCTCAATAAGTATTTCAATAAGTATATTGTTTCTTTTTATAAAGTTGCTGGCAAGAAAAGGATGCCAAGAACCAATAAATGGGGTTCCTATATGCTGTCGAAAGTCCCCAGACCTTCCGGGAGATGGCAGCACAAACGAAAATAACCGGTCAAGTGCAAGTTGAACTTGCGCAATTAGTGTTCCGTACGTTGATTGCTTTTAAAATAAAAAATTTTGTTACGGAGGTATAAAATGATCAGTGACTTCACAAAACACACCCCAAATGAGTTTTCAACAAAGTTTGTTTCCAATTTTTACTAAAATCTGATGACCTTGAAATTTTTGTTTTTTTTATATATACCAGATAAATTATTAAAGGTAATGCACTCGTGATAATTTTCGTTCAATCTACACTCCGTGGAGAATATTCCAGAATTTTTTCAAAAGTTTTTGTTAAGTACTTTTCGAGATAAGGCGGGGGGCAGCGATTTTTCGCGATTTTTTAAAAATAATACAAATAAAAGTGCCCGCAAGTATTACATTATATATATATTTTTTACTCGTATTTTCACAAGCTTTCATTTGACACCACACTCGATGACCTAGAAAAAAATTTTTTCACCCCCAAAACTAACCCCTTAAGTCAAAATTTAACTCTCAAAACTACAAGGCTCTGATGAGGCCATCAATTCCTATATTATTACCAAATTTCAACTTTCTATGTCAAATAGTTTCGGAGAAAATCGGGTGTGACTGACAGACAGACACCGAAGTGATCTTATAAGTGTTCCGTACGGAACACTAAAAACATATGATTCTCAGTTCGCGCATTTTCAGAAGATTCGTGTAAAACTTTCATGATATTTTGGCTATTAGTTTCGAGTTACAGCTGTTGCGAAACGATGGAACGATAGAATTTCATGTATTGACTAAACATTGTTTTTTGATGGGAAAAACTACAGCCAGAGCCCAAGAATCGCTTGAGAAGTGTTATGACACATCTGCTCCGTCGAAAGCAATTTTATATCGATTATTTAGTGAATGCGGTCGTATAAGCATCGATGATGCACCAGGTTCCGGATGTGAAAACGAGGCAGCCACTCCAAAAAACACAAAAAATCGACCATATTGTTCTGAATGATCGCAATTTGAAAGTGAGAGAGATAGCTGACAACGTGAAAACATCAATAGAACGGGTTAGGTATATTTTGCATGAACATTTGCATATAAAAAAGCGATGTGCCCGATAGGTGTCGGGCACTCTCAAGATTGATCAAAAATAGTAACATGTAGAAGATTCAGAATACTGTTTGGCACTGTTTCGGCGTAATCCAAAGGAGTTCTTGCGTCGATTCATAACAATGGACGAATCATGGATCCACCACTATACGCCCGAGTCTAACAGGCAGTCCGCAGAGGGGCTGGAACGCATGAAAGCCTACCGAAGCGTCCAAAAACACAAACATCAGCTAGAAAGGTTTTGGAAAGTATTTTTTAGGATGCGAATGGAATAATACTGATCGGCTGATCTTAAAAAGGGGCGAACAATGTTGGTTCCCCAAGGTAATACACCAGCTCACAACTACATCAAATCGATGATGGAACTGGACCACTTGGGCTATAAATTGCTTGCTCATCCGCTGTATTCACCAGATCTGGCCCACAGCTATTATTAAGTCTTTCGAAATTATTCCCAATGGCTAGAAATTTTAAATTAACAGAACTTAACGGCTAAAAATTTTACGTTTTAAGAAACGTGGTGCTGGTCATTTTTGATAATTTTGAAATTCTATCAAGTTCAGGAGATATTCTACAAATATTAAACTTTTATGCACGTAGTGTATGTCAGCGGTAAATACGTCTTAAGAACGTTCCTAAGGAGCAGTCGTGTTCAACTTACAGAAAGATCCCTCCTATGTAAACTACCATACGTACAATAAAAAATACAGTACAATCCCGATTATCCGAATCGCGATTATCTGAAATCCGGCTTATCCGATACAAACTGTTAAAAAGCAAATTGTATTCCCATTAAACGAAAAAATCCCCATTATTCGAAACAGACGATGAGTGGTTTACAACCAGGCCAACTCTATAATTGTGATGAAACAGGCTTGAACTACAAAATGTTGCCGTCAAATACCTTAGCTTCATAAACGGAAGCTGGAGCACCTGGTTATAAACGTAGCAAAGAACGTATTAGTGTTCTTGCATGCTGTAATGCTTCTGGAAGACACAAATTCCCATTATTACGTATTGGTAAGTCAGCAAATCCACGAACCTTTAAGAATATTGGTCGCAATGCTTTTCCCGTTTTGTATAAAAATCAAAACAATGCCTGGATAAACGCGACTCTATTTAAAGACTGATTTTTTCGAGGTTTTGTTCCCAAAGTGGAACTTTTTTTAAAAGAACATGGATACCCTAGAAAATGTATCCTGTTACTAGATAACGCCCCCACTCACCCAAGTGCGATGCAACTTGAAAGTGGGTAAATAAAAGGAATGGTTATGCCTCCTGCTGTAAGTTCTCTCATTCAGCCTATGGATCAGGGTGTACTGGAAAATTTAAAACGCAATTACAGGCGTTTGTTATTGGAACATATTTTAGAAGAAGTAGATGATGGTGGCAATGTTACCGATTGTCTAAAAAAGATAAACTTGAAAAATGTTATATATTGGATAGCTTCAGCCTGGAATCAAGAAAAGAGTAGAACTCTGGAAAAATCTTGGTCAAAACTGATTCCACAAGAGGAGAGACATTACTCAAAGGCAGAAACAGAGATAATGAAAGTTTACATCAAATTATTACAAGAATATCAGGATGTGAAAGTGTTACGGAAACCGATATTTGTGAATGGTTAAACAGTGATAGTGTGGAAGATGAAATGACTAACCAAGAAATAATTAAAAGTGTATGCAAAAATGCTAATAAAGAAGACAGTTATGACGATGATGATAACGAAGTAGAAGCCACTGACAATATTCCAGTAAAAATGTCACATTCAGAAGGACTTACTTATGTAGAACAACAAGAAAATGCTATCGCCGCGGACGTTTTGCTTATCAAACGTTGGAGAGACATTGCAGCCAAAAACAGAACCAAGGCAAAACGACTGCAGTTAAAAATTATCTCATTTTTAAGACATTAAAGTTACGAATAAAACTGTTTTATTTTCGATTTTCCGTACATATACATAAAATAAGTAAACTAATTGTTCTATTCTTTTTTTTAATAAATACCTATGTATGCAATAGCATATCGTATAAATGCTTTTAAGTCAATCTGCAATATTGTATTCATTCTAAACTTCTATTTTATAAAAAAATTCGGATTAACCGAAATTTCGATTATCTGGAATCACTTTAGTCCATACTATTTCAGATAATTGAGATTCTACTGTAGTTGAGGCGCAGTGCGTTCTTTCGCACCATCCCATATGCGCAGAAATACAAAAATAATCCCACTGCGTAGTTTTTCGGATCTGGCAATGTTACATTCTTACTCTGATCGAGACGCGAATTGTTTATGTTGCATTTTAATGTTTTGGAGTATTTTTCGAGGTTACGTTTATACAGGAGATTTTTAATAGTGCATAAAAAATGACTTTGCAATTAAAGAACTGAGGATTTGTTAAAAAAAAACTGCTGAAAAAATAAATATGACATTAGCAAGTATGTCTGAGGCAAAAAACAGGAAAGTTAAACGACAATCAATGAAATATTTCAATTTAAAATTCCTGATGGGAATAGTAGAGTTTCATTGAAAGAGTTAGGAATCTGAAATGCATCGGTTCGTATGATAAAAATGCAAATTTTAACAGCCAATATTTACAAATTTAGTGCCGTAAGGAGTATTGAAATTTTTTTTACGTATAAAGGACACTAATAAATAAGTATATTTAAATTTTCTAGATAATCGTAAGAAAATTTATTTTCTTGCGAACCTTCTTAATCTATGCTAAGATCGAAGTAAAGTGGGAAAAATTAGAGCTAAGACAAATGAACAAAAATCAATCTCATTGGTTACTATTTTAACTGGAACATTTAACATGTGAAAATGATTAAAGTTTAATTCTGTCATGTTATCTGTTATTTAGACAACACGCAGTTTAAAATTAAATTGGTATAATAATTTTTGCGTTATGCTCAAAGATAGACAATGAATGGAAATTCCTCGGTTTGTAATACTGTACAATTTCTTTATAAAATTGTTAAGCAAAGAAACTGACAAAAGCATGTTTGACGTAAAAGCACGTATACCCTTCCAAAAACCATTCTTAATGTTTAAAACTTCTAACTGAACCGTGTTAACAGTTTAAATATAAATCGGTTTTAAACAATTTTTGCGTTACGCTCAAGGATAGACAATGGATCTTCGCTATTCTTAGCTAAAATCAAATGATGAAGGCGCCACTAACGTTAAACGGTGACGAAACTTTTAGGAATTTGTATGTCGGTCATTAGTTTACGATGGCTTGCTTAGAAAACAACAAACCGTGTATTTTTTTAGAAACCGATCAAAGGGAATGTAATAAATTGCCAACATTTTAAAACCGGTGTGGCATCGTAACGTCGTGAAATGTTAAAGTTTAGAAAAAAAAATGCCTTATAGGTGTGTTTAATTTATGTGTTCATGTACCGTTCCTTTGGTAAAATAGTCAAGGGAAGCATATGCCCTTTTCAACGCAAATTAAAAAGGCGCTTGATTCTATTACAACCAATTGATGTTTACTTCTTTTTCCTAAAAAACGCCTTTTCAATCCATCTGTCCCCATCCTCCTTAGAACTTGACTGCTAATATCCTATGTATTTAATCCACAATTTTTTGCTGGCTGGTGTTTGGACGGTTACTCGACGGATCGATGAAAAAATGGTGGTTTTTCTAAATTTAAAAATGTTTAAAGAAAAGGTGGCTCTCTTTTTTATCGGTCAGTAGGAAAATGATTAAATAAAACTGGTTTAAGTTGATGATGGTATAGAGACAGGGTCTTTACCTTGGGCTATCTGCCATTTAAATTACCCTTGTCGAATAATTTTTGCGTGGTGTTTTTGCCTGGCGCTGTATTGACATGGCAGCTATAACAGCAGACTCTCCAAGTGGTAAATTAAAGGTACTTCCTTCCCACTTCCGGTGGAATGATTCGAAAGATTTTGATATTGGAACAAACATCTTTCAAAATAAGCACTTCCTACTTTTGGCGGATGCGCAAGTCATTTGTTGTATATCGGGCGTTTTAATGAACTAGAATGTTTTTTTGAGGTTAAATTGCTGCCGGTAGTGAATGCTTTGTATTATTTATTTTAAATATTTGTTCTGGTGATGTAATTTGTTCAGAAAACATTTAACTGGGTTAAAAAATGAAACATGAACACACACACAACGTAATATTGAGAAGATCTATTGAATTTGATTGATGAAAGTGGTTAAACAAACTTGTTTTGTCAAATACATCTATTGTATCATCATCATCACGAAGCTTGCAACGTACACTGCTGGACATAGACCTCTTTCATTTTAATCCTGTTGTTTCGGCCTTGAGCTGCTTGAATCTAATTTCCGGCAGCCCATTTCAAATCATCACATCATCTTGTGGTGTATTCCTCTACTTCTTGTCGGGGTCTCCACTCCAGCACTCTTCTCGGCCATCTATTGCCAATAGACCAACTTCTTGAACATGTATTCTAAAAGGGTTTATAAAGTATGGGGAGATGGTATCCTCGCCTTATCTTACACCTCTCTCTATTCCAAATCTTTCTGGTTCCCTATGGAGTTTTACCGATGCTGTGGCGTGGTTGTAAATATGCTTAGGGATGTTTATATATACTGAATCTACACGGCATTCAGTAGGTGCTTCAGAGAGTCTGTCATGATTGACTGAATCGAACGCTTTCTCGTAATCTACAAATATAAGAATCAATGGATTGTTATACGCGATACATAAGCAGTTTGATGGGGGGGGAGATGATCATTAGCCCAATAATCAGCCCTGAACCTAGCCTTCTCATGTGCCTGGTCTAGTTTCAGGATTATTGTGGCGTTGTTCCAAGCTGTTGGTATTGTACCTTCTAGAACGCTTCGACTGAAGAGTATTTCAAGAGTGTTAATTACTAATTTGCCCGCTTTTTTTTAAAAGTTTCCACCATGATATCGTCGTCTCCAGAAGATTTACCGTTCTTCATTCCATTCAGTGCTCTTTTTATTTCGTCGGTCGTTAATTCGGTAGTATCTTCTGAATGAATCATGTGGCAGTTCATATGGTTGTTCTGTCTTGTTTCCTCAATAAAGTTTTCTGTAAAAGGTTTCCACAATGTGAATTACCAGGTGTACAAGTATGAAATGCGGATTTTTTTTCTAAAAAAAAAACATGTTAAATTCTGAAGAATATTAAAAAGTGCTTTATTGAAAGTATGCTTCATCGCTTTTTATACATTTTTCTCATCCTTCGGGCAATTTGTGAATACGACGCCAGTAAAATTCATCCCCTTTTGCTGCGAACCATTCATCGAGCCATTTTTTCACATCTTCGTACGAACCAAAGCGCTGCTCAGCAAGTGCGTCATCCATCAATGCAAACAAGTGGTAATCGGAAGGAGCCAAGTCTGGCGAGTAAGCCGCATGGGGTAGAACTTCCCAGCTGAGTGCTTCCGACGTGTCGCGAACTGGTTTTGCCGTATGTGACTGAGCATGACTTTGTATTGCCTCTTTCGGTATTCTGGCCTTTTGTCAAGCAGCAGACGGTTCAAATCGGTCAATTGTTGTTGGTAACTGTTAGTATTAACCATTTCCCCAAACACAGAACATCATCTTTCTGCCAAAGCGATTCGATCTTGCGGTCGATGTGGATGGTGCGCCTGGGTCCACCTATGATTTTTTGCGCTTGGGATTCTCAAAATAAATCCACTTTTCATCCTCTGTAACTATACAGGCGAGCAAAATGTCACACGTGTTTTTGCGCTTTTCCATTTCCCTGTCTTTCAACTCATGTGGTACCCATCTACCGGTCTTCTGAATCTTTCCCATCTCTCGTAGCCAATTAGAAACAGCTTGTTGACTAACACCCAATTGCTCGGCGAGTTGTTTTTGTGTTTGCGAATCATTTTCGTCCAACAATGCTTGCAAATTCCACATCTTCGTATTTTTTGGCGGTTTTCCACGTTCCTTGTCTGCAACATCGAAGTCACCACTTTTGAAACGCCGAAACCATTATTCTTGCGATGGAGCATGTTCACCATAAGCTTCTCGAAGTAATCGGTATGATTCAACACCGCGAATGCTCTTTATTCGGTATAAATTTCGACATATCGAACACAACAACACAACACTATGCACACACTTTTCCAATTTATCACTCATGCGCGTCTGACACTTTTTGATGACACAACAAAATGGCGCAGTGTCAAATCTTTCTGGCACAAACTGCATTGGTGCACCATCTGTTGTCTGAAATCCGCATTTCATACTTGTACACCTGGTATTTAATCTTTATTTGTTGTCACAGTTCCTACATTATTCTTTAATTTATGTATGGTTTTTGTTTCAGTTGATAATTGTTTTCTCAGAACTTTTAAACTTTTGTTTTCTTCTAATACCTTTGCTATTGTTTGCGTTAAATTCTCTTATATCCCTCCTGATTCCTTTTGATATTTCTTTATTGAGAGTTCTAGTTCCTCGCTGTTTGTGATTCTCATTTATCTGCAGCGTTTCATTAAGCGTTTTGTGTTTTCATCTTTTTGTGTTTGCTCTAGAACTAAATTTTTTACTACTTCCTTACGATTGTGTTGTTGATATCCTCTGCAGACCTGATTTTTAATTGTGTGTTTCATCTCTCATTCATAGGCAATGATATCTTCCAATGGCGGCCACGTTCTTCCTATGTTTGTATTTGTCATAATTCTTTTTCTTTCCTGGTTTAGACTTATCACTACTTTAGACCGAACCACCCTCTGGTCAGAATCTATTTTACCGTTTCAACGTCTTGCACAGTCCATTTTTATAAAATCGATTTCATTTTTTGTCAATCTATCAGGACTTTGCCACGTCCATTTCTTATTAAATTTCTTTTTTGAAGAAGGTATTCATAACGTGCAATCTATTTTGTAGGGCAAATGTTACCAAAGCTCTTCCTCTTTCGTTTCTTTGGCCTATACCGTAATAGTGAATTGATGTTTCTGAATTATCTTCGTTTTGTCCCACTTTAGCACTGAAATCACTAATTAGAAGTTTGTATTAATTTCCGGAATAATCTATCTCTGATTTTGTGCTGTTAGAAGTAGGAGCATATACCTGTACAACTTTCAATATATCACTCCTATTTAGTCTGATCAGCAGTACTCTTGTGCTCATGGTTTTTAATGTCTAACGATTTGCCGTGCCTCTTGTGGCTTAGGAAACTAACTCTTCTCGATGTTGTCATTTCTTCTCAAATATAATGAAATAGGTTTCCAGATTTCAAAGTAAGCTGCTGTTCTTCTTTCCTTCTTATTTCGCTTAATCCCACAATATCACATTTGACGTGTCGTAACACTTCTTCAAGTTCTACTAATTTTATGTGAGAACTTTTGTCTACGACGCATTTTAGTAAAAGTATTCCGAACTTTCGTCGAAATCATGTAAAATCCAAAATGTTTGTGCGTCGGTTCGAGGCAGTCTTTCTTTGTTCCCTTTCAAAGGGGCCTAAAATGACACATCCGCGGCCGCTAAATATATTAAAAAGTCGGTATCGTTTGTGAAGAAGTGGGTAAATCATTTTAACGAGACGAAAATGTCGACGCCTTGCGAAAACGTGGCTCGGAAGGCAAAGTCACTCCGAAAGTCGAAAAACGATTCGAGTCTTTGTTTTCACGGGACCCGAAATTGACCCTGCGACAAGGAGCGGCAAAAAAGAAAATCGGGTTTGAATGTGTCCCACGAGACCATTTGACATCTTAGTGCCCATGATGTCAAATTTCAAAGCAGGCTGAATAAACCTTTGCTGGGCGAAAATCACGCCGTGAAACGGCTTGCTTAGACTAACGATAAGATATCAGAGTGGCTCTCGCAATCGCCGAACGCCAACTCTATTGAAAACGTTTGGTTCCTTGCAAAGAGAAATCTCAGAGGAAAGACTCTGAATACTTTGACGCAGTTGTCTCGTGAGATTCGAAAAATTTGGAGATCATTGCAGAAAATCCCGTCGACAGTATGCCTCGAAGATGCCAGGTGATTATTAAAGCAAGAGGCGATTGGACAACTTACTAAGATAATTGCGCCGTTGTTAGTACGTCAAAGAATACATTGATGCCAAAAAATGTTCCTTTCAAGAATAAGAGAGGTCACGTTCTTACTTGACAAACGGTATATGTAGAAATAGATAGTGGTCGTATACATGGATAACTTGGTCTCTGCCAGTGATTCTTAGCACCCTCTATTCGTCGCCTTTTCCGACCGCTACCGTAGTCGGTAGAGTTCCAATTGTCGGGGACTGAGGGCCTTCGTAAATCATCATGAAGGGAAATTTGACCGATTTCCTACTACAATGACCAATGCAGGCTGGTAGGGGGGCTAGGATGGAGATGAGGATAAAATGGTAATAGAAATAGGGAATAAAAGGCAAATAGGACCTGATTTCCCCCAGCTCTTGGAAGGTGAGAGAAAATCAAGACTCGCGTGAGCAAGGTCTCATCCCTGAAGTAGACCTGGGCTCTATCCGGATCTTAGAGGTGTGTCTACCCGCTACCCCTTTTAAATTGGCAGTAACTCGACTAAACTAACCATAAGTAAGACACAAATAATTTGCACTTCTGGCTGATGTAAGGCGTTTAGAAAACGAAGGGCGAACTCAACATCAGACAAAAAAAAAAATTTTCATTATTCCATTCTTTAGGATTACATGATTCTTCCTACAAAACATTATGGGGGGAGCAGAAATTTATCGTCTTATGTTCAAAAAGTAGTAAGAATATTATACAAGGTATGTATGCCATTTTCGTGGAGTTCGCCTAACGCTAAAAAACTTTGATTGCAATTTTCTCGAAATCATTTGTTGAGCTCGTCCTTCATACTCTCAACGCCTCATGTAAATCTAGTTTTTGATTGACAGTATTGATAAATTAATGATGCTGTGCAGTACCGCCCAAAATATTCCGTTTCATTTATGATTAAACCCATAAAACCAAACATTATTTAACAAGTCTAAAAACTGTTATCTTTCCTAATAATTCCAAAATTTCCTTCCTCCATTTTTAGTGTTCCGTACGGAACACTCATAAGATGACTTCGGTGTCTGTCTGTCTGTCTCACCCGATTTTCTCCGAAAACTATTTGTCATAGAAAGTTGAAATTTGGTAATAATATAGGAATTGATGGCCTCAACAGAGCCGTGTAGTTTTGAAAGTTAAATTTTGACTTAAGGGGTTAGTTTTGGGGGGTGAAATCGGAAGTGAAAAAAAAAATTTTTTACTAGGTCATCGAGTGTGGTGTCAAATGAAAGCTTGTGAAAACACGAGTAAAAATATATATATATATATATAATGTAACACTTGCGCGCACTTTTTTTGTATTATTTTTAAAAAATAGCGAAAAATCGCTGCCCCCCTTATCTCGAAAAGTACTGATCAAAAAATTTTGAAAAAATTCTGAAATATTCTCCACGGGGTGTAGATTGAACGAAAATTATCACGAGTGCATTACCTTTAATAATTTATCTGGTATATAAAAAAAAAACAAAAATGTCAAGTTGAGTTTTCAGTATAGATTGAAAGCAAACTTTGTTGAAAACTCATTTGGGGTGTGTTTTGTGAAGTCACTGATCATTTTATACCACCGTAACAATTTTTTAAAAGCAATCAACGTCCGGAACACTAATTGTGCAAGTTCAACTTGCACTTGACCGGTTATTCACTTTAAACTTTCTTATAAAAAACCTTGCTGGTAACATTTGTTTGTTTGTTTGTTTCTGTTGGGCAGGGCGCATCGACAGCTAAGATCATTTAGCGCCCACTAGAGTTAGTTTGGTATAAATAGATTAGACTATGAAGTTGAATTCTTTTAAGTAATTGGTTATCTTTTCTTTAAGTGGGACAAAAGATTTTATGAGGATGGTGATGTTGGATGGGATGCCGTGGGTGTCTCTCAAGTTTTGATGTTGAATGGATTCGATTAGATGTAACACTGATAAGGGGGAGTCACATTTAGGACAGAGTGGAGGGGGATCTCTCTTTAATAGGTGTACATGTGTGGAGTAGGTGTGTCCCAATGCCAGTCTTCTCATTATTACATTATGTCTTCGGTTCAATTCTGTGGAGTTAAGGGGAGGAAATACATTGGTTTTGATGGACCATAATTTGTTGTTGGGTTCTTCCAAGTCCCCATTTGAGTTGGAAGAGAGAGCTGTGTAGGTGTTTTATGAAGATGTTAAAATCAGTGTTTCTCTCCCATGTTCATACTGCCCCTTTCTATGGCAAGTTTAGCAAGATAATCCGCTCTGTCGTTATGAGGGTTGCCTATGTGACTGGGCAACCAAAGCAAGGATATGGTACGTTTCTTCAAGGTGGCCGTGTACATCAAATCCAGAATTTGCCTGATATAGTTGAAATTGAGATTTCTAGAATTGATGGCTTTGAGAGCGCTTAGGGAATCAGAAATTATGAGAGTTGGTTGTTGGATGTTTGCTTGGAGGGAATATCTGATAGCCTCCTTTATTGCCAACAATTCTGCGGAGAAAATAGAAATATGTTTAGGTAATTTAAACATTTGAACGATATTATCAAAAAAGAAGGCAGCCCCAACTCCCTTTTCAGTCTTTGATCCATCTGTGAAGAAAAGTAAATGATTGGGATAGATATTGGATAGTCTGTCAAGAAAGAGCTTGTTAAAGAATATGTTTGAATGTTCTGATTTTTTATAGGAATGCAAAGTTAGGTCAATGTTGGGGAGAGGGGAGAGCTAGGGAGGAAAGGTGGTTTGGAGGGGGTAGTTGTAATAAGGGGGGAGATATTGTGCTGGATGAGTAATTTGTTGATTCTGTGGGAATAGAATCAGTGGGGAATGTAATGTTTGGTCTGTGAACATTGACCAGGTTGAGTGAGGATCTGGTATGAGGTCGATGTAGGGAAGTTGAGTAAAATTTTAACAGTGAGAGTTGGCGAGATAGTTGGAGTGACTGAGTGGATGCGATGCACTGTAAGCTAGTGATTGGGGTGGTTCGGAATGCGCCTGTGGCCAGTCGGAGACAGCAATTTTGTATAGTTTCAAGAGGCTTCTTGACATGAGGGCTTGCGAAGTCATAGATGAAGTTGCCGTAGTTGATTCTGGAAAGGATAAGAGACTTGTATAGATGAGAGAGAGAATGAAAGTCTGCGCCCCAGGTCGCGCCAGAGAGCATTCGAATGAGATTGATGTCAGAGAAAGATTTGGTTTTAAGGGATTCTATGTGAGGTTTCCAGGTGAGTCTATAATCGAATATTAGGTAACATTTACAGTATGAAATATGACAATGTCAAAAATTAAACTCATCTGCATAATGAGAAGTTTTAAAAGCCATGGGATATTTTATAGAGCGCAGGTAATTTCCACACCACTAATCCGTTTATGACCTAGACATATTTAAGGGATTGTAATTGCAGAAGTAAATTCCACACCGAGTACTTTCATGTAGAGGATGAGGGTTGATATATATGATTGATGGTACGCACCGGCCTGTTCAATTAAATCATTATTAAACCCTTCTACATATCAGTTTAGTACATATTATTAATTTGTGATTATTACTTGGTTGTGAGTATATTTTTTAAGGTGTTGCTAATATGCAAGCAAAGTTAATAAAAAGTAATCGAGGAAAGGACATGTTATGTTGAATTACTACACTTACTTCGACGAAAGGTGCTAAAATGTGGAGAAACATTTCGGAGATGTAAAAAAAAAGATTGCAAATCAAAAGTCTTCACCGTTGGGCCCGAGAATTTAGTTACCAGAAGTGAACGACTCCATACACATGAAGACAACACCAAGAAGCTGAATCGGCAAATAATTAGTAATTCCTGCAAAAGAAAAGCCAGACAGCATATGAGTGAAAGGCCATCTAAAATTATCCGACAAGAACTACAAAACACGCTGCCTGAAACAGTAACAGAAAAAGATGTCGAATATATTAGAAAAAACATTTATAACCATAGATGAAAATTTTTGCCAGGACGTAATCCAAGAAGTGCTGAGGAGGTGCATAGTGTTTTAGAGACATTTGAAATCAAAACTAGCAAGGGTGAGAATTTTCTATATATCAATGAACTCGAAAGTGGCACTTTGTTTTTTCTTGCCCTACAAATATCAATATGTTGTGTAAAATATCCAATATATATATGGACAGCACCTTTTCATACTGCACTAAATATTTTACACAGTTATTTACAGTGCATGGTTTTGCAAATGGTCATTACATTCCATTATTATTTTGCTTATTGCGTGATAAGAGAGCTGAAACATACAAAAACTTCTTCACATTATTAAAATGTAAGATTTATTCAACAGATACACTGTATTTCAATCCAAAGAAAATTACTATTGACTTTGAAAAATCTATTCATAAGGCAGTATCTGAAGTTTGGCCAAATGCTAAAGTGTTAGGATGTAGATTTCATTTACACCAATCTTGGTTACCGCAAGATACAGAATCTAGGTCTAGCTAAAGAATATTGCGACAAAAATTCTGAAACTGGTCGTTGGTTAAAGTATTGTTTCGGCTTGTCCTATTTAGCACCCGAAGAATTAGGTGACAGTTTTGCATACGATTTATATTCAATAAAACCCGAGGATGAACGTTTAAATAAATTTTGTGATTACCTACTAGAAACTTATATAGAGGAAGGACCCGATTTTCCAGTTGGAATATGGGCAGAATCGAGTCCACCTTTAACTCGAACGACTAACTGTTGCGAGTCCTTTCATTCCCATCTAAATAATTCTTTTTATTCTACACATCCGTCTCTATATACTTTTATCAATAGGCTGAAAGAATTTCAGATTAACGTATACATAAAAATACAAAGTGTCGACGAGTCTAAAATAAGTAATAATCATAATAATCAAAAATTAAAACATTTTAAAAATCTTTATGAACAAAGACAATTAGGAAATATTAATCATTTTCATTTTATTTTAATGTGACTCCTATTTTTCTCAACCTGTTTTGTAAATATTTACAAATAGATATGTATAGGTTTGTAGCATTATCTAGTATATGTAAGGAAATTTGTTCAATTGTATTTTATGTATTTAGCAAAAACTTCATGTTTTATCAATATTATTCTACTATAAAATAAAAGCATATATTTTTGCAAATATCTAAATTTTTCAATAAAAACTGATTTAAAAGAAATCCGTCCAATTTTATTTAGATGAATAAAGCATAATTATATTTGCTTGGTGTGGAAATTACCTGTAAGATTTAAGCACCCTTATAAGGTTAGTGATGAATTTACCTGTTGTATTAAGGGTGCAGGTAGTCTTGGTGTAAAATTTACTAACGTCGATTTTATAAGTTCCAGACCATTTTAGTGAACCGGGCTATTTAAGTCTAAGGTGTAGCATTTGCCATAAATATCATCAAATCCGTTTAGTTAAAATTAATTGTTTTAAAATAGTGTGCTAAAAAATACAGGTAACCTTTTAAACATACTGTTTCTAAAAAAATAATTACTAAATTGACGCATGTAATTGCCAGGCCCGAGACGTCAGGAACAGCTGACATGTACTAAACAAATAAATAAAAAAACAGTATAAACCGAATTATTAACTCCGTTTATATAAGCTTATAAACACAAAAATTGATGCTAAAATTTAAAAAAAGGGGGTGTTATCAATTACTCTGCAATTTAATTATACTGAACCTGATTTTCTTACATTATTACACAGTCGATTTTCATAAAAATATTTGAGACTTTGACTAGTCTAGTAGCCATGGAGTACCCTTCTGTGTAGATGTCTAAAAATCGGCTATGAGATGATGGACGTCAGATATAAATTAACTTCAAACTTTGACATTTATTCTTCTTTTCAGCTCTATTTTATCAAGGTAATGTAGTAAGCTTATGTTTTTCTCTTTCTAACAATAGGTAAAAAAGAAAATAATACATATAAGTGAATAGGTGCTTCCTCTTCTTTTTAAAATAATCGGTCAAGTGCAAGTTGAACTTGCGCAATTAGTGTTCCGTACGTTGATTGCTTTTCAAATAAAAAATTTTGTTACAGAGATATAAAATGATCAGTGACTTCACAAAACACACCCCAAATGAGTTTTCAACAAAGTTTGTTACCAATCTTCACTGAAATCTGATGACCTTGAAATTTTTGGTTTTTTTTATGTACCAGATAAATTATTAGAGGTAATGCACTCGTGATAATTTTCGTTCAATCTACACCCCGTGCAGAATATTCCAGAATTTTTTCAAAATTTTTTGATTAGTACTTTTCGAGACAAGACGGGTGGACAGCGATTTTTCGCGATTTTTTAAAAATAATACAAAAAAAAGTGCGCGCAAGTATTACATTATATATATATTTTTTACTCGTGTTTTCACAAGCTTTCATTTGACACAACACTCGATTACCTAGTAAAAAAACTTTTTTTTCACTTCCGATTTCACCCCCCAAAACAAGCCCCTTAAGTCAAAATTTAACTTTCAAAACTACATGGCTCTGATGAGGCCATCAATTCCTATATTATTACCAAATTTCAACTTTCTATGACAAATAGTTTCGGAGAAAATCGGGTGTGACAGACGGACAGACACCAAAGTGATCTTATAAGTGTTCCGTACGGAACACTAAAAAATCGCCTAGAAAACTAAAATCATAAATGTAAAATTTTAGTGACAGTTTGTTAATTTTTTTGTATTGGAAGTGTCCAAACAAAGTTAATGCTTTGGAATTGGTAAGGAAAGCAGCATTTTTATAAAATTTATTGCAATAGTCGTAATTGTCAATGTAACCCCCCCAGCTTGGTAGATTAAGTGGCTGTTACCTCACAGCTGACTCGTGCCACTAAGTGGTGGCAGATACATCCTAACAATGATGCGTGACAAGTTTCAACTTGCTAGACTGTTCTGTTTGTTCTGTATGTATCTTAGCTTAAAGGTCTAATTATTGTGCTTCTCTACGATTTTTTACAATGAACACAAAAAAGCGTGCGTTTGTGAAATTTTCTTTTAAACTAGTACTATTGAAACCGTCGTCGGACAATATTCTAAGTACCTTTGACAAATTTTCTATTAATTATGGAATTTTAACGGAAACCGGTCGATAGTTCGCTCTGTACGCAATAGTCTTTGGTGAAGAATTCCATTACTGTTACCCCCATCCCCTTATTCGTCTGATTTGGACCCAGTGACTTCAGGTTGTTTTCCCATATGAACATGAGGTTAAAGGGTCGCGGTTTTGAGGAGGTAGAGAAGATACAACGCCCGTCGCGGCTCTGTAGGCAGTGACAGCATCGAGCTTCCAAAAAATGGTCGGTCAGTTGAAAAATCGGCAGGTCCAGTGCATTTAGGTGCAAAGGGATTACCTCAGAGGTGACGAGAGTCACCAAAAATAATACAAACTTTATAGTGTTAGTACAGGAACTTCTGGTTGGCACTACGTACGTCTGTAACAAAATTAGTACTAGACGGCCAAAAATATCTGGGATTTTTTTTTAAAAAACACTTAAAAGTTACTGTTAGCGTCAACAGGACATTGATATATACAGCCTGATGGGCTAAATTAGCTTCACAATTACCAAAACATTTTCTTTAGGAATGGAAAACTTTGTGTCCATATCGGATACTGATTATTTTTTAAAAGTTACAGGTGTACAGTTTCGTTAAAGCCTCACTGCCTACATTTAACTTTCAAGCTACTAATTAAATTTAATCCTAAGTTTTATATTAAGAACATTTCATCATTCAAACCACATTATTTATTATCAAAACAGAACTGACTTGAACTTTTAAGTTTCATTACATTTATTATTATTTCATTCTAGTAATGGTTTTCATTTGGGAATCATATTAAAATAAAAAATTACTTCACTGTGGCAGTGCGTCATCGTTCCGCTAGGCAGCACAATTTTTTAAATTCCAAATTATAGCACAACAGCACGC
Source organism: Pachyrhynchus sulphureomaculatus (assembly GCA_019049505.1). Classification (NCBI taxonomy): domain Eukaryota; kingdom Metazoa; phylum Arthropoda; class Insecta; order Coleoptera; family Curculionidae; genus Pachyrhynchus; species Pachyrhynchus sulphureomaculatus. The sequence continues at coordinate 255,168,290 of CM032446.1, read as the reverse complement.
TCGGAGAAAGCACACAACATATTAAAACGCCATGTTCAAACATACAAGTTCAGCTTCTACACTCATTTTAGTTAATAAATATATGGTTCAGCTGATCAGGTACGCCACGCCCACTTTTATATTTCTGGCATAAACAAAACCGGTAGCTTTTTACAGAGATCGAGACATGCCCCGTTTGTTCGCGAGTTATGTCGCCGATTCTCTCGGTTTGCACAAAGGGCAAGTTTGATAAAGCAATGCAATTCTACGTACGGCATTTCGAGCTATTAAGAGTTAAATGTTACTTTAAGTCATCGGCGTTGAACTTTAAATTCAAGTTTACGTTTTACACTGTGGAAATTTAATATACAAACAAGCCGCAAACAAAATTTATTTATAAATTATCCTACTGCTGTGCGCGCGCACGATGAACGTTATTGGCGATAAGAGTAAAAATATTTCCTATTGCGCAACACAAAAATGCTGCATTTTCGAAGAATGATACCTACAATGCGGTCGTAGACAGATAGTTTGGAATTAAAGGGGTTTGCCGGTATATTATGAACTTGGAAAACGTAGATCCGGAACAGCTAAACCTAGGAATTAAGAACTTTATTAACAAAACATTGAGTTTATCGAAGATCATGTGTTTTGATTTAAAATTTAGTTAGCATCTGTTACCCACTAAGTTCAGCCTATAATTAAACAATATTGCAACAAATAAAAAACATATGGTGACAGATAAACGATCGCACAATTACATCTAAAATGCTGTGATTTATAAGAATTAAATAGAAACAAAGGAGTGGTCCCGCCATGAAAATGATTGAATTAAAAATAAATAAAATGTGCTTTTCTGTACAAAGAACTTACGCAATATTGAGACTCGTCATGTGCCAGTCAAGTGATACTTCCATCTCCAAGAAAGTACTAATTTTTTTATAAGGTAAAAGTTCTTCGAAAATATGCTACCCGAACTTGAATTCATTTCGTTTGGAGACTAAATTCTAGATTTTAGGTCGCCCAAAACGAGATCTCGGGATTTAACTCCGCAGTCAGGTATGTGTAAAAACGGCAACGTAGCTGTCCCCCAATCGTCGAGCGGCGTTGTCAAATAGAAAGGACAGAGAGAAAAATAGTTGTTCACGGTCGGTTTATTTTGTGACCCCAAGGACAACGGCAACGTCGAAAAGATAAATTCGCTCCCGCGAGCAATACAACGAGCTCCTGATTGGTGTTTTGAGGAATCGATATGAAAGTGGAAGGGCTGGGAACCGGACGTAACGAGCATCGTTGCCATAATTCCGTCTCAACACAAAGTCGTTACAGGCGATTTTCGCTTGACAAGCAGCTTTGTCATCAGTAAACAAATACAAAATGTTACATGAATTTCTCGTAACGGGGAAACGATTTTACTATAATAAATATGAATTATTTGATGATACGATGTTAGAAATGCCCTATTACTTCACTTGAAATAAAAATATAACAAAAAAGGATTTTATTATCTTTTGTAACATGCTTTCCGCGGTTGCCAGGTCAAGTGCCGCAACATCAGGGACAACAAAACACCAATATAACTTTAATTTCGGACAAAAATCTTTTAAAAATCAACCCAAATAATGTACTATTTTAATAAAAGGCTAGTTGAACGCCTCCCATTTTTGGGAGAAAACTAAGTGCTAATTTTGGAACAAGCACGCATATATGAAGCTGGAGTGGTTTTTAAGCCAAATACAGTAGAAATATTCGTATTTTCGAAGAAATGAACAAAAAGCACCTATTTTTAAAGACAGAAATCGCAAAAATCCAGTGAACCTACGACTGATTAAAAAATATGTCACTTACCTTAAAAAAGCCTCTTCTGGGAATAAAATATGGAAAACCAACTTGTACACAAACACTTCTACGTATTTTAAATAGAATTTTTGATTATTTACTGTAATTTGCGGTTCTACACCCGATTTCATCAAAGAAAAATTCTGACACATTCTGTCGACAACCTCCCACAACGATGACCGATTGGCGACTGGCTGCTTGAAAATCTTGGAAGCTTGTTTGGGCGGGTCCACTTTAATGGAACGATCTAGTTAGGTAGCAATTATTTTAAATGCGGGGGACTTTTTTTCAATAATCATGATTGAAATATAAACTTTAGTTAATTTGTCTAGTAAAACTTTAATAAAGAATAATTAGCTTTTCCTAATAAATTATCAAATTTAAATTATAATTTGACATTGAATGTGGATTCCCCTCAATGATAGGACTGAACCAAAGGATTACGTCCGTAAAGTCATTCTTTAAACTACTTACTGAGGGCGGCACTTACCAAAAATATGAAAAACCGCGGGAAAATTTAATTTTTAGTCTATTTAAATAAAATACTCGTTGTCTTTACAATTCTGTCAAATAAAGGAAGAAATCAATATTAAATTAAATTAATATTACCTAGTAGTATTAATGGACTTAAGATGATTACGATTTTAAAATATGATTAAAATTCTGTGTTTAAGAGAATTGAAGATAAATATTTAGATTTTTAAGATAAAGTTTATAAATTAAGTATGTGCAAATTTGTAAAAAAGTTTTTAAGATTTGAGCTTAAGTTAGCGTTAAAAAATATATAATTATAGAGTTTTTGTACCATTCTATTACTTTCCTTGTTTTTGCTTGCCGCCAAAATAGAGTTTGTTCGTAAGATATTGACATCCATTTCTATCTCTATCTCTTTTCACTTTATCGACATTGTTTCATTTATGTGGTAGAGGAAAATCTAATTAAAAATTTCAGTTAAACACCTAAAATCCACCAATCAAAACGCTGTAACGTGTCAACATAAAAATGACAATTCCAAAACGTGAAATTGAAAATCCAAATCGGTTGGAAAATCAGAAGAAAAAGGTTTACTGTAGTTAACTGGTGTTGTGCCATGTTAGAAATGTTTTTTAAATATTTTTTAGTTTGTTTTACTGTTATTGTATATTATGTGAAGGCACAATCTGTAGTTCAGGATGTCAAATATGATAATAAAGAATTGCTGTGTTTAGGTAAGTTTAAAAAGTTCAGTTCTCCGTTTAAAAAATTTATTCGATTATCTTAATTGAACAGTTTTTAAAATTATTTTGGATCCTTTGCACTGCAGGACCTCCTAGTAAATATCCAGGTTAAGTTTCAAGTAGTGTGTTATTAAAAATATTTCAAAACGTTTTATGTTAAGGCCCTAGTGGCGGTTAATGTTAAGAACACTACAAATACATGAATACAAATTTTCTTCTATAAGTTAATGTTAGTGGAATTAAAATACTCCTAATTATAAGTTCTGACTTGACTATTTACTTGTTTACATATTGGTTTTAGTTTGTGAAGCCAGTATACAAGAACTTACTGAAGATGTAAAGCAGACTGACAAATCCCAGACAGTTAAAATAGGAGGACATCGTTTAGATTCTGAAGGCAACTATGATGCACCTAAAAGTATCCCCTTGGCAGAGTCAGAAATACATTTATCAGAACTGATAGAAAAAGTTTGTAACAAAATGGATGATTATGTAAGAGGATTGTGGAAATCAAATGGTACTCTTACTATTCTTAAAATGGTTGGGCCAGATGGAAAGATGAATCTTCATATGGATGATATCAATTTTGTTCAAGATAGTGATTTGAATAAGAGCCTCAAATACTACGTAAGTGTTAAGTTAGGAGTATCCCAGACATCATTGACTTTATTATTTTTACATATTAAATATAATTACAAATTCAATAAAAATAGTATCAAGTAAGTACTGCCTTCAGTAAAGAAAGTATAAATTTATAAAAAAAAATCACCCTTTGAGATTTCTGCTTTGAATATAGCATAAAAATGTTCTTTTCAAGGTTTTTTGGGATTGAGGAATCTGAAAATTAGTTTTTTTTTATTGTTTTGAATTGTTTACAGAAGCTTTTCCTCTCCTCATTTTTTTTTTTGAGGTCATCTCACCACAAAGTATCAGTTGATATATTGAAATGTAAAGCTTGGATTATGTTTATTTTTGAAGGTGAGAAAGTCAAATTCAGTATTTATTTTGGAACCGCTTATTTGCTAGGAAAAGTATTGAATAAAGCACCATTTTTTAAAATCAAATTTTACTACGTGCATTGTCACAGGAAGGCAAAATATTTGTTTTATGTAAAAAAAATATGTGGAGGAAAATAATTAATTTTTATTCTACCAATATTATCTAAAAATTTATCATTAATTTTATTTTTTAAAAACTATATTAATTTCCTTCAATAGGGATTAGCAGTTTGATAAATGTAATTTATAACTCAATTTAAATTTAATTAATAATGAAAGAGAACACATTTTATGTAGTTTAAGAAATGAAATATTATCGAATCTGTTTCTTTACTGTATAGGAAAAATATTTTTAACATTATGTAGTTCAGTATTAGGATCTATGCTTCAAAAAATGTTGTTAGTGTTTTTTTTGGAATCTGAATATTTCCTGATATACTGTGATGTAAGCTTAACTAAGTAGGTATAGTTATTTACTGATGTTTCTGACCCATATGTCATTATGCTGTGTATTATTGATTTGTATATGTGTGTTTTGTTTCTCCTTGTAATGTGCTTGTCCCATAGGATTGAATTTAATTGTCTTATGCATGTTCGCGTGTCCTAATCTAGCTTTAATCTCTTCTTCTGATGTTGCATTTTTTGAAATGATGGTTCCTAGATATTTAAATCTATCGGTTCCTTTGATTATTGTTTCGTTATCTACTTCTAGATTCTCCACATTTCCCTCCTTTGTTGTTAGATATTCCTTTTATCAAAGTTTATTGCAAATCCTGCTTTAGTGTATTCTTCTTTCAGTTTTCTTACCATATAACTGATGTCTTCCTCATCTTGCGCTATAATTACTTGGTCGTCTGCGAAACTTAGAGTATATAAGTAATCTTCTCGTATTGGGACTCCCATTCCACTACATTTTTGCTTCCATTTTTTTAATGTGTGTTCGAGGTACATTTTGAATAGTGTTGGGGATGTAGAGCATCCTTGTAATAGGCCTTTTGATGTTTTGGAGTCTCTTCCCTATTTTATGTCCTATTTTTATGTTCACTGTGTGGTTTTCATAGAGAGCTTTTACTGCGTATATTAGTTTTTTGTCAATGCCTATTTCTTTCATTGCGTTCCATAATCTTTGTCTTGGTACTGAGTCATAGGCCTTTCTTATGTCTATGAAGGCTAGATGAACTTTTCTATTCTTTGCCAGTTTATGTAATGCCAGTAATTTCATGATGGAATGCCACATACTTCCTAATAATTTTAGACATTGTTTGCAATACAGTTTTGTTAAATTCTTTTAAGTATTTCTTCTGGAATGTTGCATAAAGCCGTCACAACCTAGAAAGAGGTATTCCCAAGAGTGAGACAGCACTGGTTATTTGCCTATTAATTCGTTTGCAAATACAAGTTTCAAAAACAAATATTCAATTTGACTTTTCCCTAAAGAATGACCTAATCCAAGCAGTAAGACTCAATATTTTAAATGATAGATATATTAGTTTAAATTCATTTATTTGTTTATAAAGTCTTATGAATGACACTGAATATGTTAAAACAAACAGTAAATTATAATGTAAAAGTAGTAAACAAAGGTACAAAATATAAAACATAATACACAGGTCTCACAAAGGATTAATTGAACCCATATTAACTTTCAAAATCCTGAAGCCATGTTGTTAGTTTTTTAAAGGTTTTAACTGTATTATTCTTTCTAGTACTGTATTGAAACTCTTGATATATGAGTTCATCTTCTTCTTCTTCTTCTTCTTCTCAACCCAACTCTGTCCAGTCCTGAATGTAGGTCTCTTCTAATCTCTTCCATGCTTCCCTGTCTTTTACCACTTTTAACTACTGCTTGTCTGCTACTACTCTTATATCATTGATCCATTGTTTATGTGGATGTCCAACCCTTCTTCCTATTTCTCTAGGTCTCCATTCCATGATCCTATATACCCATCTGTCTCTGGATGATCTAGCCATAAGACCTGCCTCGAGAGTTATGTCAGTGACTTTGGTTTGTCTCCTTATCTGCTTGTTATGAATTCTGTCCCTAAGGGAGATACTAAGCATGCTTCTCTCCATAACTCTGTGAAGTCACAAGTTTTTTTACAAATGCTTTAGTGAGTAGTGTGATAGAAAACATGGCTATCACGAAAGACAAATAGGTGGAGCAACACGTCGCTGCATAGGCCAAAGCGAAGCTGGCTAGCTGTCTTTATCTTGTTAAAATTTACATGTAATAATAATAGGGAAAAATATACTCGACGACATACATTTAAACTATTTGGCGGTAGCCAACCGGCTTAGTTTTGCGGCAACGTTTTGTTCCACGTGTTTGTCTTTCTGTAGTGATGGCTATAATTTTGTGGTAGTATTACAAGACGATTGGGCGACGAAGAAATAAAAATAATATGCTACGCCGATGATGCAGTAATCATATCAGAAGACGAAGATAACTTACAGAGACTCCTACATAAGTTCCAACAAACAGCGAAAGTGTTTAATATGCAAATATCTGTAAAGAAAACAAAATCCCTTACAATATCTAAAGAACCGAAAAGATGCAAACTCGCGATTTATGATCAGAGTGTAGAACAAGTGATGTCCTTCAGATATCTAGGGGCAAACATAACAAGTACCAGGAACCTTAAGGAGGAAGTAAAAACTCAAACAACAAAGGCATCATTAATATCAGGATATTTAAGAGATATAATTTGGAGAAACAAATATATGAGCACCAGGAGCAAAGCAAGAATATACGAAACATGCGTAAGCCGATCATGACGTACGCGATAGAAACCAGAGCGGAGAACACAATAACAAAACGACTCCTAAGAACAACAGAAATGCGAACACTTAGATCGATAACAGGACATACCTTATTTGACTGGAAGAGATGTGAAGAAAAAAGGAAAATGTGTGAAATTCAGGATGTGGTGAGGTAAGCAAGGAATAGGAGAAGAGAATGGAGAGACCATGTGGACAGAATGCCAAATGACCAGTTGGCTAAGGTTGCAAAAGAGAAGCAACCAAACACACCTCGACCGCTTGGAAGACCACCAATAAGATGGTATGAGAGCTGGTCTTCATCATCGCAATTGTTTCTGGAAAACCTTTGAAGTGAACACAGGACATGGTTCTAATGTAGGAAGAAGAAGAAGAAGAAGATTACAAGACCAGTGCCTAGTTTGATAGTTGTTGCTCTGCAGATTCTGTTCAAAATCAGCAGCAGAGTATACTTTGCATACTCCCCCCCCCTTGACCAAGGTTTTTTTTTTTGGAAAACCTCTTTTTTAGGTTTCTTTGAGAAGCTCCAAGGTCATCGATTTTTTGTTTTTTCAGAATTAATTGATTTTTAGGTAAAAAGATTTTTTGCTGAAATTGTGAATGCACCTGCAAACTATTTTCCACAAAATTGTGGGTCTTTAGAATGAGTCTATTTGATGAACAGAAATGGGTGCCGCTGTAGCATGTGGTCTACCAAAAAATTTGAGATCTATCCTGCTATAACATTGCTGTACAATAATAATTAATAAGACGAACGATTTGTTGTTAATAATGCTTTTATTACGAATATATTTACAACTAATTAAAATAATATCTATAAACAGGCATTATCCTTTAAAAAGCTGACAAATTGGTCTTCTTTAATATCTTCCAGGATAAATGGTCCAGATGTGATTGAAGATTGTTTAATGACACGCCCGTTATTTTCTTTAAGATGTAAATTCTGACGACTAGCCACAAACGTTCAGTACCTTGTGTATGAGCTCCTGTGAGTTCATCAACATAGTTTTACTGGTGATTAACGGTTTGATAGGCAAAACCTCGCCTGCCAAGATTCTTAGATGCTGGCCACTCGTCTGAATGTATGACAGATTGAAATTGAACCTCTCTTTCTATAATTGGCATTAATGTGTTTTCATCTCTCGTTTTGTTTTCAAACCAAAAACTCAAGGTCCATCTATTCGTTTACCATGCTCTCAATTGTTTTGCACTGGTGCATCGCTGTCTTCAGATTCAGGTTGTTGATCACCTTGGAAGAGCCTTCCACGTTCCGAATATCTGTAAGAATAGAAAAAATACTCAATTAAAAAATTAGTTATTATTATGACTAAAACGGATTAAATCAAGAGTAATTGTATGTAGTTATTTGTTAAAATAAATCATATAAAAACTTACCTCAAAGTTGTATTCGTCGGACCATACAACATTAGACCAATCCTCGTCGCTAAAATGTAGGGGCTTCCGAGCGCACTCTAAACATTTCTTCCTATTGGTCTCTGAAAGCCAAGGCTTCTTTCTAGCTTTGCACCCTCTTAATCCAGCTTCTGTCAGTCTTCTCCTTGCCGTTCGAGAACTAATCGACATCTCAAACTCTTCCGACAGAGTTGCAGTGAGCTCGGAGATTTTTTTCGATTTTTAATAGACTCGCGGATGAGTTTTCTGTCCTGTCGCTCATTAGTCTTACGTTTTCTGCCCGTTCTCATTTTGTTGGCATGGGAGCCAGTCTCCACAAACCTTTTAATAGCACATTGCACTGCGCACCCAGAACATTTCACTAACTTGGCTATTTCTACTTGGGAGTAGAATTGCAAGCATTGTTGGACGAAGATGATTCGCAAACACAAAAACAACTCGGCGAGCAATTGGGCGTTAGTCGACAAGCTGTTTCCAATCGACTTCGAGAGATGGGAAAGATTCAGAAGACCGGTAGCGCAAAAACACGTGTGACATTTTACTCGCTCGGTACAAAAGGAAGTCGTTTTTGCATCGTATAGTTACAGGGGATGAAAAGTGGATTTATTTTGAGAACCCCAAGAGCAAAAAATCATGGGTAGACCCAGGCGCACCATTCACATCGCTCAAAAGACCGAATCGCTTTGGCAGAAAGACGATGCTCTGTGTTTGGTGGGACCAGAGAGGCGTGGTCTATTATGAGCTGTTAAAACCTGGGAAAACGGTTAATACTAAACGTTACCAACAATTGACCGATTTGATCCGTTCGCTGCTTGAAAAAAGACCAGAATACCGAAACAGGCAACACAAAGTCACTTTTCTTCATGACAATGCTCCATCACATACGGCAAAACCAGTTCGCGACACGTTGGAAGCACTTAGCTGGGAAGTTCTACCCCATGCGGCTTACTCACCAGACTTAGCTCCTTCCGATTACCACGTGTTTGCATCGATGGGTCACGCATTTGCTGAGCAGCGCTTTGGTTCGTACGAAGATGTGAAAAAATGGCTCGATGAATGGTTAGCAGCAAAAGAGGAAGATTTTTACTGGCGTGGTATTCACAAATTGCCCGAAAGATGGGAAAAATGTATAACAAGCGATGGAGCATACTTTGAATAAAGCACTTTTTATCATTCCTCCGAATTTAACATGTTTTTTTAGAAAAAAAATCCGCATTTCATACTTGTACACCCGGTACTACTGTGATCAAAAAATAGTAAGACTTTTAAATTTAAATCGCCCGGGCATTTCCAAATTGGATTCGCTTGGATTCGTTCAACAAAAGTGGATTTTTCGATTTTTAACATGCGTGAAAAAATTCAGCAAAGAAGTTGCATTAAATTTTGTTTTAAACATGGTTTTTCGGCTTCCCAAACGTTCGAAATGATATTTGGTGATGATGCCCTATCCAGAGCAAGTGTTTTTGATTGGTATAAATTGTTTAAAGAAGGCAGAGAACGTGTGGAGGACGATAAACGTCCTGGTCGCCCTTCAACATCTACCGATGAGAATCACGTCAAGCAAATCAAGGATTTGGTGCTCAAAAATCGTCGAGTGACAATTAGAGACCTTGTTGACATCACCAACTTATCATTTGGGTCAATTCAGCGATTTTAAAGGACAACTTGGGCCTCAAACGCGTTTCCTCTCCTTTGGTAACAAAAACACTAAATTTTTTCGACAACGAGCGTTGTGTTAATGTCTGTGAAACCATGATTTCTGACTCTCAAAACGTCATCAAGTGCATCATTTACCAATCAAGCGAATATCGTGCTAGAGGTGAGCCCAGACCGAAGAAACCACCCCAAAGCAGGTCGAAAATCAAGATGATGTTAACAGTTTTCTTCGATTATCGTGGTGTTGTTCATTATGAATTCCTTTCGCCGGGCCTAACTGTCAACAAGGAATATTATTTGAGTGTTATGCGTCGTTTGCGTGAAGCTATTCGTCTCAAGAGGCCGGAATTATGGACCGATAACTCTTAGTTTTTTCATCACGATGTGTCTTCTCACCTAGCATTGGTTTTTCGCAACTTTTTCATAAAAGATTCAACTCATATCATTCCGCAATCGCCCTATTCGTCTGATTTAGTTCCGTCGGACTTCTGGCTATTCCCTAAACTCAAAAAACCGCTTCGAGGACATCGTTTTGAGTCGATTGAGGAGATTAAAACCGAATTGAAAAAGGCTTTAAAGGCCATTCCGGAAATCGAATTCAATAACTGTTTCGAAGACTGGAAAAAAACGTTGGCATAAATGCATTGTATCCAAGGGTATCACTGTCTTTATTGGAAAACAAGATAGGCCGTGCCTCTTTCTCACAATCTTGAAAGTATAAAAAATTTCGGATAATGAATGTGTACTTATTCTATCTTAACCTAAGCTCTTATAATAGGAATCCTATACTAACTTAACCTAGGAAACGTGTTTAGTATATAATGCTAGGACTTAGAACTAAGACTAAAACTGCCTTAGACTAAGACTTACGCTAACTTAAACTAGGACATAACAATGACTTAAATTAGGACTACTTTAAACTTAACCTAGAATGACAATCTTCTTGTCAAGGCGGGCGAGGGGGGGTCATCGTCTTCGTCCGATAGCAGCAGTGGGTCCGACGGTCTCGGGAACTGGCGGCTGGCGTGAGGTGGGAGTCGGAAGGCGTCCCAGCACGGGTTGGGGTGCTGGGACGCCTTCTCGAGGAACTACTGTTGAATTTCCCTCATGTGTGCCTTTACGGTAGGCACACCGAGGTCCCTATGAAGTTGACGGTCCCTCATGAACCACGGGGCTCCCGTGATCATCCTCAGGGCCTTGTTCTGTACTGCTTGAAACTGAGCTCTCCTTGTTTTGGAGAGCTGGCACCAGGTGGTGCAGGCGTACGTGAGGCCTGCCTTCACGATGGAGTTGTAAACCAGAAGCTTGGTCCGTGGCAGCAACTTACTGGAGCGATTCAGGATGGGGTAGAGTTTCCCTAGTAGTTGCTTCGCCTTCTTGGTTGCAGTGCAGACCTGGTCCTTCCAGACGAGTTGTCGGTCGAATTGGACGCCCAGGTACTTGATGGTCTTGGCCCATTGGATGCGGGAGCCTTGAAGCTGGAGATGTCCATGAGAAGTGGCGCTGCCCTTGGAGAAGACGATGGCTCGAGTCTTGGCGGGGTTGAGTTTGATCCTCTAGCGGTCAAACCAGGAGTCCAGGGTGTCGAGGTGGCGCTCAAGTCTGCTGGTGATGAGGCGGCTACTTCTGGAGTGGGGTATCCAAGGGAGATTACTTTGAAGGGGACGAAATAAATTTGGAAAAATAAATAACCCGTTTGCGTTTTATTTCAAAAGTCTTACTATTTTTTGATCACAGCAGTATAATGTAATACTTGCGCACACTTTTCTTTGTATTATTTTTAAAGAAATTGCTAAAAATCGTTGTCGCCCCCTTAGCTCGAAAAATACTGATCAAAAACTTTTGAAAAAATTCTGGAATATTCTACACACAGTGTAGATTAAATGAATATTATCACGGTAATTTATCTGGTATATAAAAAAAACGAAAACTTGAAGGTCATCAGTTTTCAACAAAAATCGGAAACAAACTTTGTTGAAAACTCATTTGGGGTGTGTTTTGTGAAGTCATTGATTACACAGTCCCACAAAAAAAAAGTGGGGTATACTTTTGATGCGATATATCAGATCCGTAGTATTTTTGCCCGCTGATCACGAATCTGACGTCAGAATATCGCCATCACGCCATCGCCAATTTTTTTCTAACCTCAAAAAATAGGTAAAAACTAGTAAAAATTAAGAAAAATATACTCCTAAAAAATTGATTCAAGCTTTTTCATGAATCCAAAGATGTATTAATATGTATTCGGACACACTAAGCTAATATTCATCGGTTGGATTGAGCCATACAGTTCTGTTTTCTTTCTAACCTCAATAAATCAGACAGATATAGTGCTTCTCGAATGCAAAAAACGAATTCAAATTAAATTCAACCGATCCTTAGCAAATTTGGTACACGGGGATTTTTTGGGTCACTGATCACGAATCTGAGGTTGGATTTGCAAAATTCAAGATGGCAGATGTTTTCGCGCCATTTTGAACGCCGAGAAAATTCATCGGTCGATTTTTATTCTTCTACCTGCATCCAGGGCACCTCCACGTGGTGACGGTGGGCAACGGTGTTACTCCACTAGCCGGCAGAGTCCCTGGATAACGGCTTAGATGCCGTCATGGCAGGTAGAAGAAAGAGAATTACGATGCAGGGACTCGGAAACCCAGTATCGGCGGTTGGTCAGGGTGGGAAAGCGGGCCCGCAGCCGTCGTCATCCAGCGACCGTAGCTCTTCATGTGTGGGTGACTTGGCTCATGTAGAGTATAATACTACAAGAAAACGGTCTCACGGTACAAGGACTTTTCCTAAGGGCGATAAAAACAGTGATTCATTTTGTTATATTTGCTGTCAACACGTATTGAGTAAAATGGGGTCACCGATAACGGATAAGATTAAAACCTTATATAAGGATTGTTTTAACATTGAAATACAGCACCAGGATACAGATTGGGTTCCCCACATCATTTGCAGTTCTTGTAAAATAATGTTGTACATCAATAAGAAGGCGATTAAATATTCCAGACCAGCAATATGGAATAGACCATACAGTGAAAATGATTGCTACTTTTGTATGAATGTTGTATCTAGGCATAACCGAAAAAATAAAAGCACTATTACTTATAACGATGTTTCGACAGTAACAAGACCAACTAAACTAATTCCGCCTCCTGAACCACTTGATGCTGATGTTATGGAAACAAATGATTTCACCTTATCAGTTCATGCCGAAAACATTGAGACTGTCGAAAAAGATTCAAACACTGTTACTAATGAATGTTCTAGTGACAACCTATCATATACTAGTGACACAGATAAAGAATTTCCGTAACCGTAAACCAGAACCAATACTCGTATCACAGTCAGAATTTAGTGATCTAGTCAGAGATTTAGGCTTATCCAAAGATGGTTCAGAGCATCTTGCTTCTTTTTTAAAGAAAAGACATTTACTTAAGCCAGAAGCTACGATTTCTTATTATAGAAACAGAGATGAAGAATTTCGAAAATATTTCACAATGGACGAGGAATTGTCACTTTCATATTGTACCGATGTAAAAGGTCTAATGGGTGAATTTCAAAATAACTCATACGATCCTGAAGAATGGAGACTGTTCATTGATTCTTCTAAACGGAGCATTAAGGCAGTTTTGCTGCATAATACCAACGTTTACGCTCCCATTCCGATTGCTCATTCCACAGTTATGGAAGAGCAATATGAAAAAATGAAGCAGCTTTTGATAAAAATAAAATATGCTGATCATAACTGGAAAATTTGTGGAGATCTGAAAATTGTAACAATATTATCAGGGTTTACACTTTATCCCTGTTATAAATGTCTGTGGAATAGCAGAGACAGGGAACGTCATTATAAGAAAAAAATTTGGCCAACAAGAGAATCGTTCACTCCTGGTGAAAATAATGTATTGTTTCCACCATTGGTAGATCCAGGAAAAGTTCTTATTCCCCCGCTTCACATTAAGCTTGGACTTATGAAGCAATTCACGAGAGCATTAGATACAAACGGCCCATGTTTCAAATATTTGCATAAAAAATTTCCGAAATTTTCTGAAGCTAAAATTAAGGCAGGCGTATTTGACGGGCCACAAATAAGAAAATTGTTTCAAGATTCATTATTTGTTACTAAAATGAATAAAGTTGAAAAAGCTGCTTGGCTTAGTTTTAAAGAAGTCGCAACAAACTTTTTGGGAAATAATAAAAGTCCTAAGTACAAAGAAATAGTCGAGAAAATGGTAAAAAATTTTCAAACATTAGGTTGTTTAATGAATCTAAAATTACATTTCCTGGACTCCCACATCGATGATTTCCCAGATAATCTTGGTGACTACAGTGAGGAGCAAGGGGAACGTTTTCACCAAGATCTGAAAATCATAGAAAATCGGTATCAAGGACGATGGGATGACCATATGCTAGCGGACTATTGCTGGTCGCTAAAAAGAGAAACAAGTCCTCAAAAGCGTTTGGGCAGAAAGCCTTTGAATAGGTCATTCGCGGAAAAAAGAACAAGATACAGCCAAAAAAAGGAAAGTTAGGCGCGGGTCTAACCTTCGCAATTCTAGGGCTTAAGGGTCTACTATTTGAGAGTATGTGGTTTAAAAGTCCTGGTTTTGAGTTTATTGGGTCTCATTTTTAAATTTACAGGGTTATTGAGCTCTATTTTTTGAGGTTACAGGGTGTGGGAGTCTAAGGTTTCAGGGTTTAGGGTTTAAGAGTATCAGGTTTGAGGATTCCCCAACTGTATACCAAATTTGGTAGGAATCGGTTGGTTTTCAAAAATTTTGTCCGCCATCTTGGATCCGCCATTTTGAATTTTGCAAATCCGACCTCAGATTCATGATCAGCAACCCAAAAATCCCCCGTGTACCAAATTTGGTAAGAATCGGTTGAATTTTAATTTGAATTCGTTTTTGCATTCGAGAAGCACTATATCTTTGGATTCATGAAAAAGCTTGAATCAATTTTTTAGTAGTATATTTTTCTTAATTTTTACTAATTTTTACTTATTTTTTGAGGTTAGAAAAAAATTGAGATGTGATGGCGATATTCTGACGTCAGATTCGTGATCAGCGGGCAAAAATACTAGGGATCTGATATATCGCATCAAAAGTATACCCCACTTTTTTTTTTGTGGGGCTGTGTTATTTTATAATTCCGTAACAAAAAATTTTATTTTAAAAGCAACCAACGTACGAAATACTCATTGTGTGCAAGTCCGACTTACACTTGTCTGGTTATTTTTAATCTAGGTACCATGAAGTGTGAATAACGTTAAAAACTTAAGAGAATGATTTGTTTCACAAGCTTCTCCTTAGGGTGAGAACTCGAAGGGGAAACGATGTTTGTTATTTTCTAATGAAAACTTAATCTAAATAATTTTAAACAGTGAATTTTCATTCTATATGACTACCGTGTCAGCAAGGTTGACTAACAATAAAAAATTCTTAATTCTACGCGTGAAAAATAGATTGCATAACTATTTTCAGGATTAAGTCAGTTAATTTTATATTAAATAATAGAAAAGGAAAGATCAAAACTGGTTTTAGACTAAGGTAAAAATCTGTTGAAATAGTGGTAAACTGTTGATGTAATCACATAAAAAAAAATAATTTACAAATGTTTGCAACATATAGGTAAAACATTTATTTATTACTTATTAAAAAGTTTTGTTAATGCCGAATAAGTCTGAATGTTGCTACATATATTTTATTAAAATCAAATTTAAACTAAATCATAGAGGATGAATTAAAAATTTAAAAAATGGATAAATTCAAGAAACTACAATTTTTAAATTTTTAATGTGAGCAAGAATCATAAAAAGGTAATTAACGGCCAATAACGAAAAAAATTATTTCTACAGTGGTACATTTTCCTTTTTCTTTTAGCTTTTGACTAAACGATATTTATTAATTCATCAATGTATGCTTTGCTGTTTGGCATAGGTCATTCCCGCCCCGCCCCTATGGATGTAGAAAATATGCTCCTTAAAAACATAATTTTTTATTGGCAGTTCTCTTCTCAGAAAAGTTCACTATCGATTTTTAAATTGAGTATAAGTTTTTAGAGTTTCATTGTTGGTAAAGTTTCTTTTTTTTTTGAACCCCCTTCTAGTTTACTATGTTGAGAGTCTAAGCCAGGGGTCGGCAACCTTTTAACTAAGGGGTGCCAGTTTTCATCCATACAACATTTTGCGTGCCGACATAGGTACTTACTACAACTAAAATTAACAAAAATTAACTTAAATTAACTTAAAATATTGCTTTTAGAAGGTTTAATTACAAAAAAATTTTAACATTTAACAAATAATTTTATTATACTAGTCCTAGGACCTAGTGTGAACTCTGTGCTTGAAATTCTTTAGAGAGTTTTCTTATATCCGGTTCATGTCTGGTTATTTTCAGTGTGACACATGCTTCCGCGTTGTCTGTTGTCAGCCTGTTTCGGTACGGGTTTAAAATCACTCTCATATGGGAAAAAAGTTGTTCACAGATATAGGATGATCCGAAAGCTGTAAGCATGGCAAATGCTACTTTCTTAAGACAAATAAATTTCTCAGGTAAACTCATCCAACAACTGAGTATCTCGTTTGAATGATTCTGGCAGTCACCTTCTAATACCCTTCTTAATTCTACAAATTTCAAAGATCAAAATCATTAATGTCCATCCATGAGAAAAGAGATATGTCAAAGCAACTGCTGGAAAAATCCATTAAATCTGGTTTGATTAAAAAAGCGAACATAGGACTATGTTTATCAAAATCCTGGCCCCTCTCGATAAACTCCTCTTTTAAATTAGTCATATATTTAAGAATTTCGTCTATTAGTGCACCATCGTCGATACTGGATATATAAGTTTTTTTTTTGGAAAATATTTATATGTTTGTAGTAATATCGCTGATAAATAAATCTATTTTTAATTTGAATGGTTTCCAGGATTCGTATAAATCCAGAACTGTTTTGCCTGAACCTTGTAACTTTAAGTTGAGTTCACTGAGATGGTTTGTAATATCAGTAAGAAACATTAACATACAGATCCATTTCTTATCTTCTAGTTCAGGATAAGCATCCACTTGATTTTTTTCCAACAAGAACGATTTAATTTCGCCTAGATATTGCACTAATCTAGAGAGCACTTTACCGCCGCTGAGCCAGCGCACATTGTTGTGCAATGGTATATCTGAATATGCACTTTCTAATTCCTGCAGAAACGCCTTAAATGGATCAGTGAAGAACGACCGACAATGTAGTTAACTATTTTAACCACCCTAGCCATCACGGATTTTAAACTTCCAGCAGAGATTTTAGCGCACAAACTCTCTTGGTGAATTAGGCAATGAAAATTCAAAACTGATCGACCCATGCGTTCAATAAGAAGGGAAACAAATCCTTTATGTCTCCCAATCATAGCAGGAGCGCCATCTGTCGTTACGCAAAAATTTTTATTTAAATCATTGTTCCGCTTTTCAAAATGTTTAACAAATTCTGAAAATATATCCTCTCCCCTTGTAGTTCCCTGCAATGGGAGCAGACAAATCAGCTCTTCATACACACTGCCATTATCGAAGTATCGCGCAACGATTGCCAGACGGGCAATGTCATTAATATCGACACTTTCATCCAATGCTACACTAAATACAAAACTCCGTTTGATAGCGTCTCTCTGCTGTTTTTGGACATTTTGTATCATTTCGGTAATTCGTCTCTCGATGGTCCGCGCTGATGCCGGTATATCCCTAATCCTGGCCAATATTGTATCCTTATTGGGCAGGTCGTCGAATAAAATCTCGCCAGTACTCAAAAACGTCCGTCAGTGAACGGCCTAGCCTTTTGTGCCAACGATTGTGCAATTTTGAAACTGCATTCAGTTACCTGATTTTTTTTCCTTGGAAAACTTTGCTAAAGAATGTTGACTGTTTCTCGTATTGTTTACTTGCTCTTTGTATTGCCTCCCTTTTATCAGCGTTATCTTTAAATGACGATTCATGTTTTATCTAGAAATGTCATTAAACACTAGATGTCCGGAAAACTACGCTTTCCCGACATAGGACACAAATGGCCCGATCGTTTTGCTGTACAAAACCGTAATCTATTGTCCATGAAGTTTGAAATGATCGAACGTCTACCTTCTGTTTCTTCGTGGCCATAACGCAACCTAATTTTAATTTTTAAACTTTTCGACGACTATTGACTGGAACGGATTACTTCTATACGAAATAATCCAAACGTGTAGCCGCTTGCTATATATAAAAAATAAAGTTTCCAGAAAATTCTAATAATTACGTTTATTAAATTTCTTAGAACAAAAATTATTATCTACAACACGCCTATTGCAATCAAAGGGCCGCCTAGAAGTTAAATCTAACAAAAACTAAAGTTCGGCAATATAAAAAGAGTTGCGGCGCGCATCGAAATGATTGAAGTCAAGTCAAACAAAAACCGCCTTATAGCGGCTCTTTTGACCTGAATTGAGGACGTTTATTTGTGTTTTTGCCTAGGCTTATATTTTGAGGCTTGCCGTCTTTAATACTTGCCGAAATTAAAGCCAAACCAATGCATTCAGTAAAATTATAAATTACAAAATATATATTTTGTAGTTTTTGGTAATAATACCTAGTGACCTATATAATATATCGTTTTTGTTTGTATCGTTAAAGTAATACTGTCTTACAGAATTAATGTGTAAACTTTGAATAGGTGCGCGTGCCATTCAAAACTGCTTGGCGTGCCAGAGATGGCACGCGTGCCAGAGATGGCACGCGTGCCATAGGTTGCCGACCCCTGGTCTAAGCTTTCAGAGTTAAACGTCCTCCCCCCTAAGTAGCTCTGCCTTTATTGTCCTCTTTTTTTTCCCTTAAAGAAACGTCTTTTGTATCCGTATGCCTTCTCCGTCACCTCTAATTTTGCAACGCTTATTTTTCACATGCTTTTTGTCCTTATCGTTATCTCAAGCATGCGCAATATTAACGCGAAGGAATTGCAAGGTTAGGTTAATATTCATCTTCTATAAACTTAGGGCATTTTTTTTTTTTCATTTATTTCATGGTTAAGCACACTGGTTATTACTGTTTGATGGATCAACACAAGTTTCTAAATTAAAGCTATGTCTAGCAGGTTTCTATCACTTCCTTCAATATTTCCAAGGTAATACGAATGGGTGATAAATAAAATTTCATTTCAAATTAGCACTACACCGTTGTAATGCCATTGCTCCAAAGATTACAAAATCCTAACATAATCTGAACACTAAATAACTATTGTCAGTGTTATTTTCAATCTTCTTCTTCTTCTTTAAGTGCTGTCTCCGCTGTGAAGTTTGGCAATCATCATAGCGATTTTTATCTTGGAGACGGCAGATCTAAAGTAACTCGCGGCTGCTACAACCGAACCACTCTCGAAGGTTCTTCAGCCACGAGTTCCGTCTCCTTCCTATGGATCTTCCTCCTACGATCTTTCCCTGCATGACAGTCTGGAGCAACCGATACTTCTCCCCTCTCAAGATGTGACCCATATATAACAGTTTTCCTGTCTTAATCGTTAGAATTACTTCCCTTTCTTTTTGCATACGTCTCATCACTTCCACGTTGGTCAGTTTCTCCACCCATGAAATCTTTAACATTCTCCGGTATATCCATAGCTCAAATGCTGATTTTTATTTCTTTGGAACTATCGTTGTTTTCATTGATAGTTGTGCCTAGATATTTGTATTCTTTTACTCTTTCAATAGGTTGATTATTTACATATATCCTACATCTTCCTGAGTTGTTTTTGTTATTAGCATATATTTTGCTTTGCTTATGTTCAGTGATAGTCCATACTCTTCACTCGCTGTGATAATTTTATTAATTAACGTCTGTAGGTCTTCATGTGTTTCAGCTAAGAGAACTGTATCATCAGCGTACCTCAGATTATTTATTGCCGTGCCGTTTATTTTAATGCCTATGTCTTGATCATCCAGTGCTTTACTTATTATGTCCTTTGAGTACATATTAAAGAGGATTGGCGAGAGTATACACCCTTGGCGAATACCTCTTTGGATTTCTATTTCTTTAGATGTTATGTCTTCCACTCGTATTGCTGCTTTTTGGCCATAGTAGAGATTAGAAATTATTCTTATGTCTCTGATGTCTATTCTTTTCTTTATTACGTTTCTATGAGTTGGTCATGTCTAACTTTATCAAAGGCCTTATTATAGTCTATAATGCACGCGTGTAGGTCCTGATTCATGTCTAGGCACCTTTGCGACAGGACATTGAGTGCAAACAATGCTTCCCTTGTTCCCAAGCCTTTACGGAATCCAAATTGAGTATTACTGATGTCTGCATCTAGTTTTCTGAATATTCTATTATGGATCACCTTCAACAAGATTTTCACTGTGTGAGCTATCAGACTGATTGTATGGTAGTCTGAGCAATATTTGGCGCTTTTCTTTTTTGGAAGCGTTATGAAAGTTGATAGTAACTACTCATTTGGAATTATTCCAGTTCTATATATAGTATTGATTAATTCTACCAGAATATGAATCTGGTCCTCCTCTATCAGTTTAAGGATTTCCGCTGGCAGTTGATCTGGCCCTGAAGCTTTTCTGTTCTTTAGTGTGTTCAGTGCATATATCACTTTATCCCTAATTATGTCTGGGCCCAACTCTCCTTCCATATAATAATAAAATATTCTATATAATAAATAATAGACTGTAATTTCAATTTTACTGTATTTTCTTAGTGGTTTGTTTATCGAAGTAGGAAAAAAAATGGGCCCTTCCATAATAGCGATAAGAATAACGAACTTCAAATAACCTCTCTTATAAGTTCCTAAATAAGGGAAATCGTCAACCTTAATAAAGGCTTCTCTTATTTTGTTTCGATACTGCGCAAGCTCCAAATGGTGACCGTATGCTTCAAGTAACATAACAGCTGAGTTCTTATATTTAATTTCTTCCCTTTACGACTGCGGAAGCTCCAACCGGTGGACGCGTGCTTCAAACAAAGATAAAGACAGTGGCCTACCAAAATAACCGTTACAAAATCTCTCTATTAAAACAAAAAAATTGAACATAACAATAGTGAATAACATTAAAGAGAGCCTTAAGTAATAATATTCTCAGCCTGTTTTGGAAAAGGGCGCCCTTGAAGCGAATACAGAGCTTCAAACGTCTTCCGAAATTTTCGTTGATGGCACGCAACTCCTCTGAAGTCATTCGTCCCACTCCCGACGCAGCGATTGCTTTAACAAGTTTTATAGCACTGGCCCTAACCTCCCAAATCAACAATATGCTATAAGCCATCAGGTTCAGATCCGACGAATACGGCGGCCATTCTGCAGATGTGATGAAACCTGGAAAATGGGCTTTGCATCACTTCTGAGTGGAGTGATGCTGTATTCAGAGAAGTCCTGCAGGCGCCAAAATGGCTCGACGATGATCCTGAAAAACCCAAGGGGCCTTGCCGGTCGCACAGGTTCATCTCTAGATCATAACGAACTGTGGATTTTGGCGATGTTCGGTAACAAATGATGGGCCGTGAGTCTCTGCGGACCAAATCCTGCCATTTTGGTGATTGTACGCTTGTTTCACTATGAAAAATAAATCATCCGTGAGAAGGATCCAAAGTTTGAGTTACGTATTGCTATAGGAATTGATGACATCTTTGGAGTTTTACGTTATTCTTATTTGTGATGAGCTGGCCTTTATGAAGCTCTTAGGGCTTGAGGTTAAGTTAATTTTTTTGTAGTTTGCCGACTGATCAGCCACCAGTGCCGATCTCACAAGCGATTTTTCTCATGAACACCTTCGGATTTCGGTTGACTCGCAATTTGATGGTCTTAGAGTTTCTGAACATATTGGCAGTACGCTCAGCCGCTTTGAAAAAAACCGGTCAAGTGCAAGTTAAACTTGCACAATTAGTGTTTCGTACGTTGATTGCTTTTAAAATAAAAAAAAATGTTACTTTGGTATAAAATGATCAGTGACTTCACAAAACACACCCTAAAGGAATTTTCAACAAAGTTTGTTGATTTTCGTTCAATCTACACCCCGTGGAGAGCATTCCAGAATTTTTTCAAAATTTTTTGATAAGTACTTTTCGAGATAAGGTGAGGGGATAGCGATTTTTCGCGAGTTTTTAAAAATAAAACAAAGAGAAGCGAGTCCAAATACTACATTTTTAGGCATATATACTTCGTCCAACAATGGATCCCTGTTGTTGTTGTTGATCCCTTCCGAATAATAGGATTTGTCGAAGTCTGTAAAATATCCATTAGTGTCTGCAATCACCTCCTCGTTTGAATAAAATCCTTGTCCCGCCAGCCATTTCTTCAAATTGGGGAACAAATAGTAGTCCGAGGGAGCCAAGTCTGGAGAATAGGGGGGATGTGAAACGAGTTGGAATCCTATTTCCATTAATTTTGCGACCACAACTGCTGAGGTGTGTGCTGGTACGTTGTCGTGATGGAAAAGGACTTTCTTGTGGGCCAATCGCGGGCGTTTTTCTTGCAGCTCGGTTTTCAAACGGTCCAATAACGATGAATAATGTTCACCTGTAATAGTTTTACCCTTTTCCAGATAGTCGATGAGGATTATCCCTTGCGAATCCCAAAAGACAGTCGCCATAACCTTTCCGGCCGAAGGAACGGTCTTCGCCTTTTTTGGTGCAGATTCCCCCTTGGTAACCCATTGTTTAGATTGTTGTTTGGTCTTAGAAGTATAGTAATGTATCCATGTTTCATCCACAGTGACGAAACGACGCTTAAAGTCCTCCGGATTCTTCTGGAACAGCTGCAAACCATCCTTGCAACACTTCACACGATTCCGTTTTTGATCAAGCGTGAGCAATCGCGGCACCCATCTTGCGGATAGCTTTCTCATGTCCAAATGTTTATGCAAAATATTATGTACCCGTTCAGTCGAGATGCCCACAGTACTAGCAATCTCACGCACCTTAACTCTTCTGTCATCCATCACCATATCATGGATTTGACCAATGATTTCTGGAGTCGTAACCTCCACAGGCCGTCCAGAACGTTCAGCGTCACTTGTGTCCATATGGCCAGTCCGAAAATTTTGAAACCACTTATAAACTCTTCTAATTAAAGGTGCAGAGTCACCATAATGTTTATCAAGCTTCTCTTTAGTCTCCTGAGGCGTTTTGCCTTTCATAAAGTAATGTTTAATCACCACACGAAATTCTTTTTCGTCCATTTCTTGAAAATCACTCGACTTCTTTGATTCAGACGAATGCCAAACACAAAGAAATAGACCAATATGGCTGAAACTTGGTGTGCGTTTATTCAAGAGATGCTACTAACTAAACATGACCTCGATACGCGCCGGTGGTGCCATCTCTCGGACTTTGCACGGACTTTTCAAACCAGCCTCGTATATATATATATATATATATATATATATATATATATATATATATATATATATATATGTATATATATATATATATATATATATATATATATATATATATATATATATATATATATATATATATATTTTATTCGTATTTTCACAAGTTTTCATTTGACACCACACTCGATGACCTAGTAAAAAAAATTTTTTTTCACTTCCGATTTCACCCCCCAGAACTAACCCCTTAAGGCAAAATTTCACTTTCAAAACTACACGGCTTTGATGAGACCATCAATTTCTATATTATTACCAAATTTCAACTTTCTATGACAAATAGTTTCAGAGAAAATCGGATGTGACAGACAGACATACAGACGGACGGACGGACAGACAGACAGACAGACACCGAAGTCTGTACGGAACACTAAAAAAGTAAATTGTTTATTCTCGGAAGGCGCCAATTAAATTGTGATTACATTACGCTAATAGAGCGTTAATTCTCGAATTGTCAAATTATACTAATCCCATTTTATTTTTTTTTTGACAGTGTGAAACTATAATGGAAGAACATGAAGAAAACATTATAAAATACTACCAGAGAGGTGAAACAAATGTTGAGAAAAAATTCTGTATTGAAGATTCAAATATTTGTCCTCAAAAACAAAACCCGCTTCCTGCAAAAGAACTGTGATGTTTTAATGTATAAATAAATTATGTTTTTTATTGTTAATTGTCTTTTTTTTTATTAATTTTGATGTTTGAGGTACACAATTCTCTTCATAATCGTTGCAACAAACTAACAAAGAAAATTAAACTACGATAAAATAAGTCGCAAAGTTGTTTTTATTCCTTAAAGTATATATTTACAAATTGTGTTTTATCGATGAGTATCTTATCTTTGTTTTAATTACATTGAAAAAGATATTATTTCCGGTTCATTAAACCATTGCGTTAAAAAAGGCACGTTTTTTAGTTACTGTAGGGCAAAATGGGTCCAGGAAGCCAGTCTGTTTTCAGAAATTTCGAAGGAATTTTTTTTTTTTTCGTCTTCAATTAGAGAAAAAGAACCATGATTTCTCATACTGCATCGATTTATTACTGTTAATATGTTTAATATACAATATGACGGAATTCACTAATGATGTACACAGTGTTTCATTTAACTAAAGAAAGTTGAATTTTAGAAAATTAAATACCCTACGTACGAAGGTCTTTAATTACGATCTAACTAAACTGCCTAATAAAGTGAGTCCAGCGTTTCTCGAGTTACTTCATTACATCCAAAAAATAATGTTTTTCAGGTTTTAGATCATCTTTCCATAATCCTTCATTAAATGTACGCTCTTTCTATATGCAATTCCCAGTTTTTTTTTTTGTGAAAGATACTTAAAAGTTCTAGCAAAACCACTAGCAAAAATTTTTAACTTATCATTTAGTGAGGGTACTTATCCTAAGTGCTGGAAGATCAATAAAATATATCCAATATTTAGAAAGGGAGATACGTTTGATATATGTAATCATTAACCGGTCTCGTTAATTTGTGGTTTTTCCAAAATTCCTAAAACAACACGACTTTTTGAGGGAACGGTCAACTAAAACCAATCTGGCAGGTTTTGCACAATTTTTATCAAGTGTTATTGATAATAAGGGCCAGATTGATGTGGTTTTCACCTACCTGTCTAAAGCTTTTGACAAAAGAGACCGCAAGATCATTCTAGCCAAGCTCGGAGCGTTCGGTTTGTCGTGACAGATTTGTGCACTTTTTCCAGTCATATCTGATACAGTGCTCTCGATACAATCAATATAATGAATTTACATCTCCTTCTTTTGTAGCCTCATCTAGAGTGCCCCAGAGTTCCAATGTGCGAGCTCTACTTTTTTTAAATATTTATAAACTTTTTTTCTATAAAATGTATATCTCTAAAGTACTTATCAAATATTTGCCGATGACTTAATGCTGTACTCACCGGTGGAGACTTGAGAATTGTAAGAAATTACAAAACGCTCTCAACAGAGTTCAGAATTGGTGTGCAGTCACTAAACTGATGTTCAACGATAACAAGTGCTCAGTGATGTCGCTGAAAAAGTGTGTCGAGCGAAGTTAGTTAAAGTAGAAAATACACGTGATTTGTGGATTTTTTTTGTTTTAAGCGAAGGCTTAGTGCTCACATAGATAAAATAACAGCAGAAGCAATATAAATGATGGGATTTATATTGAGAAATTGTTTGGGAATATATCTGTATTTAAAACCTTGTTTACATTCTTGTTGAGAAGCAAATGGGAATATGGTTCTTTGATATGGTTACCAATTTATAGTAAATATATATTAGCATTGGAACAAGTGCAAAAAAAATGTTTAAAAAGGGATAGGGTGTATACACGGAGAGGGATAGTGGTTTAATTTTGACAGCCTTCAAAAACGGAGAAAATTTTATTCAAAAGCATTTCTATTTAAAATTGTTAATGGTAGTGTTGTTTGTTGAAAGAACTCAAGTTTGTTGTATCCAGAGGTCCTAGTAGAGCAAGGAACTATTTCTACGACAAATGTTTCATTACGATCATCAATGTACAAAGTATTTTCAGTTTATAACCGAAGCACATATATGTGACCTTGGCATGCTTTATAAACAATTTGTTCCCTACTTCACGAATTCGTTATGGTTTTACAAACTTTTATTGCTTTATAGGGTAACACCACTGCAATGCCCTAAAAAAAGCGCTTTTTCGACAATTTTATTTTGATGGAAGGAAATGAAACACTAATAATATGTGGGAAACTTAATAAGTATGTATTGAATAACATCACGAAATTTTTTGAACGAAAAATATTACAAAATGGTGGCATGGCAGCCATTTTCCCGAGGCATCTTAAATTTCAGGCGCTCTGCGGCACGCAGTGTATTTCACGTAAATTTGCAACTGGAAAAATGAAAAAAAAATACATATAATCTACAATGGTAGAGCTAGTATAATACGTAGGGGATTTTAGAAATATTGATTTTTGAGTGATTGGCGAGTCTTTAAATAATGTCGTTTAATTGTACGACCAAAAAAATGGCAGTTATTTGGCAATACAAAATTTTTGACACAACGTATCGAAAATCCGCTACGTATTGTACTTCGAAATATTGTTTTAAATGTACAGTAAAAAATTCGAATGAAAATATTGAAAATTGTTCGAGTTATGCTGCGTGCCGCGGTGAAAAAACGTGTTTCGAGAAAAACGAGTTTAAAGTTTTGAAGTCTTTTTCGTGCACTGACGCAATAATGACACGTACTAACGTACTTCTGTATGAAAAGAGTCCAATACTACATAAAAACCATCTAGCGACATCTATTAATGTATTACAGAACTTAGAAATCAACAAGCAAATTATTAGCAATACCTTCTCAGCAGGTATACATCCGACGCAGGTAGTCGTTTCGAAGCCGCCCGACGCGTTCGGTGAATGGCTCGAAATTTCGAGGAAAAAAAATACTTTCAGGTATAACAGTTTTTTCCTCCTTTTCTCCACGGTTCAAAGGATTTTTTAAGCAAAAAAAATTTTTTTTCATTTTTTGAAAATTTTATAGTGGTGTTACCCCTTATGCAGTCCTATTAATTACTTTGTGTTGGACTTAATTATAAATAAATAAGTTAATTAAATAGCTCAATTCCCCCGAAGTCTTTCTTATAAAGCCGCCTCCCTGTCACTATAGGGATCTTTACCCTTTTTCTGACCATATCTCCAATGAAATATATTGACGAGGATGTCATAATATCCGTCAGCGTTGCCCAGGTGCTGAAATATACACATTTGTAGTTCACGGCACTTTAAAGACAACGCGGTAGTGCTTCAACACGCTTTATCGCATTTCTGGACTAACTATTACCTAAAAATACACACATACACCCTGCCGGAATCGAGCCAGAGACCATCTGTTTCATATGCAGGCTCTTAACCTAATGCGCTACTGAGGCGGCGGTCAGAGGGTCATCAAGTTTCCAGAAGTCGACTGAAAATTTTATGACGATTTCGCTTTCTTTGGCGTTATAAGCTCATTGCACCGACCTTTGTTTCGTGGGAGGATCCCGAGAGAACTCTATTAGCGTCTTTTACCCTATGTATAAAACTTAACGTCTGTCTGTATGTACGAGGGAGTACTAAAAATAATGAGAATTTACGGCCTGGAGGTGAGGCGCTAGTTGTGGCTTTTTCCGCTAGGCGCCTTCGCTAGATACTGTTCTGGTTCAGTTGGCTAAACAACGGCATTGACAAAACATGTGAGCAGTTAGTATGTTTTTTTTTTAAAACGCCGTTTGATGTGTTCGGGGATTTTACAATGGCGGATATGAAGGAACAACACGTTAACATTAAATTCTATTTCCTATTAGGGAAATCATCAGCGAAAAGTATTGCGATGCCTCGGAAGGCTCCCATGAAGGAACTTCGACCCGAGTAAGGATTTACGAGTGGTTTTCTCGTTTTAAAGGTGAAGAAGGATCCCGATTGAAACGTCTCTAGACTTCTAGAAAGGACGAACACATTCGCCTACAAAAATTTGTGCAAAATAACTATCATCATTCTTTAAAGTTCCTAAGTGTTGTCCTTCCTCGTCAGTTTCTGTTTTGGTGTAATGGGTTTGGGAATTCATCGTGCAGAAACTATTTTCCATTTTCTCGTTTTTCACCTTTGAACCGTGAAAATTGTAGTTTCGGATACCCTAGCTCAGGGGTCGGCAACCTTTTAACTAAAGAGTGCCAGTTTTCATCCATACAACATTTTGCGTGCCGATATAGGTACTTACTACAACAAAAATTAACTTAAATTAACTTAAAATATTGCTTTTAGAAGGTTTAATTACAAAAAAATTTTAACATTTAACAAATAATTTTATTATACTAGTCCTAGGACCTAGTGTGAACCCTGTGCTTGAAGTTTTTTAGAGAGTTTTCTTATATCCGGTTCATGTGTGGTTATTTTCAGTGTCACACATGCTTCCGAGTTGTTTGTTGTCAGCCTGCTTCGGTACGGGTTTAAAATCACTCTCATATGGGAAAAAAGTTGTTCACAGATATAGGATGATCCGAAAGCTGTAAGCTTGGCAAACGCTACTTTCTTAAGACAAATAAATTTCTCTGGTAAACTCATCCAACAACTGAGAATCTCGTTTGAATGGTTCTGGCAGTCACCTTCTAATACCCTTCTTAATTCTACAAATTTCGTGTTCCATAACTCAGAGCTTTTAAATTCAATGTATTGAAGATCAAAATCATTAATGTTCATCCATGAGAAAAGAGATATGTCAAAGCAACTGCTGGAAAAATTCATTAAATCTGGTTTGATTAAAAAAGCGAACATAGGACCATGTTTATCAAAATCCTGACCCCTCTCGATAAACTCCTCTTTTAAATTAGTCATATATTTAAGAATTTCGTCTATTAGTGCATCATCGTCGACACTGGATATATAAGTTTTTAAATTTGGAAAATATTTATATGTGTTTGTAGTAATATCGCTGATAAATCTATTTTTAATTTGAATGATTTCCAGGATTCGTATAAATCCAGAACTGTTTTGCCTGAACCTTGTAACTTTAAGTTGAGTTCAGTGAGATGGTTTGTAATATCAGTAAGAAACATTAACATACAGATCCAGTTCTTATCTTCTAGTTCAGGATAAGCATCCACTTGATTTTTTTTCCAACAAGAACGATTTAATTTCGCCCAGACATTGCACAAATCTAGAGAGCACTTTACCACGGCTGAGCCAGCGCACATTATTGTGCAATGGTATATCTGAATATGCACTTTCTAATTCCTGCAGAAACGCCTTAAATTGTCTCTGGATCAGTGAAGAACGACCGACAATGTAGTTAACTATTTTAACCACCCTATCCATCACGGATTTTCAACTTCCTGCGGAGATTTTAGCGCACAAACTATCTTGGTGAATTATGCAATGAAAATTCAAAACTGATCGACCCATGCGTTCAATAAGAAGGGAAACAAATCCTTTATGTCTCCCAATCATAGCAGGAGCGCCATCTGTCGTTACGCAAAAAATTTTATTTAAATCAATGTTCCGCTTTTCAAAATGTTTAACAAATTCTGAAAATATATCCTCTCCTCTTATAGTTCCCTGCAATGCGAGCAGACAAATCAGCTCTTCATACACACTGCCATCATCGAAGTATCGCGCAACGATTGCCAGACGGGCAATGTCATTAATATCGACACTTTCATCCAATGCTACACTAAATACAAAACTCCGTTTGATAGCGTCTCTGCTGTTTTTGGACATTTTGTGTTATTTCGGTAATTCGTCTCTCGGTGGTCCGCGCTAATGCTGGTATATCCCTGATCCTGGCCAATATTGTATCCTTATTGGGCAAGTCGTAGAATAAAATCTCGCCAGTATTTAAAAACGTTTGCTTCATAAATTCTCCGTCAGTGAACGGCCTATCCTTTTGTGCCAACGATTGTGCAATTTTTGAAACTGCATTCAGTCACCTGATTTTTTCCTTGGAAAACTTTGCTAAAGAATGTTGACTGTTTCTCGTATTGTTTACTTGCTCTTTGTATTGCCTCCCTTTTATCAGCGTTATGTTTAAATGACGATTCATGTTTTATCTGGAAATGTCGTTGAACACTAGATGTCCGGAAAACTAAGCTTTCCCGACATAGGACACAAATGGCCCGATCGTTTTGTTGTACAAAACCGTAATCTGTTGTCCATGAAGTTTGAAATGATCGAACGTCTACCTTCCGTTTGTTCGCGGCCATAACGCAACGTAATTTTAATTTTTAAACTTTTCGACGACTATTGACTGGAACGGATGTTACTTCTATACTAAATGATCCAAACGTGTAGCCGCTTGCTATATATAGAAAAATAATGGTTCCAGAAAATTCCAATAATTACGTTTATTAAATTTCTTAGCACAAAAATTATTATCTACAACAAAGGGCCGCCTAGAAATTAAATCTAACAAAAGCTAAAGTTGACGATTGAAGTCAAGTCAAACAAAAACCGCCTTATAGCGGCTCTTTTGATCTGAATTGAAGACGTTTATTTGTATTTTTGCCTAGGCTTATATTTTGAGGCTTGCCGTCTTTAATACTTGCGGAAATTAAAGCCAAACCAATGCATTCAGTAAAATTATAAATTACAAAATATATATATTTTGTAGTTTTTGGTAATAATACCTAGTGACCTATATAATATATGTTTTTGTTTGTATCGTTAAAGTAATACTGTTTTCGATTATTTACTTAATTTTGAAACATGTCACAGATTACAGAATTAATGTGTAAACTTTGAATAGGTACGCGTGCCATTCAAAATTGCTTGGCGTGCCAGAGATAGCACGCGTGCCATAGGTTGCCGACCCCTGCCCTAGCTTTTTAACAAGCACTGGGAGCCCAATTCTGTAGTTTCGGATACCCTAGCTTCTTAACAAGCACTGGGAGCCCAATTCGTCGATCTGACAACACAAAATGCTTAACAACGACGATTTGCTCATTTCTTGCCTCAATTAGTCTTGCTGATCCGAGGACATCCCGAATCGAGTCCCGATCCCATCGATACTGTTTAGATAAAAAATTTACTTGTAAATAAGTTGGGCCGTCATAGCCGTACACCTGAGATATTCTTTTATGAACAGCTTTTGGCTTTTTCCTCTCTTAATCGAGAAACTTTATTACTACTCGATGCTCCAAATTCTTTATTTTTCGGAAGAACAAAAATCGTAAAAACTGCAAAACCAGATAAATTGGAAAACCACTCGATGGGTTTTTACACAGCTTTTATTGTGCTGTACAGTATTGCTCGAGAAAATTTCAGGAACATAAAACGTCGAACTGTTACTAGGACAAGAAACCTCAAGAACAAAGGCTTTTTATTTCAAACTAGAGATTCGCCCGGGTACGAGGCTCTCCCAAGACTAACTCTTTAACATTTCTTAGGGGGTTTGATCAAGTACTAAAATTGTTTTAAAATTGGTGCAGTGGTTCACGAAATTTCCTTTAACATATAGGCACCTACCAGCACGTTTACTGTTACGCAGATGCACATCATAATAAAGAGAGATGTGAAAATAAAAGAAAAAGTTTAATAAAATATTTTTAATGATACTACTAATAAGAAAATTATTGTATATAAAAGAACCTCGCAACAACAAAATACAGTCATAAACAAATAACAAAAGGAATAAGTGATGCTAATATACACCAAAAACCTCTTATATTAAAATGCGTTCATCGATAACTGTGCAATAAACTGAATTTTACCATCCTAGTGGGGTAAAGTAGTACTTATCAAAATAGTTATAGTGTACAGTTTTCGATAAACACTGGTATTTCATGAAGGTGGCAATTGATTATCATGCAAGGACGATGAAAATCAATTTACCATACTCATTATATTATATATTATTAAAAATTTAAAGCTTAGCACTAGTCTTCAATAGTGGCGCTAATTTTTGGGCCATCATAAGATTTCCTGTAATTTTTAGTTTTCCTTTCATGAAGGCCTGTTGGGGCTGGAGTTTTCCTTCTGATAAGAGCAAAAAGTCGTCATCTGATACAGTCAAGGTTGTGTTCGGTTTATTTTTTGGTGCCCCCTCGTATATTTCAGCGTTTTTAAGGTCCATTGCTGTGAAAAAAATAAACAATTAGATCATATACTAAAATAACACAGGTCTGCCACAAAAATGCTGTCTGGATGTTTTCAACTGATCTCTATGTATTTAGGTGTTCTGAAAACTAAAAAAATACTCAAAAAATTCCAGAACGTCAGGTTATTTTGCAAAACGCAAAATTTTATTATAAAAAAGGGTTTTTTTTGGGCTAACTTGAAGTCATAAATAAATAGGTACAATTTTATTTTGATTACTG
Organism: Pachyrhynchus sulphureomaculatus; assembly: GCA_019049505.1. Classification (NCBI taxonomy): domain Eukaryota; kingdom Metazoa; phylum Arthropoda; class Insecta; order Coleoptera; family Curculionidae; genus Pachyrhynchus; species Pachyrhynchus sulphureomaculatus. The sequence goes on along the minus strand of CM032446.1, from coordinate 255,136,178 downwards.
TTTTTAAATGTATACAGGCCATAACTATCATTACTTTCTAAATAAAGAACGCCCTGTGTGAGCTAAATTTACAAACATAAACGTTGTAATCAGAACGTGCGCGCTCCGATAGTATAGAAGGTGGCGCGGTACAATTACGTGTTAACTCGTCATTGTTTTATAGATCTTGGTTCAATATAGTGCAATGTCATCTGTGCGGAAGTGTGTGAATTCGTCTGACAGTTTCTGTTATATTTGTGGCGAATATATGGTATTAAAGCAACAACTTAATATTACGGACTTTGTAAAAAAAAGTATACTTCACGTATTTTGGCTTAAAACTTGGAGATCAGGATAAAGTTTGGGCACCTCATAAAGTCTGCAAACGATGTGTTGAAGATCTTCGAAACTGGTTTAAGGGCAAGAAAAAAGCTTTCCGATATGCGATTCCTATGGTATGGCGCGAGCAAAAGAACCATAGTGATGATTGTTACTTTTGTTCGTGTAATGTGAAAGGGTATCATTCAAAATGGAAGCAATCCATTTCATACCCCAATCTGCAATCAGCTATTCGTCCCATCCTTCATGGGACCGAAATACCAGTGCCCAAGGCCCCTGCTACCTTGGAAGAGATTGCAAGTTCTGACGAGGATGGTGCTGTACCTGAACCCGATGACAAGTCAAGTTTTCAATTTGAAGATGACAACAGTCCGAAATTGTTTTCCCAGGGCGAGCTAAATGATTTGGTAAGAGACTTGAATCTTCCCAAAAACGCTGCCGAGTTGCTTGGATCAAGGCTCAAAAGCAGGAACTTACTTTTGCCGGGAGGGTCTTCCTCCTGATTTAGATATCGTGAGAAGCAGTTCACTTCCTACTCTGCCCAAGACGACGAGTTGGTTTATTGTACCAATATTGAAGGTTTGATGGATACATTTAAGATCTCATACGACCCAGCACAGTGGGGTATTTTCATAGATTCTTCAAAAAGAAGCCTTAAAGCAGTTCTGCTTCACAATGGCGGTTTCTATGCTTCCATTCCTGTCGGTCATTCCGTACACCTCAAGGAAACCTACAAGAACTTGGAATTGGTTCTTTGCAAATTAAAATATAAAGACCACGGTTGGCAAGTGTGCGGTGATTTAAAAATCTTGGGCATGTTGCTCGGACAACAATCTGGGTTTACCAAATTCCCTTGCTTTTTGTGTCTATGGGATAGTAGAGACCGAGCAAATCACTGGACCAAAAAGTGTTGGCCTCCGAGAGAGCTTAAAGTTGACGAAAAGAACGTCCTGCATGAAACTTTGGTGCCTCCTTATAAAGTTCTTCTACCACCGCTTCATATAAAGCTGGGATTGATGAAGCAATTTGTAAAGTCACTTCCAAGAGATGGAAATTGCTTCAAATACTTAATATCAAAGTTTCCAGGCCTCTCGGAGGCAAAGTTGAAGGAAGGTGTTTTCGTTGGACCAGATATTAGACGGCTTATGGCTGATCCACAATTCATCACAACCATGATGGATCCTCAAAGAAAAGGGTGGATTGCCTTTAAAGAGGTCATAGAAAAATTTTTAAGCAATAAACAAAGACCCTAACTACAAACAAATCGTCAAAAGAATGTTAAAAGCATTTCAAGCTTTAGGTTGCCTAATGAGTTTTAAAAGTACATTTTCTTCATTCCCACCTCGACTACTTTCCAGATCTGAGTGAAGAGCAAGGTGAACGATTTCACCAAGATATTAAGGAGATGGAAAAAAGATACCAGGGAAGATGGAGCGTCTCAATGATGGCAGACTACTGTTGGACGCTTCAGAGAGACCTTCCAGATGCTTCCTACAAGCGAAAATGTACCAAAAGGAGTCTCACTGGGAAAAAGAGATGTGTTTAGTGCTTACTAATGAATGTATTTTAGATAAAAAAATAAGTTTTGTTACGCAATTATAAATTTAAAAAAAAAATTTTTAGTCTTTTATCTTTTATTTTAAGATGATAACTTGTTTAACATAGATACCTACATTGTCAGAAAACGTGACGTTCTATGACAAAATGAAAGTCATTTTCGGATTCAGTACACCCAAAAACATAAGAATTACGCAAAAAAACCAAAACAGCTCTCAATTTTTTTTTTGCAGACTTGTGTAATGGTTATATCTTTTACAATTTGACCCACTGAGATGTTAACTGAAATATTTTGATGAATCTACCATCTCAATTATGGTGTATTGGACCCACACGAAATTTAAGTTGGTTATTACTAAAGACACCCAAATATGCAAAGCGCATTTATTGCATATTTTGCATATTATATGCATTTTTCTAAATATTTGCATAAATGCTTTAAAATAGCATATATGTGCATATTTGAAGGAATTTATAATAATGTAGGTATTTGGCAGGCGTTTTCATTCATTTTTCGGAATAATGGTCAATGTTTAGGCCGCCGCCGCCGCGCCGGTGGTTTTCCCCAAATAAATTTTATTATTTTATGGCCAGTAAAAACCAGTCAGTAAACCCCAGACGGCCATCAGAGCATACTTGTATTATTAATTTATTAGATTTCATTTTTGGTTGTGCTTTTAAAGTGGTTACGTCGATTTGTGCATTTTATCTTGTGAGTCGTATTTTACTACAGTGAAATGCCCAAAGCCAGTAGTGTGTCAGTGTGAATTAAACCATACAAATAACTAAGAATAGAAATGGGAAAAATCTACTGTTCTGCATGTGTTAAAATTGTAAGTATAATTTTTGAATACCTATTGAATATACAAGGTATTTCATTTTCGTTTAATATTTAAACATAACGAAATTTTTGTCAGGATTTTGCCGTTGATGCTATTTTCAATGTTATTTAAGTTATTTTTGTTCCATTTAACGAACAAAATTTCTATTTAACGAAACCACGAAATAGAAATACATACGTAAACGTATGTATTTCTAGGTAATCTAATAAAAAATGTACAAAGCAGAATTTTAATTTTTGCCTGCCCTAAGCACCTAGTTTTCTATTTAACGAAATTTCTATTTAACGAATTTTTTCCTTGGGATTCTAATTAAATTTTCTTTTTTTTTATTGCAGATACCATGCGATAAAAAAATTTCAAATAGAGCAACACGTCAAAACTGCTTGCCATATTTCCAAATTGAGTAAGACGAAACCTGGAGATAGGCCACAACACACATTAATGCAATGTTTCCAACCAACGTACAAAAATAAAGAGCTAAATGAACAAGACATCTTTAACCGAGATCTATGCCGTGCAATGATGACATCAAAGATTCCGTTCTCGAAGCTACGTAATCAAAACTTTACTTCCTTCCACCAGAAGTATGGCAAATTTAATATCCCAGGTGAAACAACAATACGGAGAAACGACGTAAGCTCCTTGTATTCACAGGTAATTGAGGAAATTAAAGGTAAAATTCGTAACGAACATTTTTTTTACATATGTATTGATGAAACCACCGATTCAAGAGGACGGTATATTGCGCATTTATTGATTGGAGTTCTCAGCGACGATATTTTGCCAAAATCTTATCTGATTGCTTCCAAACAGTTAGGAAAAACAAATGCATTGACAGTGGCCAGATTTATTCAAGAGGAACTAACGAAGTTTTTTTCTTCCTACGCCTCTTCCAGGAGATAATTTTTTGCTTATTTTGTCAGATGCAGCACCGTACATGATAAAGGCCCCGTAATTTGAAATTTTTTTTCCAAAATACATGTAACATGTCTCGCTCATGCTTTAAATAGGGTTGCTGAGGAAATTAGGAATCATTTTCCGCTTGTGAATAGCTTAATTTCTAACATGAAGAAAATCTTCCTTAAAGCGCCTTTAAGGATTCGGTTCTACAAAGAAAAACTACCAAACACTCCTCTTCCACCTCAGCCTGTTATTACAAAATGGGGCACTTGGTTGGAAGCAACATTTTTTTATTGCGACAACTTCTGTCAACTAGATGGTCTAATTGCAGAATTATCAGACGAATCTTCCCAATCCCTTACAGAACTTAAACGATTATTCAAAAACAAGGAGATAAAACAACAACTTTCCTTTCTTAAAACAAATTATAGCTTTGTTTCTAATTTTAACTCAAATTGAGGAATCTAATTTGCCATTAACCCGAAGTGTTCAACTAATAAAACAATGTGAGGTTTTTCAAAAATTTCGGACTGTTATGGAAAAAAATAGTGGATTTCAATTTGTCAGCCAAGTAGCTAATGTTTTAAAGGGGGACTTTACTGATTCCATTGATTTAGATCCTATGCTATTAAATAATTTTAAAAACGCCCCTATTACATCAGTCGATGTGGAAAGGAGTTTCTCAATTTATAAATTTTTATACAACGATAGAAGACAAAACTTTTTAATGGAGAATTTTGAGGAACATTTAGTAGTTTTTTGTTTTTATAACTAACGGCTGCTAAATGGAATATTTTCGAACTTTCCCTTGGTTGGACGTTTGTTTTCGATCCGACGACCCATCTGACTGCGCCAGGGAGGTTTCCGATGTTATTTTGGCCGGTATGGAGGCTTACATCCCTTTTTCGAAGAAATGCCCTTCCAACGGCAAGCCTTGGTTTGACCTAAAATGCAAAGAAGCTGTTGCTTCTAAACATCTTGCATACCGACAGTGGCGTGAAGATCCCAACACCATAAATCGTAACATCTTTGTTCGTGCCAGGAACAGATGCAAAGAAATTATCGACGAAACCAAGGAGGTACACAATCAACGGATTAGAAACAAAACTTCTCGCTTGTCCCGGCAATTCCAGGTCCTTTTGGTCAGTCGCTAAGGCAGTTAGTCAGAATTTCACCAAATCCACCATACCTCCACTCACACGGCCAGATAATTCTATTGCAACGACACCTGTTGAGAAAGCGAACTTGTTGGCTGAACTCTTTGCTTCACATTCTACTGTCGATTTCCAAGGAAAAACACCACCTACTATTTCCATAGTGCAGTCAAGGATGCCCGATATTGTCTTCAGACAGCGTATCATAAAACGTATTTTGATGAAGCTAGACACCAAAAAGGCTTCAGGCGCTGACGGAATACCTGCCATAGTTCTCAAGAACTGTGCGAGGGAACTAACACCAGTTTTCTGTAGACTTTTCAACCTATCCTACAGAAAGGGAATATTTCCTTCCTGCTGGAAATGTGCCACAGTTCAGCCGATACCTAAAAAAGGCAAGAAGACCTTGCCAAATAACTACCGACCAATCGCACTACTCTCAATAATATCGAAAGTCATGGAAAAGGCTATCAATCAGGATCTTCTAAAATATCTTGAAGGATTCAACATTATTAGTGATCACCAATATGGCTTTCGTAAAAATAGATCAACAGGAGATCTTCTGACTTATGTAACACATGTTTGGAACAACGCAATTGAACACTTTGGAGAATCTCGAGCGGTTGCTCTTGACATATCCAAGGCATTTGACCGTGTTTGGCACGATGGGCTGTTGGCTAAGCTACGTTCTTATGGTATGTCTGAAAAGTTCTGTTTGTGGCTCTCATGTTTCCTCAGAGAGCGTTCTTTACGAGTGGCAGTCGACGGATTTCTTTCTAACACCTTCACTATCAACGCCGGTGTGCCCCAAGGTTCCATACTGTCTCCTACTCTCTTCCTCATTTATATTAACGATCTGCTGGAAAAGACCGAGAATCCAGTCTACAGCTTTGCAGATGACAGTACACTTATCTCTTCATTCACTTTGAACGCTCGGACATCGACTACTCAGACGAATATCCGCAGACAGCAGGAAGTCATTCAACTTAACAAAGACCTGGAAGAAATTCTATCTTGGGGTGACAGTAACCAAGTGGAATTTAACGCTACAAAAACCCAGGCGGCAGTTTTTTCTAAAAAAGTTAACGTTGCAGAACCCGACATAGTTATGTCAGGGCACTCCATCCCTCTAACATCGTCACTCAATCTGTTAGGCATTAATTTGGGAGCAAATATGTCCTGGCATGAACATGTTGCAGGCATAGCAAGAAGAGCTTCTCAAAAGTTGGGAATATTGTTTCGAACCAGAAAGCTTTACACTCCACAACAACTGTTAATTCTTTACAAAGCTCAAATTCGACCAACTATGGAATACTGCTCCCATGTTTGGAGCTCCGCTCCCAAACGTACACTGCATTTGTTGGATTCTATCCAGAGAAGAGCTCTTCTCTGGATAGAATCCAACAAATTTCGTTCGTCTGATTGGACACCCGGAACTGACCGACGGCCTTGATTCGCTGGAACATCGAAGAACGGTTGGCGACTTGAGCCTATTCTACAAGTACTTTCATGGAAAGTGTTCGAAGGATGTGGCCCGTTTAATTCCTCCCAGAGCGGTGCATATTAGAAGTACACGTCGCGCTAATGCTTCACATCCGTATGAGGTTCAGCTTGTTACTCCTCGTACAACGCTTTTCAAGCAGTCTTTTATATGGAGAACATCATACCTTTGGAATGGTTTACCCAGGACTGTGTTTCCCATCGAGTACAATCTACAGCGATTCAAGAACAACGTGAATCGCTTTCTCCGCACACGTGTCGCTCCTGTAGCGCTTTAGGGACTTCCCTGTAGCACGTGTGCTAGACCCATAAAAAAAAAAAAAAAAAACGGCGACCCTGTCTTTTGCAATATTTGCATATTTCCGCTTACTTAGTTGCATCGCCCTGTATGTATCTTTAAAATGTATGTTTTATTATGCTGTTTACTACGTATATAAATTTTTATAATATGTACCTACATTATTATTATTATTATATGTTCATCTTTAAGTAAAGTAATAAAATACATTATTATTTATATTTATTTTTTACTTTGTATATTATTATATTTAGATTTAGTTCATTCGCCCTGTATGTTGAAAATTTAAAATGGGTTTTTTATTGTTACATTTGTATAGTACTCGTATCATGTAATGTGAAACAATAAATTTACATTTTCTATTTCGTTTTTTTTTACTGCATATTTACGTGTATGTGCATATTTTGAGAAAATTATTTGCATATTTATGCGCATATTTTAAAGTTTTTCACTTGTATATTTGGGTTTCCTTAATCATCTCAGTTATGGTGTATTGGACCCACACGAAATTTTAGTTGGTTATTACTAGGCTTACCATGTTGCATTTTCTTGCGTACCTAGCCTCTCTAGCAATGTAAACACTGTAATTAATAAGCTTCTTATATACTTTTCTTTAGATCTAAAATCTTCTTCGTAAGGGGTGTGCTAATCGCGAAACTGATGAACGAACTACGAATGAGCTTTTTTATCAATATACAGTCTGTCAAGTAAGAACGTGACCGCTAATATTCTTGAAAAAATGTTTTTCGAGAACATTTTTTGCTATCAATATATTCTTTGGCGTACTAACCACGGCGCAATTACCCTAGTAAGTTGTCCAATCGCCTCCTGCATCAATAATTGCCTGGCATCTTCGAGGCATGCTGTCAACGAAATTTTCTGCATAATCGGGCAATGATTTGCAAATTTTTCGAATCTCGTAAGACAACCGAGTCAAAGTCCTCAGAGTGTTTCCTCTGAGCATTCTCTTCACGAGAGTCCAAACGTTTTCAATAGGGTTGGCGTCCGGTAATTGTGAGGGCCATTCTAGTATCTTATCGTGGGCCCAAGCGAGCAGCTTCGCGATGTAATTTTCGGCAAAGGTTTCTTCAACGTGCTTCGAAATTTGACATCATGAGCACGAAGATGTTGTCGAACCAGATTAATTTTGCCGCTCCCTGACGCAACATCAATTTCGGGTCCCGTGAAAACAAAGACTCGATTCATTTTTCGACTTTCAGAGTGACTTTGCCTACTGAGCCACGTTTAGGCAAGTTGTCGACATTTTTCGTCTCGTTAAAACAATTTACCCACTTCTTTACAAACGATACCGACTTTTTAATATATTTAGCGGCCGCGGGATGTGTCATTTTAGGCCGCTTTGGACGGGAATAAAAAAAGACCGGCTCGAACCGACGCGCAAACAAGTGACTCATTTTGGATTTTACGTAATTTCGACGAAAAATCGGAATCGACTGATACCTTTACTAAAATGTCGTCGTAGACTGATTTTTGGTTGAATCGCTAGAATTGCATCCACCGAAAATGAATTATTACAGACCCGTTCTTATTGGACAGACTGTACATAAACATTTTTGTCATTAAATTTTGAATTAATATTATTGTTAATTAGTATTATTATTACTGTCATGAAAACCCCCCCAAAAAATATATATAAACCGCCCGAAATATCCAGATCTTATTAGTACAAATCTGTTCCAGAGTGGTCATCTCTCAGCTTTAGATGATAATCTTTCTCAAATATTTTATGTTAATTACAAACAAGTGATTTGGAATTTCATGAGATATGTTGTCTTTCGCTGTGACATAGCCTGCAGCTTCACGTAGTCTTATTTGGTTCAGGTGATCTTTGAAACTGTGTGTCTATGTGTGTGTCATTCACTCGTCGAAGTTTATTAAATACTTAAACAACCATACCCTATTTAAGAGAGTAACATTTCACAAACAACAAATTCAAGGATTCTTTTGAGTCATATCTGACATGAGCAAGTATTTAGGATGACAAATGACAAAGTATTGCCTGTTTGTCGATTATGTTACAATTCCAATATTTAATGTAGGTACGAGAACTAAGAACAATAATCCTCATAGCTTCCATTTCCCAAATGAGAGTACTTTAGACATTAAAAGAAATCCATCACATTCATATTTCAGCAATTTAAAATAAATACTAGCTGGTTACTTACTCCACTGTTTCACTTCTTTTCCATCCTTGGTAATTTTGTACAGAAATATACCTCCTACGGATTTGGCTCTACCAGGATCGGCCTTTACTTGTTCAACGATGAATTCAAAAACGGCATCACTTTTTAGTGCAGGAGCTGACAATTTGTTGCTTACAGGTCTCATTGTGACGGACTTTAAGTCTACGTAGGCTCCTAAAAATAAAAAAAATCAATCAACAGGCTGTTTTTTAGAGTTCTCACTTCGGTGTCTGTCTGTCTGTCACATCCGATTTTTTTCCGAAATTATTTGACGTAGAAAGTTGAATTTTCGCTTGTAGGGGGAGTTAATAATAATAATAATAATAATAATAAACTTTATTGTCCATTTTGCAATAGCTTTAGACAGGGTTAAGACTTAAATTTAGTCCTAAACTACATACATATATAAAATTATCAGTTAATTACATTCAACAAGTATAGGTCGGATAAACAACAATATCTGTAAATACATGATACACAATACACATAGTGAATTAATTAAAAGTGTTTCGTTTCAGAGGCGACCAAGATAATCCTTAAATTCTTGTACATTGTAAAATGCCTCTTCCAATAAAATATTCTTTAGTCTCTTTTTAAATCGGTTAATAGCCAATTTTTTCATAGACACAGGCAATAGGTTATACAGTACAATACTTTGGTAAAATGTACTATTATAGTATTTGGCAGGACCGAGCGAATGAGGTCTCTTCTAAGAGGGTATGCCGCAATCCTAGAGCCAGAAATATATTTGTTCTTCATTTAGTGCATTGTTAATAGGCATAATACATGTAACAAGACGGTAATGTCATAATGCGATCTTTTTTTAAACTATTCTTAACATGAATTTCTAGGTTTTAGATTATTAATTGCTCTCACACACCTCTTTTGAGCACGAAAAATGCCCAGACTTCCAGGCTCATTCCCCCGGAACTGAACTCCATAAACCATCCTTGAATGGAAATATCCATAGTAAACCAGTTTCAAAACCTACATTTCTCAGAACACGTATAGAGAAACATTTTGCAATATGTTTTAGTTTAAGCTCTCTCAGGTGTGTTTGAAATTTAAGGTTTAAATCAACAGTTAAACCCAAGATTTTTGACTCTAAAATGGGGTTGATTTTATAATCACTTGTAAACATGTTTTTCACATAGCGGTTCCGAATTTCTATTTTTGAAGACCAAGAGACAGGTTTTATCAACATTAAGCTTTAGCTTGTTTGCAGAGAACTAGTTAGTTAATTCATTTATAAAATTTATACAATCTTTGGTCGCTAACAAAATTACTTAAATGGAGACCTTGGGAGAGCAGACGAAGTGTCGGAAGCCCAATGAAAAGATAGGCTGATGACATTAGGACGATAGCAGGCAGTAGGTGACTTCATCTTGCACAGGATAGAGACGATTGGAAGAAATTTGAAGAGGTCTATCTCCCGCAGTGGAGAAGCAGCGGCTTATAAGTCTTTTTTTGGTTTCACTGACGGTGCGAAGGCTTTTATAAATTCTTACTTGTTTAATCGAACTCAGTTTGTAGCCTACAACGGATTTAAATCAGAAAGATTTGCGGCTACCTCAGGCGTTCCACAAGGTTCAAATTTGGGACCCTTGCTCTTCATTATGTTCGTAAATGACCTTTGCGAGGATTTAAAATGTAACTAATTTATGTTGATGATCTAAAAATGTTTAGCCAATAGAAAAAACTGAGGAATCTTCCTATCTACAGAGCCAGTTGAATTTCGTGCATTCTTGGTGTTGTGACAACAAACTACATCTAAATGCTCAAAAATGCAAAGTTCTAACATATACTAGGAGGATAGCGTCAATAGAGTTTCAATAAGCTAAGGATTTGGGAGTTGTTTTTGATGCAAAACTAACATTTGCTCAGCATATAGCATTGAAAGTTTCTGAAGCAATGAAGTTTCACTAATATTGCATCACTGAAGGTTTTGTATTTCTGCTTTGTTCGCTCGAAACTAGAATATGCAAGTATCGTCTGGAGTCCAATGTACGAGGTGCATAGAGTTTCACTTGAAAAAGTGCAGAGGAGATTTCTGAAATTTCTGTTGTTTAAGATTAATGGAATGTATGATTATTTGTGTGAACAGACAAATATTCTTAGCCTGGGAATCAGGAGAGTTTGTGCCTCAATATTATTCCTATATGGAGTATTGCACAATATGATTGATTGCAGGGATATACTTTCTCGTATTAACATCAATGTGCGACGGATACACTCACGATCAAATATGTTTTTTAGATGTAACAGACCTAATACTAATTTGTTATTGAATTCACCTATTCATGTAATGTGTACTAATTTTAATTATATTTGTAATGTTTGTGACATATACTGTTGTACTAAGAAGCAATTACTACAGACTGTCATTGAATATGTAAATGTCTAAATATTTACCCTATTAATGGGAAACTGTTGGGTAAAAAAGCTATTCTTATTATTATAAAGAAGATATATATATATATATATATATATATATATATATATATATATATATATATATATATATATATATATACATATATATATATATATACAAATATATATATATATATATATATATATATATATATATATATATATATACATACATATATATATATATATATATATATATATATATATTATATATATACATATATATATATATATATATATATATATATATATATACATATATATATATATATATATATATATATATATATATATATATATATATATATATATATATATACATACATATATATATATATATATATATATATATATATATATATATATATATATATATATATATATATACAGCCAGTCTAAAAAGTCTCCAGTTAGACAAATAATTATAGATCCCAAGAAAAGTGCACCAAAATTAAAAAAAAAAGTACGGGAACTATTTTCGAAAAATGTTTGTTCATAAACAGTGAGAACTTGTTTATACAGGGCAGGCTATAAGGGGTGTGCAGCCAGGAAGAAGCCGTTAATTTCGGAAGCTAATCGCAAAAAGCGGTTAGCTTTTGCTAGGGAATATATTACTAAACCTCCTGAATTTTGGGAATCCGTAATCTTTAGTGATGAAACTAAAATTAACCTTTTTGGGTTTGATGGCAGAACTAAAGTTTGAAGAAAGGAGAATACCGCATTTGATATTAAAAACATTTGTTTCACGGTGAGACAAGGGGGTGGCAGTGTTCTGCTTTGGGGATGCATGTCTGCTGGAGGGGTTGGAAATTTACATTTTATTAATGGTATCATGAATCAGCATGTTTATCTGAACATTTTGAGAGACAATTTAAGAGACAGTGTCCAAAAATTAGCACTCGAAAAAAGATACATTTTCCAACAGGACAATGATCCGAAACATACCTCAAACTTGGTGAGAGAATGGATGATCCATAATGTACGACAGCAGCTTCATACACCTCCGCAATTACCTGATGTTAACCCCATCGAACATTTATGGGAAGAACTTAAACATTCGCAAACATAATGTTTCAAATAAAGAAGAATTAAAAACAAAATATTGAACGAATGCGAGAATATGCCAGCAGAAGTTACTAGAAAGCTGGTTGCAAGCATGACAAAAAGGAACAGGAGATTATTAAGGCCAACGGCGGTCCCATTAAATATTAGTTTAAACGAAGTTGTTATTTTCCGTTAAACTCCGTCAAACTATTATTGGTAATTGCTAAGTGTATGAAGACTTTTTGACATTAATTTTGTTTACATTTTTATAACAATGATGTAACTTCTGAATAAAATGTTCCGTAGTTGTTTTTAATACTAATCCTCGTTGGTTAAGTTTCAAATATTAATTGAAACATGCTTCTTCATTGTTCCAATTAATTAGTTAAACATAACAGAAAAATAGTACAGAAAGCAGGTGATGTATGGAGATTTTTTGGACTAATATATATGAAGGGTACAGGGGAAAAACCCCGTCAGTCGGTTTTTTCAAGGAACCGGAATAATGATTCCATCTAGTGGTTGCTGAAGTATACTTTTCGAATAGTCTATCATCTTTTGTACAAAACCCCGTATGTCAGCTGAAATATTTGTTTGAAAATAGGCGGTACTGGGAAAAAATCCCGTCAGTCATTAGGCGTGTATCGAAGAACCCTGGAAGTCAATATCTCCTCCTATCGGCCAGCTTTGCAAGCCTGTTACCTCAGTGATTTATCGTTTTGCGTTTGTTATTGCCTTGTGTGTTGTTGTTCGCATTTCAATCATCAGTTTCTTTGTATTGTTGTGAGCGTCTTCATTCATCTGTCAGTTTCTTTGTGTTAGTGTGTTTCAAAACAATGGAAAGTGACTACTCAGGCAGTGGCAGTGAAGGTGATGAACTCTTCAGGAAACCCACAAGTAAGAAGCGGAAAAAAACTGGTAGAGTCAGGGATGTTATGAAACATTTGCGAGCCGGGTCTTACGAGGTTGGCCCGAATTGTTTTTGCAAACGGCTTCAATATTTTCAGAGTGTTCCAGCAGAGGATCGTAAACGAATTATACGGGAGTACAATTTGCTGGGAGACAGAGATAAACAAAACTCTGAGTTGAATATTTCAAAGTTACACACCATGTATTTATTTCGCAATTCAGAACATAAACTGTCATATGAATCATTTCGTGGATTTTTGAGAACAATTTTAATTTTTCATTTGGCTACCCACGTAAGGACACGTCCAGTACTTGTGATTCCTTTAAAGCACAGATTTCAGCGCTTGAGGAAAAAGTTAAATCTGCTACCGACCTCGAAGAAACAAGAAAAAATCTGCTTGCAAAACTGAGGGAGAGGGACGTACACCAAAAGAGGGGTGAGCGTTTTTATACCCTAAAAAAAGCATACCGCAAACGTTCCATGAAATCTTCGACGATGGAAGCTGTCACGATGGACTTTCCCACAAATATACCATGTCCCAACATCACTATTAATGATATCTACTACCGACCCCAACTAAATTTCATTAGTTTCAATGTTCACATATTGTCACCTCAGCAGGCAGTTTTCTATACTTATGATGAGTCTGTGGCGAAAAAGGGCGCAGCTGATGTATGCTCTATGTTTGGGCATTTTGTATTTAGTATTTTGCCCCTTGAAGTACGTGAACTGTGTATATTTTGTGACTCGTGTGCGGGCCAAAACAAGAATTATACCTTCATTAGGTATTGACACCATCTGGTTACAAGGGAAGAACGTTTTGAAACCATTAAGGTCATATTTCCGATAAGGGGCCACTCTTACTTAGAGTATGATCGTAATATAAGCATTGTTAAACAAAACTCATACACAGAGGTTCCAGAAGACTGGAGGGAGGTCTTGAGGAATGCTCGAGTGAATTTACTGTGATTGTTTGTGGAGTGGATGTGGTTTTTCAAAACTGGACTGATCACCTCTCGTCACTTTACCCCAAAAAATGCCCATTTCCTACCAGACCAATTCGAATGTTGAAAATTTCAGCAACTTACAGAGGTCTTGTGTTTTATAAACCATCTTTTTTTGGGAAGTATACATCTTCAGCCCTTTAAAAAAAAAACCTCAGAGTAAAAACTCCAAGAAGAAAACTCAATACACAGCAATTCCCGTTAAACCATTGCAAAATTTGTATAGTGGAAAACTTCCAATAAATGCTGCAAAATATTGCGATCTCCTCCATTTATCTCAGTTCTTGGAAAGTACAGAGGCAAAGATTTTTTTACCAAAATTTAACTTCAGAAAATGTTCACACTGGAGAAAGTGACGAGGAATACGCTGACGACCCCCCGATTGACGAGGAATTACCTGGAGAGAAGTGATTCAAGAACATTTATTCCAGAATTTAATTGCGTTTTTCTTGGTGTTACTTGTATTGAAATTTTTTTAAATCTTTTAGTTATAAAAATATACGTTACTGATTTAATTCGATGTTTTTGTGTTTCTTCTTGTTCATTTTTCGAGCCTCTATGAAATGGAAAACATTCAAATGCGTTTTTCTCAAAATTAGCTTTTTTTGACTGACGGGGTTTTTCCTCTGTACCCTTCATATAAAGGGTGATTCATTTAGAGGTACTTTTTTTTTTAAATAAAAAAAAATGAATAAAAACAATTTTATTTTATAATCTTTATTATCATATAAAAGAACCATTCATTACAATTATTTCTTAAAGATAATTTCTTTCAAATGTTGTCCGCGACTACGGTTAACAACGTCCATTCTGAAGTTCCAATTTTCAATGACGCGTGTAAGTATTTCAAGTGGTATTTGGCCAATGACTCGAGTAATATTGGCCTCCGATGCCTCAATTGTAGCTGGCTTATCCATGTAGACTTTGGACTTTACATAACCCCAAAGGAAAAAGTCAAGAGGTGTGATGTCACATGAACTAGCCGGCCCATTCACTGGTCCAAAGCGTGAAATGATCTGTTCGCCGAATTGCTCTCGCAGTAAAGCCATGGTTTCACGGGCTGTATGGGAAGTGGCGCCATCTTGTTGGAACCAAATTTCGTTGAGACCACGGGCTTCAATTTCTGGCATCAAATAGTCTGTTATCATGGCGCGATAACGGTCACCATTCATAGTAACATTCCGGCCGGCCTCTGTTTTGAAGAAATATGGACCAATTATTCCACCGGCCCATAAACCACACCAAACATTTGTTTTTTCTGGATTTAATGGCAGCTCTTGAACCTCTTCAGGTTGTTCATCACCCCAAATACGGGCATTTTGTTTATTCACGAACCCATTAAGCCAAAAATGGGCCTCATCGGTGAACAAAATTTTTCTCGAAAACAGTGGATCTTCTGCAAGCTTGTCAAAAGCCCAACGACTAAAACGGAAACGATTCGGAAGGTCGGTCGGCTTCAGTTGTTGCACTAGTTGAATTTTGTATGTTTTTAAAGAAAGATCCTTACGTAAAATATGCCAAGTTGTTGAATATGACAGGCCAAGCTGTTGAGAACGGCGACGAATCGACACTTCACGGTCTTCGCGTACACTCTCCGCTACCGCCCCTATATTTTCTTCACTACGTGCTGGGTGTGGTCTATTCGGTCGAGCATTATCCAATAATGAAAATTGGGTCTTAAACTTATTGATGGTAGAGCGAATTGTGCGTTCGGTAGGCCGATTATGTGGACCATAAGTTGCTCTAAGCGCCCGATACACATTCCTCGTAGAACGCCCATTTTCGTAATAAAGTTGAACAATTTGTAGACGCTGTGCCGGGCTAAGTCTTTCCATTATGAATTGTCAAACACTACTGAACAGGAATGCCACTTCAGTTGACACGACGCATGCGCAATATGCAATTAAATCCCCATCACAAAAAGTACCTCTAAATGAATCACCCTTTATATATATATATATATATATATATATATATATATATATATATATATATATATATATATATATATATATATATATATATATAGAGAGAGACTTTAAAACTCGATTTACGAGGGAAGTATTAGGTAAATAATTTTTCCGAATTTCTTAACTCTCCTAGAGTAAGTCCTTAATGCATTATGTGCTACAAAGATAAAAAAATAAAACACATCCAACTTTCAAGGGGAAATGGCTAATGCAAATTCCTAGTGGCAGTTGCTAATTTGCTGGAACCGGCCGTTAAGTAAGCTTAAACAATTTCAATTCATTTAGAGTTGTGTATACTTAAATTAATTATGCGTAATGATAGTTCAGGGTTATGGTACTTTAAACATGCAGCGCCGGCGGCCAAAGGATAAAATAATTTAAATAAGGTTAGTTTGCCTTTGTAAAAAATATATTTATGCTTTAAATAGGGAATGTATTAACTACTGAGAAATGAGAAAATAAACAGGTCGGTAAGTAACACAGTAAATAATATTTTTTTCAACGAGAAACATAGTCGGAAAGATCATGACTTTCCTTCTCCAACCCAACGTGTTAACGGGGGGAAAGGCGTGGTTAAAAAGTACGAACACATTTCAAGGCGAAAGTTATGTGGGAGCCTCCGAAAATTACTACCTAAGTATAACTTTATTACTGTTATTACTAATATTAATTTAAAGAAAAAATGTAATATTACCTTATAAATGCGGTACTATCACCAAGGTATCTTAAAAAATAACTAAACTAAGTCGAAACAATAAGTACTTAAACCTGTATAAAAAAACACTCTTATATCTGATACTTGTTAAGAAATGATAATTTTTGAAAAATAAAATAGTTTCAAAGGTTATCTATTGCAAGCGAATAGGGAAGAGGCACATGAACATTGACCTATACGAAAAACTGCTTTTGATATTGTAAATTATTTAGCAGCTCAACGTTGCCACTTCTACAAATACATCATGTAATCTTCGTATTATCTACAGGCCTGAGATCTATAACAAACAACAGGACAAATAGTTTTTTTTCGTAATGAATGTTATTCGGTAACCGAGTTCGATTATCATTGACTGAGCCGAGTTTAAAAGATAAAGGGACTGCACATTACATGACACTTTACCATTTATCTTTGTTCTTCATATGTAAATTAAAATTAATCTGTATTTGAACCAGCTGTTTCAACTTTCACGATCTAGCCGGTTTATTTATTTTGTTATTACTTTTAATTTCTATATTAAAACAAAAAAAAAAAATAAGAAAAATAACTTAGAGAAGAAGATAACCGCTTAAATGAAAAGCCATGTACGGGAAACATGATTGCAAAAAATAATTTTAAGCATTTCTGTAATAAGCATTAAACCGTGCCGAAGAAAACAAATCGCAAACAAAAATGTCAGAATATATAGTTAACTACTGACAGTTAAGCCTAAATTCTATGTTGTTCGAGCCTACAAGAAATATAACGACACAAAAACGAAGGTTTTAAAAAATATAAAATTTCCAAGAGAAAAGGATTTGTTCTCTGCCGCTGTTCTTTTTCCTTGTTCCTTATCTTCGTTACAGAATCCCAGCCCAGTGATCTTGTCTCTTATTGTAAACATCATATTTAAATGAATAACGCCCTAGTAACAACTGAATATAATATTTTACGATAAATTTAAGTTGTTTTTTGTTGCACTATGTTAATATTAAATTTACAAACAAGATAATAATTTTGAATACATTACAATGTGAGGGATGTGGCAACAGCGAAAACACAACCTTCGCTAGAATCAGCAGATATGACGCGATCAATACATGATACCAGTGCTGACGTAAAAGTTATGAATCCGATTTTAAAAAGTTTTTCTTGTTTTATGTTCAAATAAATTACTTTCGAGAAAAAAAATCGATTTGGTTATGGAGTTTTTCAACATAACTCTATTTCTAAAGATCTAATTCGGGTTTGCGAGTAATCAGTGGCGTAGCTAGTCTAAAATGGGGCACAAAAAGAGTTTCTTTTAAGAAAAAAAGAAAAAACCAGTAAAGGCGAAATTACTTATAGAGAAAGGGTATCGTCAATCGACAACCGGATGGCGAAGTCTCCGAAGAAAAAAACATTCTCTAGTACTGGAACTTTTACGACTGCGACCCTTCCCAATACAGTCAACTCAAAGTTGATGGCATGAGGAGAGATTTTCCGTACAAAAGAACCCACCCGTGGAATGGTAGTTTAAATACTTTATCAGTGTGGGGGGGGGATGATTTTTCGCAAAAAACCTCTTCCTATACAAATATACACACAATCTAAAACTTGACGAGTGGAACGAGAAATGTTTCGGAGAAAAATCGTTTTATATAGTGGAATTTTAAATTTCAAAGTTAAAAATCGACGATCGGGAGAATAAGGAGGAGAATTTTTATAAATACACTTTCTCCAGTGGAGCTTCAAAAACCTCCACCCAATTTAAACATCGCTAATCAGAGGACGAACATTTTTCATAAAAAAAGACTCCTTAATAAAAAAAAGTCTTATTTCTAAGAATTATTTTCTATAATATGGGGGCGGAGGGGAGCGTATGCCCTCCCCATCCTGGCTACGCAACAAACTTACACTTATTAAGTAAGTATATATATATATATATATATATATATATATATATATATATATTTTAACTTTGTATTTTCTAATTTTAGAATGAATAATAAAAATAAAAAATTTTTGAAAATGCCTAAATAAAATAAGGCAAAACGTCAAATAAACTAGTTTGTATTTTCCAAAAGAAAATAAGTACCCAAGAAAAACCAATCAAGTTTATATATATATATATATATATATATATATATATATATATATATATATATATATATATATATATATATATATATTATATAATATTTTATATATATATATATATATATTATTATTATTATATATATATATATAAATATATATATAAATATATATAAATATATATATATATATATATATATATATATATATATATATATAAATATAAATATATATATAAATATATATAAATATATATAAATATATATATATATATATATATATATATATATATATATATATATATATATATATATATATATATATATATATATATATATAAATATATATATAAACTTGATTGGTTTTTCTTGGGTACTTAGGTTCTTTTGGAAAATACAAACTAGTTTATTTGACGTTTTGCCTTATTTTATTTAGGCATTTTCAAAAATTTTTTATTTTTTATTATTCATTCTAAAATTAGAAAATACAAAGTTAAAATCTTTTAGGTCAAATTACAGGTTTAAAAACATATAACATTTTTACGCACACTCGGACACTTAAAATATTTACACTATAACAACAATATAAAATATATTAATCAAGAGTATATACCTTGAAAGTCAACTATTTGTGTGTGAATTTCAAATTCTATATTTCTTATCAACATGTCGTGTCTCGTATTTTTTATTGATTTTTTTTAAATTTTATTATCTATAATGGGTGTCTTAACCAAAAAACTTATTGGTGTGAGGTATATGTACCATTTTGTATTATTAAGAGGATATGCATGCCACCATGTTTATTTTTTGATTAAATTTGTGGAGATATGACTGATTCCTCTTATGTCAGTCCTATCATTCACAGTGTTTTAATTTTTTTTTATTTCAATCATCTCTTTGATTTGTAGTTTGGCATAATTCCGGTCTTTGCAGAGGACCTTGGTTTCATTAAATTTAAAGTCATGTTTTTCTTCTGCTTCGTGTTTACTAAGGGCAGTGGAAGCATCCCTAGTATATTTGTGTCCATTCAGTCTGTTTTTTAGTAACTGAGAAGTCATTCCGATATATTTCTTCGGACAATCCGCACACGGTATTGCATACACAACATTAGATTCATTTATTGTGGGGATATGGCTTTTTAAGTTTGTAAATAATTTTGACTTTTATGGCAAACTATAATGTTATATTTTTTCAAGACCCATTTCAGCTTCTCAGTAAAAGTAAAAACGGTCTTAATACAAAACAATTTTAAAGAGAATGACGTCAATCGAACAATAAAAAAGAGAATATACAAGTTTTATAAAAACTCAAAAAACAACACCTAAAATAGTAAACAAAACCGTGATAAATTTTTACCACTCCCTTATACAAAGGAACTTTCTGAGAAGCTGAAATGGATCTTGAAAAAATATAACATTATAGTTTGCCATAAAACTCAAAATACACTAAGTTCATTATTTACAAACTTAAAAAGCCAAATGGACCACTGATGAAAAGTATGGCGCCTCCTTGTTTGCAGAATAACGTTACAAAAAATAATTCAATCTACAAAAATAAAAAATAATCTTGAAACATAATGTAGTAGCTAAAATTTGTCAAAGGGTTTTTTTTAAATAAAAAATTTACGGTGTTTCAAACATTAATATGCAATTTTCGACTAAAAAATTTATGTTTAATTATTTATAAAAAATTGTCTATTAGAAAAATTTTAAAAAACCTCTCGACATTTTGCAGAAAAAGTAATTATTAAGAGTAAAAAAAAGTTAAAAAATATTAAAAACTGAGAAGTAATATTGCAGACAATGCAGTGAGACAGGTAGCGGTCTCAATCCGACGCCAGGTCACGTTTAATGCTTTAACTTTGTAATGGAATGGAATTTTCTTTAAAAAAGTTTTTTTTGAATAATTCTTAGAAGTATAGACAATAAAAATCCGTATAAAAAAATCGAATTTGTGACAATTCCAGGTGTATGTAACCCTTTAAAAGTAATCAACGCACACTAATTGCGATTTGCACTTGGCCTGTTATTTTGTTCAGAAAATTATTGGAACAAGAACTTAAAGTTATTTTATGTGCTAATGCAAGTCATACTACCAAATTTTGTTTATATTTAATTAATCTACATTTGGAGGACAAGATATTACAACATTGCCAAGAAAAATAGAGCACTTAACCTTCGTGTTTACACGGAATGAACTACATGTTTCGTATATAATGTTATGCAACAAACAGTTATATCAAGAATCACCATAAAAAGCAAGATTTTTATTACCGTCTGAAGGATAATGACAGGCTTTTACTTCGTTTACTAAGAGACTTAATGTATTCGTGAATAAATCACCCTCCAATGTTTTTGTATTTCTTGACGTTAGAGCCATAATATCACGGAAAACATGGGTTGCAGTTTTCGTGGTTGGGTCGGTTTCAAATTTTGGATATATATATATATATATATATATATATATATATATATATATATATATATATATATATATATATATATATATATATATATATATATATATATATATATATATATATATATATATATATATATATATATATATATATATATTGTACCGTTTGAAAATTGGTTGCCCCAGGCTTGAGCACAACTTTCTTGCAACCTCTTTTTAATTTCTGATAATGAATTGAGTGAATCCTGATTTTAAAAGAACTAAAGAAATTAAACACACACTAGCTCAGTTTTCTTTGGTAGAGAGATATGGGTAAGAGATAATTTTTGTACGTCTTTTTGGAATTATTTTTTATTTTTAAAGAAACCTCAGCTGTACGACTTTTTGGGCACCATTCATTTTAAAATAGAAAGGATCTAACTTCAGCTAAAAAAAATGAAAAAATACTGAAAGGGTGTACTGTTGGTAAAATAAAAAAATCAGTTTGGTACAGCCGTTCTTATCCTGAAAAGTAAGATAGGTATTCAGTGAGACACTAGCTTTAATCAACAAAAAGAAAATTTATTCATGTTTTTAAAAATAAAAAGTTCTAACCTTTGCAGTTTTACAGGATTACTAAAAATTTTAGCCTAACAGGTAGTTATGACATTTAAATTCTCAACTCTGACTACTCCCGAAGACGAAAAATAGTGCTTTTCACTTCACTTTTTAGTCAGTTCAAAATGCTGTTAAGGCACTACTCAGGGATAAGTCTATGGAAGGATGTTTTGGTAACTTACTGTTTTTATTTCGGCTTCGATGGAACACGACCGATTTCACACTTTTCTAGTAAACACTTAGAGAGCCCACTACGGCTTTTCGTTAAAAAAACTTGTGCTTTATTTAGCTCTCATGATTGTTGTTATGAGCCTTTACTGCAGCTCTGTAGAAGGAAGCCTACTTGGCGGCTCCGATGAAAATTAGCCTGGCTGCGGCTTGATGGTACTCAGCCTCGATCCCTGTCCTACCGGACCCTTAAATAAGCCGTGGGCCTTCTCCTGGTCATATCGCGACGCCGAAACCAAAAATCCGGATACACATTTTCAACCAATCCCGGCGTGCCGATAGATTCGGTCAGAAACCCGCACAGCACACTAATATACCGAACGGCTTGGAATCTCTTATTAATATAGCGTTCGATACAAAAATGAAAATAAGTACAATTTGAAGTGAAAAATCAGTAACATTACATGGTCTTAAAATCTAGGAAAAAATGAATGTTACATTTACCCCCTTCCAAAAAGAAATAGACTACACTAGTCTATTAAACTTAGGCTACTTATGAAAAGGTACAAAGTGGTACACTATCACTTAATACTAAGGTCAGAACTTAAAACAAAAGTACAAACTTCGGACCTTACTACTAGACTTAACTCAATTAAGCACTAATATTAAGTACAATGAGAACCAAATGAAAATCTTTGCATGATCACAAGAATCTTATAACTAGACTTAACTTAATTAGACACTAAGGTTAAGTACATCAAAAAGCAAATAAAAATCCTTGCATGAACATAAGAAATACCTTTCCAAAATAACAATCGCGGTCTTCTTATATAAAAGAATCAGCTCTGTTATTGTTACCAAAACAAAAAATATAACTTTGTCTAGACTCTTGTCTAAATCAAAAAAAGTGAACTGAAATAAAATATGAACACCCCCCTTAAAATATTTTAAGGATTGTCTGAAAATTTTCTATTTCAGCAAAAGAAATTTATAAAAATTCTTAAATAAAGAAAAAAAATAAAAAAAATGATTCTAGTGCAAACACTTACACTAAAAAGAAAAAGTCTTGTCAGACCATTTAGCACTAGGCCAAAAAAAAATATCTGGATAAATATCCAGACAAACGCTCGGGAAAAATCGCCATCCATGCTCTAGCTCATCGCTAAGAGAACATTCTAAATCTAGTATCACTACTAGTCGCACTCGGAAAATAATCGCACTCTATCGCGCAATGTCGACGTCCTAAGACATCTAGACATGCTAAAATCGCTAGGGAAAACGCTCTGGTTGATCGCCAGAAAACACGTCAGCTTCTCGCCAACAAAACACTCGGTAAATAGTCCTCGACTACACAAAGCCTGCGTTCTAAAAGAACAATCTCGCCATTAACATAGTGAGCAGCTATAAAAGCTAACAATACCACTATAGGCACAGTGAATAGCTATAAAAGCTAAAATTCACTCTAAACACAGTGAATAGCTATAAAAGCTAAAATTCACCAAACTGAATGATCCTGCTTCAAAAAGCAATGTTCACTAAGAACAGAATGATTAGTCTGCGCACAACTAACATTCAAGGAAACATTCCCAACATAACTATATGAGACAGCAAGTCTCGAAATAGGACCTCCCTAAAGTCATAATCCTAAATATAGGAGTCCATAAGCAAAACGACTCAAAATCTCGCATTTTGAGCACATGCCCTCAGGCAACCAACATACACCGAAATATATACAGAAATATGTACAGAAATATATACAGAAATACATACAGGAGTTCAAATCCCAAACTCTTGGTTATGATAACTCCATACTGAGCTTGGTGAAAGCTCTTAGCAAAAGCTAATCAAATCTTCGGCACATCGCACCAAAGTGACAAATCTGCCTAGAAACATGAGTCAGAAAAAACGCCCTCCGTCATTCTTCAGGGTGGCTACACAGAGATATAAAATTTAACCAGCATTGCGCTTCTTCAAGTTGCATGAAGAACCCTCGTGTACTGGTCTCGCCCTAGAACAACAACGAAAAACATTCAATCCATCCCACATAATAGGAGACAAACACCTCACCACGATATACTGAAAGGTGGAGACAATAAAATACAGAATTGGTGACCCTGGTGTCCACCAACAAAAGGGAGTAGATTATAGCATCCACTAAACTGAAACGGTGTCTACCACACCACCATAAGTCAAAAAAATTTAATCAATAGGGTGTTCCGAAACACACTACTGCCAACAGCCTGTCACCACTAATAGGCTAATTGGAGCTGAGGTCGACTACAGTAGCTAGGCTCTCCTTTGGCTCAAATAGAAATAGCCATTGGGTAACAAAACCTCTAAAGGTCCCAAAGGTCAAACGTGCGCCCCCCATAGACTACCCTTCCAATCAGTCTGTTCCTCAGGAAGACTAACTCCCTGCCAAACGTCGTAACGGCATCTGTTAGCACTCGGTGCATCACAGCCTGTAAAAACAGATAACTCATGGGATACAACCTAAGGTTTACTAGGTTGACTTAACCAAGCTTCTAACGGAAATTTCCAAAAAACGAAAATGAGCTTAAAAAGCTACATGAAGCAAAAATTTCTCAATTTTTCGGTGGCAACGCAACAAAAACTTTTGAAGACGACAAGAGCTTTTCCAGCTTAATCAGAAACAAGAAGAAAACAACAGCTAAAATATTCGATCATGTTGTTAATCGTCTCCCTAGACAATAGCCTCTAGAAGAAACTGCTACAGGTATCAGGCATAACCGTTTTCTGTCAGCCCAAACTCCTAGATTATCTGGTGAAAATCTAAAAATTCGGTTAGGAATCTTCCTTCACTGCGCTTAGCCTCTCTTGACAAGGTTCTCATCTCGGTATCAGATTTTGATCATTTCTTTGTGAAACGACTGTCTTACTCTGCTCTCATCTCCTGTAAATGATCAGCCTTTAGTTCTCCTGCAGAACTTCAATTTTCTATCAATCTGATAGTAAACCGAAAAAACTCAACATACGCCTATGAGTCCATGCAAAAAAAAATTTAAAAAAAATTAGTGACTCAAAGGTAACGTTTAAACGGCCCTGAAAAGAATAGAATATACCCTCAGTTTGTCAATTCAGAAGAAGATCTAAATCAAAATAATCCAAGTCTTAGACTTACTGGATAAACCAAAATCAATTTACTCTTAATTGCACCTAAAATATACCATTAAGGTAATAAAAATACACCCACTCGGGTAACAAACTTTGAAATTGCTCATAAAAAATCTTTTGACTTAACATCATACCACGCGAGCTCCATCTTGCGCTTGTCCAAACTCAAGATCACTTTGGATTGCCTCTAATCAAAATTTCGCTTCCAAGTGTCAAGAACTGGATATTATTTGGGGTCATAAGCAAATCAAATCCCGCGACCACCGACATACCAGTCTTATGATACATCCTGAGTGTGACTCTTTCGCAAGCTCGCAACAGCTGAGTCGATGCTAAACATCAACTACAATCAACCTAAGTTTGGATATGATCAGTACCCAAAACCTTAGCAAAAATAATAAAAGTAAGCTATACTCTGCTCAACTTTTATAACAGTCAAAAAAACGAGGTCGTCACCTCTACAGAGCAACATCAAAAAAAGTAAAGTAAAGCAATTAAGATAATGTAAATATAAATTATTCTTCTTCTGACAAACTTTCATTAGGGTTAGGTCCTTTGAATGGTTTTAAGTCTTTAATATGCCATCGTCCTACTTTAGTCCCATCTAAATTAACTAAACCATAAACTAAGTCTGAAATCTTTTCTCTTATCACGCAATGCACATACTTAGGTACCAACTTAGATGTGAATTTATCAGCTGCACTGGAAAGAATTTTATTTTTTCGCCAAACGTGATCACCTATCTTAAAGGAAAAATCTCTTTTTCTAAGGTTGTAAGACTTACTGTTCCGTTCATAAGCCTTATGTATCCTACTACGCACGTCAGTGAAAATATCTTTTAAACCCTTTAAATTTTCGGCGTACGCACCCCTGTTACCCGGAATTATTTCGCTGTCAACATTGACATCCAAATCTAAATTTTTATAATACGATCCGGATAGAGGTATATGTCTGCCGTAAACTAAGAAAGACGGTGTGAACCCTGTTACTTCGTGTCTTGCGGTATTTATTGCTTGTTGAATTTTGGAAATATTGCCATCCCAAGTGTCATGTGAATCAACGTAACTTCTTAAAGCGGTCCCGATTGTTCGGTTATTACGTTCGACAAAATTACATTGTGGAGAGTACACGGGATTAAAACGGATATTAAAACTATAAGTTTCACTTAGGCTCTTAAAACTCTTAGAGGTAAACTGAGTACCGTTATCGCATATTAAGAGCGATGGAACACCGTGGATTAGAAAGACATTATTTTCCAAAATTCTCTCTATATATTCAGCTTTAGAGCTTTTCAAAGGAAATAGCATGGTATACTTTGTAAACCAGCAAGAGACCACGAGAAGCCATTTATTTCCCTTTTTTGAACGTGGGAATGGGCCTACTAGATCAGCTGCTATGACTTGGAAAGGGTAATTAACCGTTTTCTCTTTTCCCATCAGCCCCATAGGTAGTGTATTTGGAGATTTCTGCGCTCCACATACTTCACAAGTCCTCACAAACTTTAAGATATCAAAACGCATTTTTGGCCAATAATACTGTTCCTGAATCCTGTGAAGAGTTTTATAAAAACCAAAATGACCCGAAGTAGGAGGAGTGTGACACATGTCTATAATTTCCTCTCTCTGTGGTTTAGGAACTAGTATTTTCCACTCGGGTACATTAACTTTTAAAGGCAACTGGTTTGGGATAAACTTGTACACGAAATCATTTTCCACCTTCCACTGCGGAAAATTTTGAGGAAATTCTTTAATTTGCTGCCGTAAATTATCGTACCATGGATCAATGCGATCTATATCAACTGTATCAATTCTTACGCCAATTTGTGCATTAAGACTGTTTTCGTCCACTGTATGATCTGGGATTCTTGACAAAGCGTCAGGAATAACATTGTGGACTCCTTTTCTATGAATTAAATTAAATGTATGTTGTCTCAGCCTAACCGCCCAACGCGCTAGTTTGCCACTAGGGTTTTTAATAGAATTAAGCCACAATAAACTATAATGATCTGTTATGACCGTGAAAGGAACACCTTCTATGTAAGGTCGAAACTTTTCGATGTTAAAGAGTACTGCTAAACATTCTTTTTCAACAACCGAATAGTTACGTTCAGCCTTTGATAAAGTTCTACTGGTATACGCTATCACTCTTTCCTCACCATTGATTTTCTGTGTTAGGACGCCCCCTAAACCGGTATTAGAAGCATCACTAGAAATATAAAACTGTTGGGAGAAATCGGGTTGGGATAAAATGGGAGCTGAAACCAATAGCTCTTTAATCTTTATAAAAGATTCTTCGGCTGCCTTTGTCCAATCTATCGATTGTCCTTTTTTTCGTCCTTTCAAAAGATCATTAATAGGCGACAACAGGGTAGAAAAATTCTCGATAAAACGTCTGTACCATGAACACATTCCTACGAAGCGCTTAACTTCCGTAGTATTAGTAGGTCTCGCATAATTAACCATGCTTGCTACTTTATCCGGATCGGTACGTAAGGAATTTGAGCCTACAATATAGCCTAAAAACTTTAGAGAAGTTTTGAAAAAATCACATTTGCTCAAATTTATCGTCAGTCCGGCCTCTTTCAATTTATCTTTTACTTCTTTAAGTAAGCGAATATGCGATTCGAAGTCTTCCGATGTTACTAAAATATCATCTAGATAGGTAAAAAATATGCGGCTCATATTTCGGACCAAATATAGCGTCCACTAAACGTTGCTGAGTTTGAGCAGCGTTCTTTAGACCAAACGGCATAGTGACGAACTGAAATAGACCTCGGCCTACTACTGCAAAAGCGGTCTTTTCCTTAGAGGATTTGTCTAAAGGAATTTGCCAGAAAGCCTTTCTAAGATCTATCGAAGATAAATACTTAGCATTCCTGAGTGATGTCAAAATTCTGTCGATGTTCGGTAATGGATAGTTATCAAATTTGCTGACCTCGTTGAGCTTTCTTCCGTCAAAGCATAGACGATACTGTCCATCGGCCTTTTTCACCAATAAGATTGGAGAACACCAAGGACTGTTTGATTCTTCAATCACTCCGAGTTTCAACATTTCGTCTAACTCTTTATTTAATACTTTTGACATATACGGAGACATGGCGAAGGGCCTTGTCTTTACAGGACTGGCATCAGCCGTATCTATAGACATGGTGATTCTATTCGTTCGGCCTAACCTATCTTTACTACTTATGTCATTGAAAGAGCTTATTACTTTTTCTGCTTTTAAGCGTTCCGTCCGCGAGAGATCATCTAGGGTACATAGACGCGAGAAAAGGTTTTCTAAAGAACTTTCTGAATAACAATCTTTAAAACTTGTTTGAGAATTGACTTCTAGGGACTGTGGATACCACGAATTATCTTTAAAATTTACTAAAATTCCGAATTTTTGTGCAAAATCACATCCTAAAACCAAAGTATGTGATAGAGAAGGTACTACTAGAGCAGAGATTACTAAACAATGACCATTGCAGACTAGCGGCAACTCAACCGTACCTAAAACTTTTAGACGGCTGCCATCTGCAGTGGTAACACTTCTATTTTTGACGTGGCATATTTTTATACTTAAACGACTTAAAATTTTAATACCATTCCGACCTACAACGGAGGCATTTGCACCAGAGTCAAATAAAGCCGAGAAATGGCACCTAATAGATTTATCTCGATATGCGGTCTGTTATCTGAATATTTATGCACGAATAAAGGAGACATGTGACCATTTGGAGAAGCAGGAGTTTTAACTTGAGAAGGAGAATTTTTATTAGACTTAAAAAAATCAGAAACTTTTTGTAACCATTTAGTCCAATCTGATCTATTGGAATATTTTTGTCCATCCGTGTTTCTAGAACGTTTTGGATTAGGGGCTATACTGCTAACGTGAGCTTGTAACTTAGCCGAATGTTTAGAGGCTTTTTTGTGGGACTTAGGGTATCCGCCTCGGTAATATACCGTCCTTACTCGTTTTTTGTACATTTGGGGCATGATGTTAGTCTCACACCAGTTGTTCCACATTTGAAACAAAATACCCTCTTTGGTGCTGTACAATTTTGGTAAGTGTGGTTCGGGCCTGTGCAATTCCAACACGTGAAAATTGCCTTAGGTGAAACCGGCTTGTCGTTCACTTTAGCTGCAGTGTCGCTAATTTTAGAGTCATTATCTTTTCTTTTACCCGTTTTCTGGTTACTCCTAGGGTTCCGATTTACATTCCCAACCTTATTTGTCGAGACTCCACTTCGGCCATTTGGATTATACTCTACTTGATGTATATTAGTTTCGCTTTTTGGTCTGCTCTTTTCCAACAAATAATCGGACTCTTCAAGTTTTCTACATAACCCGGCGAGTTCGGCTACCGAATTAATATCTAGTAGAGCTAACCGATTGACGAAACTAGGCAGAATATTCCTCCGTATAAATTTAACTTTGGTACTTTCCAAAGGCTTGGCGGACAACCTACCAAATAAAGATTCCATGTGGGCAATAAAAATCACAGTGGACTCATTCTTCTTTTGTCGCCTCCTCTTTATTTCCGACCACAAATCATCATCATCACAGTGCAAGAAGTCCTTCTTTAGCCTATCTACCAAAGAATGCCAGTCGTTGACACTTGATTTTATGCTTCTAAACCAAATGAAGGCATCGCCAGTGAAAAATTCAACAGCAGAGCTGAAAAGTTCATCTTCCGATACTTTCCTAGCTTGTGCTATTTCAGTCAGCCTCTCCAAAAAAGGATAGAGTCTCTTTGAGTCTCCATTAAATTTCAATTGCCATTCGCTGACAGGAATATTTCTGGCTGCGCAATTCACGATTGGAGCTGGTACATTTATGACTGGGGTTGTAATAGGCAACTGTGGTAACTCATGACCAGGAGCTATCTTTTCTGCAAGATTTGCTTCCATGAGCACACACGTAGCTATTGTTTCCTGAACATATTTGGAAAACTTCGACGCTTCCTCTTCGTCATCCGGCATGGGAATTCTTTGTACGCGACCCGCAACATGCGATAAACGTGACTTAACCCGGTGTACAAGTGAATCATTTGGATCGCCGTCATAACTATCGATTAAGTTTTGGATAGAGTTTAAACTCTTTTCGATACCAGCCGTTTCTTCTTTAAAAGACAGAGTGTCATCCCCTATTTTTATCGTTTTTTTTTTCCGGGCTCATTAATTTCTTTACTTAAGATCCTCGTTAGAATCTTTCTTTTATCCGCGACCGGACGTTCTGAGAAAGTACGACGGATTTTCAGTTCATAGTCTAACTCATATTCCAGTAGGTGATTGACTTTAAAATTGAAGGCTTCCATGATAAATGAATAAAATTTAAAGGAACTGTTTAAAAAGTCTTGAAAATATTTCTCCTGTGCTCCCAATAGTCAAAAAAATAAAAAAATATGTAAGGCACTTAAAATATGTAAACTTCTTTACCAAACATTTAAAAAATCTTCGACAATTTCAAAAAAAATTTCTAAGTATCGCCTTGTATTTAAATTCTTTTACCAAATATGTTAAGAATTTTCAACAAAAAAAATCTCCAGATATCGTTTCGTATCAGCTAAGTATTTTTAATATTCATGCAAAACATCGGTGAAAAGAAAGGACAGTTTTTTGTTCGGTTAACCGCAAAATAAATCTAACACTGCAAAAAATTAAAGTAAACCAGCACATCTGCTAATCTGAACTATAAAGCTAGCTTTTAAGAAAAAACAGGATCACTTATCTTAGAGTCAATTAACAAAATTCAAATATCTATACCACCATCAGATAAATTGAAATAAAAAATTCTACAAATTTCCTGCTTTTGTCTTACTGCTATAGTGTAGTTTCGTTTAATAAATATTATGAAATAAAAATATCTGCAAAGTTAGAGCTTTTACTTTGTTCGAAAGCTAGTACACTGAACCCTTTTAAAAAATAAAATTCCAAAAGCCCCGCGTTGACAGCGCTATTTTGTACCGTTTGAAAATTGGTTGCCCCAGGCTTGAGCACAATTTTCTTGCAGCCCCGCTTTAATTTCTGATAATGAATTGAGTGAATCCTGATTTTAAAAGAACTAAAGAAATTAAACACACACTAGCTCAGTTTTCTTTGGTAGAGAGATATGGGTAAGAGATAATTTTTGTACGTCTTTTTGGAATTATTTTTTATTTTTAAAGAAACCTCAGCTGTACGACTTTTTGGGCACCATTCATTTTAAAATAGAAAGGATCTAACTTCAGCTAAAAAAATGAAAAAATACTGAAAGGGTGTACTGTTGGTAAAATAAAAAAATCAGTTTGGTACAGCCGTTCTTATCCTGAAAAGTAAGATAGGTATTCAGTGAGACACTAGCTTTAATCAACAAAAAGAAAATTTATTCATGTTTTTAAAAATAAAAAGTTCTAACCTTTGCAGTTTTACAGGATTACTAAAAATTTTAGCCTAACAGGTAGTTATGACATTTAAATTCTCAACTCTGACTACTCCCGAAGACGAAAAATAGTGCTTTTCACTTCACTTTTTAGTCAGTTCAAAATGCTGTTAAGGCACTACTCAGGGATAAGTCTATGGAAGGATGTTTTGGTAACTTACTGTTTTTATTTCGGCTTCGATGGAACACGACTGATTTCACACTTTTCTAGTAAACACTTAGAGAGCCCACTACGGCTTTTCGTTAAAAAAACTTGTGCTTTATTTAGCTCTCATGATTGTTGTTATGAGTCTTTACTGCAGCTCTGTAGAAGGAAGCCTACTTGGCGGCTCCGATGAAAATTAGCCTGGCTGCGGCTTGATGGTACTCAGCCTCGATCCCTGTCCTACCGGACCCTTAAATAAGCCGTGGGCCTTCTCCTGGTCATATCGCGACGCCGGAACCAAAAATCCGGATACACATTTTCAACCAATCCCGGCGTGCCGATAGATTCGGTCAGAAACCCGCACAGCACACTAATATACCGAACGGCTTGGAATCTCTTATTAATATACCGTTCGATACAAAAATGAAAAATAAGTACAATTTGAAGTGAAAAATCAGTAACATTACATGGTCTTAAAATCTAGGAAAAAATGAATGTTACAAAAATATATATATATATATATATATATATATATATATATATATATATATATATATATATATATATATATATATAGTAGAACCCGGTTATCCGAGGTAACGTGGGGGCACCCTCCTCGAATAACTGAAAACTCGGATGAAATTCGGATTTGTTTTTTATTCATTTAAAAAATAAACACCAATACTTTAAACCGATGTATTAACGTTGTTAACATATAAATAGGTACATACATTATAAAACAGTGAAATAGGTATCTATGCCCTTCTGTTTCATATTGCATCTTCTTTTTCTCGCTGCAATGTTTCTCCATCTATTAAGAAGACAAATCTGCTGGGGTTGCCTCTGGTTGTTGTTCGATATACCTCAAAGCTTTTTCCAAAGAAGCAAAACCTTCTTGATGAGAGATCTTAGTGAGAGACTGTTCATCCACCGCCGCTTCGTCATCGTCATCTGATTTTTCGGTTTCCTGAAAGGCATTCGTTATTTCTTCAATACTCATTTCTTCTTCTAAATCATCTGCTGTAATCCATTCTACAACATCTTCTCTGGTCACATTTTCGCAACTTTTTAATTTTTGCATTAATTCAAATAACATTTTTTTTTTCTTCTATCTCGCTGTTAAAATTTAAACATGACATTTCTCCATGGTTTCCCAATTTTAAAGCTAATTCATTTAATGGAGTTATCATTTCACTATCATTATAGTCCTCAAAATCAATAACTTTTGACCGAGATTTTTGAATAGTGGTAATACGCACAGAATCTCAAGCTTAACTTACCCAGTAAATAACATTTTTCAGCGTGACCTTTCTCATCCCATTGATAATATCCTCCTTTTCTGTGTATTCAAGATATAAACACCTATAATTTTTTTTAATGTTTTCGAGGATGCCTTGATCCATTGGTTGCATTATGCTGGTTACATTTGGAGGAAAAAATTTTACAACAATTTCGCCCACATGAAGTCCTTCTCCAGGGTGAGAGGGGGCATTATCCATTAACAAAATTGCTTTACTAGGAAATAAGGTCGCATCCATCCATGCGCTCTTCTGACTTTTGTAATAGACTGGTGGGGCTTTGGCTGAGATGTCTTTTAAAGCTCTTGGACGTGCAGACTTGCCAATCACCATCAGTGGGATTTTATGCTTGCCAGATGCATTGGAACATACCATTATAGTTAATCTTTCCTTACTTCGTTTCTACCCAGGAGCTGATTTGTCCTGTCGAGATGCCAATGTTTTTGATGGAAGCATTTTATAATTCAGATCAGTTTCGTCACAGTTGTAAATTTAATCACATGTGTATCCACAATCTTCGATTTGCTTTTTAAAGTTCTGCTTAAACTTCTCAATTGATGACAGATCAGTAGGAAGTTTTTCACCACATACAGTTAGTTGTCGTACACCGTACCGTTTTTTCCAGCGGTCAAGCCATCCAGAACTGGCGGTAAACTGATCTATCTCTGGGAATTGCCTACTAATCATTATTGCTTTCTGTTGTAAAATTGGACCTGACAAAGGCACATCTTTTGATTTCTGTTGGTTAAACCACATGAATAAAACTTCGTTAACCCTTTCATAGTCGCCGGTTTTCATTGATTTTCTTCCTGGGGACGAGGAGGCTTGATTTATACACCACTCTTTTATTTTTGTGCGGTTTCTTTTCCAATCCCCAACTGTTACCTCACCTACTCCATAATCTCGTGCAACAACTTTAATTGTCTCTCCTGCTTCAATTCTTCTGATGGCTTTTTAATTTTTCTTCAATAGAAACGACGATTCTTTTACGCTTGTTTTGCTCCATTATAATACGACAAACAAAAATTCAAACAAAGCAGTTCGTATTAATTACACTTAACTACCAGAACCACAACCAAATAAATTATGTGAGTATACTCGTACTTCTCCGTAGTAAACGCTATAACGCACTGCATTTACGCAAATTTACATGCTGAAAGAGTCCAAAAACAATAGGGGAACCCCTCACACGGGCCAGGGGGATTCCCCGAAGGCCCCGACAATTTTAAATGGAAATATGTACATACATATTTTAGAAGCTCGGTTAATACGCAGCATAGACCTCGGATAATCAGGTTCTTAGATTGGCTCGGTTAATCCGGAGCTCGGATAATCGCGACTCGGTTAATCGGGGTTCTACTGTATATATATTATAAATAAATAAATAAATAAATAAAATATGGTCTTTATTTCCAATTATGAAAGAGAAAATAAAACATCATAAACTAAATAAACAAAATGCTACATTAAATTGGAAAATGCCGAAGGTCAGCTGGGAATGTAAGACCATGAAGGTACAAACATTCCCCCTGTTCTTTACCTTAAGCATCCTAATACTAAAGTTTATAGAATACAATATTTATCTATTAAACTGTGCTAGTATCTTAATAAAACTGTGTAAGTGTTAGGAAAAAAGAAAAAAAAAAAGACAAAGAAAATAGAGAATGGCTCATGACACAACTAGAGCAAACAAAAAAAAACAAAAAAAACCTTGATATAAATTAAATTGTTAAACAGACAGGCGAGTCACTCCAACATATCCGAGATAAAACAATAGAATTCATACAGAGCACAGATACACTCAAGAGCTAGTGATATTCCCTTCTGAAGGAAAATTTACATAAATAAGTACTATATCTTTATATATTTAACAAAATCCTCCTATACGCCGCCTTGAATGACCTAGGATCTAATAGTTTTATATTTTCTGGAATTGAGTTATAAATCTTAGCTATTTGAAAAGAGAAGGACGATCTAAATTTTTCAGTTTTGTGAGCCGGAGACGTAAGGCGTCCTCGAAAACGGACATTCAAATTATGACATCTGATCTAAAGGTAATTTTTCTATGTAGGTAGGAGGGAATACCCGTTAAGACAATTTTGTGGAATAAACAAGCCGCATGCAAACAACGTCTATCATTCATATTTAACCATCCCAGTTCAAACAATTTGTGTGTTATGTGATTCCTTTTACGAATACCAAATATTAGGCGCAAACATGAATTTTGAAGAACCTGGATACGTCGTCTATCGGATGAGTCTATTGAAAATCCATATATAGTATCACAAAAATTTAATCTGGACAATACCAGAGACTCACACAATATAATTTTCAATTTTTGATTTAAATAGTCCCTAGAATTGTAAATCATCTTCAAATTAAAGTACGCCCGACGTATAACTATGCTCACATGCGATCTGTACCTCAAATTGTAGTCCATAGTAAGGCCTAAATTTCTACATTTGTCATCAATCCGTAACACTTCCCCGTTGATTTTAATATTAATATGTGGTAAGCAACTGCTTCTGAGCCTCGTGAGTACCAAAAACCATGACTGTACTTTTTTTTTTGTATTAATTGATAGGGAGTGGTCACTGGCAGCAGAAACTAGCCCCACCAGATCATCATTGATTTCTCTGACGCATCTGTGAATCTCGTTAGGACGACATATGTGATAAAGCTGCGTATCGTCGGCATACAAGTGTACCTTGCAATACCTCACCCGATGTATTAGTTGTGAAGTGTAAATTGAAAATAATAGAGGTCCCAAAATGGAACCTTGTGGGACACCACAGGTGATTGGTAAAGGTCTCGACTCAATACCGGCGACTCGCACTGATTGACTTCGATTACTTAAAAAACTTTGCAATAATTTCAAACTGTTGTTACTGAGACCAATGTATGTTAGTATAGAACAAAGAAGGCTGTGACTTATTGTATCAAAGGCCTTAGAAAAATCAATGAGGGTCAAAACTGCTAAGCACCCTCCATCGATGCCCCTGAGTATGTCATCAATTACTTCCAAAAGGGCTGTCTCACAGCTATGACCTGGTCTAAATCCCGATTGAAATTTGGGCAAAATGGAGAATTTATCAGTGTGGCCACGGAGTTGTGACTCCATGAACCGTTCCAAAATCTTAGAGAGGACGGGAAGAACATTTATGGGCCTTAAGTCTTTGTACTCATTTGGGCATGCAACTTTAGGCAAAGGTGTAACAATCGCATGTTTCCAATGATCAGGAAACTCACCCGAGAGCAGACAACAGTTCACTATATGCGTAATAAAGGGTACTATATATGGAGTGGCAAGAAGCAAAAGCTTTATACTTAACCCGTCAACGCCCACCGCATTAGTCTTTATGGAATACAACAGTTTAATCACATCCTCTTCAGCAACTATATAAAAATCAAAATTTTCTACCCCAGGCTTTTTATTGTTTTGATACCAATTAATCTGTTCAGGGTCTGGACTCAGCTTAGCGATTCCATTAATAAAATAGTCATTTATATTATCAGGATCGGAAAGTGATGAAGGAATATCCGGTTTTCCTTTCTAAGATTTAACATATCGAGTTCCCTCCAAATTTTATTAACTCCACCGGTATTAAGTTTTTGGGAAAAGTAGGCTTTTTTCTCTCTACGACATGCCAAGGTAGTAAGTATAATTTCTAAGAGATTTGTAATAATTGTAATGAGCCACATTTTTAGTCCTACGCCACTTAGAGTGTGCATTATTTCTCAAAGATATTAAAAATCAAATATTATCTGTTAACCATGGTGCAAATTTCTTAGTTATATAAGTCCAAAAAGTCCCCATACATCACCTGCTTTCTATACTATTTTTCTGTTATGTTTAATTAATTGGAACAATGAAGAAGCATGTTTCAATTAATATTTGAAACTTAATAATCCAATCTAATCTTATGTCCCAAGTATATATACTCTTCCATATATATATATATATATATATATATATATATATATATATATATACACACATATACATATATATATATATATATATATATATATATATATATATATATATATATATATATATATATACTTGAACTGGGAATAGAGGGGTTGTTTCTTACATATAGTGGTATACGTTTTTTTTTAAAGATTTCTGAGGTTGAGGAAGGTGATTAAATATTCTGTAGTTTCAATAATATTTTAAGAATTTTTCCATTTTTTGGTTGATGTAATTGACAAATTTTATATTTATTATTTATCGTAAAATACATAAGGGGTTAATGGGATGGGGTAGGGAGTTAGACGGGTTTTTTCATATATATCGTGATATATGTCCCTTTCCGGATTCTCAGGTTGCATGAATTTGAAAATTAAGTAGTTAGGGGAATACGGCGGGTGCTGGAGGATTTCCCATTTTGACTCCCGAAGTTTATGCAGTGTCTGTTGAGCGACATGTGGCCTAGCGTTGTCATGGTGAAAGATAATGCCTGTTCGATCGATTCCAACATTGTGCTGGATGAGTTGCTTACAGTACTTCTCCGCAGTTATTGGCCACGGGATTAAGGTAATAAACAAATATAAGCGTAATTATTTATGATTAAATATAGAGATAGTCAAAAGGTTGAGGGGGGGGGTTACTTCGAATATATCACTTTATAGGTCTTTTTCAGGATTCTTGCAGTCGAGGAATTTGAGAATCATACAATTTTCTTTAAAAAGTTAGATTCCAGTTGTTTGATTAGGTTATTCTTTAGTGTTAGCGAATTAAATTCAGAAGTTATTTTAGCACAAGGGAAGTTTTAGGTAAATCACATTACCAATTTATGGAATATTTTTTTTATGACTAGAAAATCTTATTACCTGGTAAACTATGTAATAGGAATTAGATTAAAATCGCCCAAGTGCAAATCGGACTTACGCAGTTGGTTTTCCGTACCGTGATTGCTTTTAAAATAAAAAATTTTGTTACGGAGGTATAAAATGACCAGTTACTTCACAAAGACACCTGAAATGAGTTTCGAAAACCAATATCTAGGATTCAGATACAAACTTGTTTGTAATGGCTAAAAAACTTTCTACGATGTGAACTTCTATATCATTAGAAAAATTACCAAACATATTGTCTAACAAAGTTCTGTATCTAGTAAAACTAGCAACTTTTATCATTTGTATAAGCCCAAAGCTATTCAAATAGGTTGATAGGCTATAATTAACACATTTCAAATTTTTTTTATATACCAGATAAATTACACGGGCCGACAAAATTGGACGAAACTTCAGACCTTGAAACCAGGGTATATTTTCTCAAAGGTTTTAGTGCGCTCAATCCGATTCCGACCTCAGAATTGCTCCATCACATCACATCAGGTCTTCGAGATATCCTACTTTAAACATGTAAAAAAAACATGGTTTTTCACTATATTTGGGATTACATATACAGTGCGACCTCGATAATTCGGACTAATTAAAACCGCGGTAATCCGAATTAGTAAATAATTCGAATTACTGAAGCAGGACATTATTTATAGTAAAAAAACGAATCATTTAATACGAAACGACTAAAAAATAGTACATACAAAGAATAATATTTAAAATAGAAGCATATCTTATCAAATTTTATCTTATTTTGTAAAAAAAAATTGTAATTTTTGTTTGCTTGACCCTTCTCTGGTTCATCATAAAACCAATTTCTTTTAATCTTTAAAGTACAAGAACATCACTTAGAGGGATATCATTTTCTTCTGCCAATCTCATGCACACATTGAAACTTTTAACTGCCTCATCATTCTTCACAGTGTTCTTAATAGTCTGGTTTGTATTAGAATTTAACTCTGAACCTTCATTATCACTCTCGTGTTGTTCATCTGTTTCATCTATGTCTTCCAGTGGTAACAAATGTTCATCATTTTCAAGCCAATTATATATTTCCACGTTCGTGAGATTCTGCTCAGTGAGAACATTCAGCATATCTGAAACATCTGTCAAATATTTACGAATTAACCAAAAAAATACTAAAAGAAAAATTTCAGGCTTTACCTTTCATTTCTTCATTCGTGGAAAGCAAATTGTGCCGCAATTCACTCAGAGGAATCAGATCTTCAGCATCATAATCAGTGTCTAGGTTGATTTCTACCACATAAGTCATAATTTTGTCCCAGCACTTTTTCAAGACTTCAGGG
This sequence comes from Pachyrhynchus sulphureomaculatus, assembly GCA_019049505.1. Lineage (NCBI taxonomy): Eukaryota > Metazoa > Arthropoda > Insecta > Coleoptera > Curculionidae > Pachyrhynchus > Pachyrhynchus sulphureomaculatus. The sequence continues at coordinate 255,096,958 of CM032446.1, read as the reverse complement.
GAGACTTTTTCCCATGAATTGCATAGTAGACATTACAGCATCTTTTGCGGTGGTGCGGTCTTTTCCTGAGAACGAACCAGCGTTTTTTCAGACATTTTCCAATACAGAGCTGATTCATCTGCATTGTATATTTGAGTAGGTCTTTTTTCTTATCTGCGAATAAAGTTAGGAAAGGATCGACGGCACTTTCATCATTGGATAGGTTTTCGCCACAAACTTTTAAAGCACGCAGACCATGTCTTTTTCTGAAGTTAGAAATCCAGCCTCTGCTAGCTCTAAAATTATCATTCCCGTAGGTTTCAGTGTAAAACTGTTTTGCTTTGCCTGAAAAAATTTCGTACGAAATTGGGACGTGCCTTGATCGTTGCGTACAAAACCATGTATACAAACGAGTTTCTATTTCTGGATATTCGGCTTTTCGTAAGGTTTTTCTGACGCCAGAACTGGGAATAAATCTAAAAGAAGTTACACGTCCATAGTGAGTGTCCAAAATTATCTTTAAAATAAATCATATATACATACCTTTTGATTTTCCCTTGCTTCTTTTTTATATCCGAAGTTGTGGATGTTCCTACTCCGTACTCATTTGCCAACACTTTTCCGCTTTCACCAAGAACTAGTCTTTCTAATATATTGGACTTTTGTTTTATTGTTAGTGTAATATGTTTTCTTTTAGAAGGCATTTTAATATGTAGGTACATATACGTAAAAAAACGTTTACATACTTATATGAACCACATAAAGTAAAATAGAACGTAGGCATGTTATACTTGTGACAACAAACAAACAACTACAAAGTCCTTAACCTTTAGACGCGATGCGTTGTAGGCAAATCAAAGGCACCTACAGTTTGTGTACATCTCAGATGTATTAGACTGGAAGTTAGGGGAATCCCTTCACTATCGATTTCAGTTTTCCCATGTAGTTTAAATTAAGTAGATGTCTAAAAACGCAGGTTCGGATTACCTAGCAGTATCAAATCCGGATTATAAAGTACACAATGCAATAGAAATGTTTGTCCGGATTATTAAAGAATCCGGTTTAATGGAGATCCGGATTATCGAGGTGGCACTGTATTACACTGCGAATTAAATTTTCTCCACAAAACTCGAGCGGCATATGAAAAGTACTACTCTTCCCCATCAAAATGCATTTTGAAATTTTCAGATATCTTATTTCTTTTCAGAGAAATAACCTTTGTAGTAGCAACACTGTTTATTTGTTAACATACATGGTGTCCCATTTTAATGTATCAGGCTTCTTAATTTTTTTATGTCGACTTTTAGTAAAAAAGTTGAAGAATTTTAAAGGGGCAATAAAATGATATAATTGTGATGACCTTGGGAGATCATTTTGAAGGTCAACTTTGATTTTTTAAATGGGAATTCATATTCTTTATGACAGCATCATGTTTATCTAATAAAAATACACAACTTTTGTTTGAAAAATTTTTCCCGATAATACTCCGTTCTTCAATACTTCATTGATAAAAGATATTGCACTCTTAATCCCCAAACAAGCACAAAGGCAAATGAACCTAACATAACATCAGCCGTTGAGTGAAAATTGATAAAAGATATTACATTCTCAAATCCTAAAAGAATCAAAATTTAACACAACAGAAAGGCAAGCGTAACAAACTCTTAACCAAATAATTCTAAATGGATCAAAATTAATAACAGCAGAAATATACACACCTCAAGCTCTCAAACAAACGACTCTAAATGTCGAAATTAGAATTTTTCAAAATAGCCTCGGAGCGCCCTCTCTATCTTGGTCAATTTAAACATATATTAAAATATATATATATATATATATATATATATATATATATATATATATAAATATATATATATATATATATATATATATATACAAGAGTCAATAATATTGTATACAATTTTTTTTTTTTTTTTTATGGGTCTAGCACACGTGCTACAGGGAAGTCCCTAAAGCGCTACAGGAGCGACACGTGTGCGGAGAAAGCGATTCACGCTGTTCTTGAATCGCTGTAGATTGTACTCGGTGGGAAACACAGTTATTTAACTGCCTTAAAAAATTCCTTTTTTATTGGCGTTAGCAGTAGACTGACCCCTTAACCAACTAAACCTCAGTACCAACCTGGGGGAGGGGTCACGATTTTACTGTTTCGTCCGTTCATGGGTTTTTACAATTTTTATATTCATTTATTAGAATAAATAAAACATTGTGTATGGGTCGTGTCCTGAACCACTAGCTTCAACGCCTGTATAGTGAATCATATGTAAGAGACTGCAATAAAGGCCAACTAAGTCATGGTTTGTAGTTAGTTTAGGGTTCTTTTCGGATCTGGGTCAATAAACGTTTCATTATTATTATTATCTATAGATTGATAATTGTGATTTTAAAATTTGCGTTTGCATTTATTCTATAACTATGTTACTATTCAGCGCCAGTCAGCTAAATACTAAAGTAAGACTTACCACTGATCACTACTTGGTTTGTTTCAACTACGACTGTTTCAAAGTGAATCCTGTTATTTTTTTTCTCCACATGTTCACTTTTAAAGTTTGACCAGGAGTTACCGGCTTTGTAAATCTAGCCTATAAATTAGCAAAAAAAAAAAATTGAATAAAATTAACTAAAATTAAATCTCTTCGTTTCGATGAGAGCGAACCACTTGTGGAGAGATATTAAGACGTGTCCAAGGACGGGAATTTTTGTCGATATATCGATAGTACTCGATTGTTATCGATATATGGAACAAGAACAGATGAATCTAATATTATCGATATGTTAATATATTTATAATTATGAATATACCGTTAATTATCGACATACGTCCTCAGTAATCAATTTTTGAATAACCCACGATATATTAATAGCTATCAATAACTATCGATAACTATCGATAAGGTAATATTCGTGCGGTATTCTTCGTTCACACGGAAAATATTAACTTTAATTTTTTTTTAATATATCATAACATTTATTTTTGCAATTATCACGTCACTACATATTATACAACAAAGTCCTCCGCCGCGTCTGTCTGTCTGTCTGTTCGCGATAAAGTCAAAAACTACTGAATGGATTTTCATGCGGTTTTCATCAATAGATAGAGTGATTCATGAGAAAGGTTTAGGTATATAATTTGTCAAGGTTTTGTGTAAATTGGTTGAAATATAACGATAATTGTTGGAAGTGTCGGAAAAACTCAAGCCGCCTGGGAGCTTTCATCGAAAACGCTGCCTAATCCCTTTGAGATATAACAAAACAATGCATGGTGGGATATTCCTCTTTTATAGATCTACAAAAAAGTCCGCGATGGCATATATCTATCTTTTAAGGATAGCTTACTATACCCATTCTATCTTCTAAAAAAATGGTCACGTACAATGCGGTAATTGGAAAGCTATTTAGACGGATACAGTATTAATCCTTATCAACTTAAATACGTTAGTTACCTTAAGCATTTTATGCACATTATTATAATCTTTTACACCATATCAATACATATTATAAAACAAAGTCCCCCTCCACGTCTGTCTCTCTGTCTGTACGCGATTTTCTCAGTACCTACTCAACGGATTTTATTTTGGTTTTCATTAATGGATAGAGTGTTTGTCGAGGAAGGTTTAGGTGTATAATTTTGTGGATAATTTTTCTAAATTAATCGACTTATGACGATGAAGTCGGAAAAAAAAATCAATCGTCTAAGAGATATTTTCGCTTACTCTGCGTAAATAGTTAGAGATACGTGAAAACAATGTAAGGCAATATATTCGCCTCAAACAGTTCTATAAAAAAGTTCGCGACAGCATATGTCTGCCTACAAAGGTTAACCCAAATTATCGAAGGAAAGATATTAAAAATAGATGTCTTACAATACTAGAGTGTAATTCAGGTAGGAAAATATAAATCCTCATTAAATAAAGTGCGTTAAAACTGTCTTTAAATTGTAACATTTGGATGAATAGTTTAGATTTTCAACTCGCGCCGCCCCACAAACTGATTTTAAAAGCAGGGGCTTCTGTAATATTGCTAGGTAATCTAAATCCATCAAAATTATGGTGTTCTGCCGCAAAATCCCATGTATTTTCTTATGGCTCTCAAATCTGCATTTTTTTGTGCCATTTTGGAACCACTCCGGTGTATTTGCGCATGCCCAGGGTTGAGACAGTGTTGTCAACTCTGCGTGAAGTTGCTAAAAAGGCATTAGAAAGGTTTGATGTGTGCAAGTGTAGATGCGAAAAAGGCATTAATGAATTTAGTGGGGTTGTTTTTTTGATATAAAGTTGATGGAAGAGGCCTGTCTGTCTGCCTGTGCATGATATTTTCAGTCACTACTGAACGGATTTTATTCTGGTTTTCACTAATGGAAAGAGTGTTTCACGAGGACTGTTTGTTCTTGCATCTGGGGAAGAGACACATAATGTGTTGTATAAAGAAATATTACATTTTAAACTATCTTAAAAAAATATTTTAGACATGCTATTTTTGTCTACCCTAAATTATAAGGAAGAGTTAATCAGTAACATAACCACAACTCCCGTGCGAAGCCGGGACGGGTTGCTAGTAAATAATAAATATTACAGAGATTTTGCAATGTTTATTTTTCACATCCCTTTGTCCTTATTGTTATCTCAAGCAAGCGCAGTATTAACGTCAAGGAATTGCAAGGTTAGGTTAGTGTTCATCTTCTATACACTTAGGAGATTTTTTTTATTCATTTCATAGTTAAGCACACCGGCTATTAGTATTTGATGGGTCAACACAAATTTCTAAATTAAAATTGTGTCTAGCAGGTTTCTATCACTTCCCTCAATATTTCCAAGGTAATACAAATGTGCGATAAATCAAATTTCATTTGAAATTAGCATTACACACACTGTAATGCCATTCTGCCAAAGACTGCCAAATCTCAACATAATCTGAACACTAATTAACTGTTATCAGTGTTACTTGCAATGAAAGATTACCATTTTAATTTTACTGTATTTCCTTAGTAGTTTGAATACCTAAGTAGGAAAAATAACCGGTCAAGTGTAAGTTGAACTTGCGCAATTAGTGTTCCGTACTTTGATTGTTCTTAAAATAAAAAATGTTGTAACGGAAGTATAAAATGATCAGTAACTTCACAAAACCCACCCCAAATGAGTTTTCAACAAAGTTTGTTTCCAATCTTTACTGAAAATTGATGACCTTCAAACTTTTCGTTCAATATACACCCCGTGGAGAATATTCCAGAATTTTTTAAAAATTTTTTGATAAGTACTTTTCGAGATAAGGCGGGTGGACAGCGACTTTTTAAAAATATTACAAAGAAAAGTGCGCGCAAGTATTACATTATATATATATTTTTTACTCGTGTTTTCACAAGCTTTCATTTGACACCACACTCGATTACCTAGTAAAAAAAATTTTTTCCACTGCCGATTTCACCCCCTAAAACTAACCCCTTAGGTCAAAATTTAACTTTCAAAACTACATGGCTCTGATGAGGCCATCAATTCCTATATTATTACCAAATTTCAACTTTCTATGACAAATAGTTTCGGAGAAAATCGGGTGTGACAGACAGACGGACAGACAGGCACCGAAGTCATCTTATAAGTGTTCCGTACGGAACACTAAAAACAGGCCATACCATAATAGCTATAAGAATAACAAACTTCAAATAACCTATCTTGTAAGTTCGTAAATAAGGGAAATCCTTATCCTTAATACAGGTTTCTCTTATTTTGTTTCAATACTGCGCAAGCTCCAAATGGTGGGCGCATACTTCAAAAAATGATAACAGCCGAATTCCCTTTACTACTACGCAGGCCTCAAACGGTGGGCGCATAATTCAAATAAAGATAAAGACAGTGGCCTACCAAAATAAGCGTTGCAAAATGTCTCTATTGTTATTAATAATGTCGATGTTTTTGCAACATTTAAGAGTTTATTTCCATCACAAAATGAATTACCTTAATAATCAAAGTATTGGCCACCATTAGCTATGACTTTTTCCCATCTTTCTGTCAAGGAATGCATTCCGCACCAGAAGAACTGTTCATCTTTTGAGCCCAATGATTCATCAAGCCAAATTTTCACTCCTTCGTAAGAATGTAAGTGTTGTTCTGAAAGTCCATGCTGCATCGATCGAAATACATGGTAGTATGAAGGGGCTAAGTCCGGTGAATACGGCGGGTTGGGTAGAACGTCCCATTTGATGTTTTCCAAATAGTTTTTAACACATTTTGCAACATAGGCCGACCATTGTGATGTTGAAAAATGACTTAATCGTGTCTTTGGGCGTACTATGGTCGTTTTTCCTTTAATGTTCGGTTCAACTTTATCAATTGTTGTCGGTATCGATCGCCAGAAATTGTTTCAGCAGTTCGTAATACACACGTCCTCTACTATCCCACCAAATACACAGCAAAGCTGTCTTTCCCTGTATATGGCGCACTGGTTGTGATGTTAAAGGCTGGCCTGGGTCTACTCAAGTTTTTGGGTTGGAACATGTTCACCATAAGCTTAAACCGACAATCGATAACTTTCAGCAGTCATTTTCTTCAAATGAAAGAAGGTTATTAAACTTCCCCGGTACGAAACACGACATATTCAAAGCTATGAAGAACTGTTTTTCGCACAATGACAATTAAGAACGAATTGGCTTTTGATGGAGTATGTTTACCTTCTAAAACGCCATAGACGTCACTAGTCTATACCAACAAGTGTATTAGTAACGCCATCTCTTAACAAAATCGACATTATTAACCGAAACACATATTATTTTTGTTGTAATAGCAAATAATGGATTAACAAGTTATCAGGTGTATCTTTTTTTGCCATATTTATTAAGTATACATTATTTAATATTATTTTGAGGTTTTATGCATTAAGAATGTGAAAACTAAAAAAAAAGCTTATGTTATCATATCTACAAGCGAATATTATTTATTTTTAAATAAAAAGTTTTGGATTATTTTTCACTGTCACAGCACAGAATACTAGAATTCTAAAACATTAAAACTCAATTACTGTCTTGACATTTCAGACAAAGCATTGGATATTTTTTGTAAATTAAGATAATTTTTAGGATTTCTCTAAAAGAATTTCTGAGGAAAATTTTAAATTCAACAAAAAATAAAAAAAAATATTAGGTGTGTGAATTAATTTTGAGGTATATTTCGGTAAAAATATCGCTTTATTGTAAAAAAATGGTTACAAATTGATTATTCAAAGTATTATTCATCGCTAGCCACTACATCCTCTCATCTTTGTGGCACCATATGTATATCATGTTGAAAGAATGACTCATCTTTTGAGGCTATCCACGAATCGACCCATTTTTTGGTCTCCTCATAAGAATGGAAGCGCTGTTCAAACAGGCCGTGCGTCATTGATCGGAACAAGTGATAATCAGAAGGATCCATGTCTGGTGAGAACGGCGGGTGAGGTAGGCGATCCCATTCAAGCCCTTCTAGCGTTTCGTTGACGGGTTTTGCCGATCACTATCGTGTTAAAAAATCACTATGTAGTGTCTTTTGGCATATTGCGGTCGTTTTTTTCTTCAACGCTCGGCTCAATTGCATCAAATGTTGTAGGTGACGTTCCCCAGTAATAGTTTCGTTATGTTGGAGCCGCTCATAATATACTACACTCAGCTGATCCCACCAGATACACAGTATAAGCTTGGAGCCATACATATTCGGCATTGGCGAGGATGTTGATAGCTTAACGGGCTTCACCCATGATTTTTTGCACTTTGGATTATCATAGCGTATTCATTTTTGATCACCAGTTACGATACGATGCAAAAAACCTTTCCGATTGTGCCGTTGTTCACAGGTGAAAAATCGCCTTTCAATGTTTCTCGTTTTCAATTCGTTCGGCACTCAATTTCCTTGTTTTTGAATCATTCCCAGTGCATGTAAACTCTTGGAAATGATTGTTTGATCAACTCCAAATGATTCTGCGAGTTTTTTTTTCATTTGGCACCCGTCTTCATCAGTAATGCCTCCAATTCTTCATCTTTAAACTTTTTCGGCTGGCCCGGACGTTCTTTGTCTTCCGTGTCGAAATTACTACTTTTAAAGAGTTGAAACCAGTACTCATGTTTTTATCAATGACGATGACTTTCAATAGCGCTTTTCTTCGAATTAAACAAGAAAAGTAACGTTTCCCACAAATGGTTGGTATTTTATGGGCCCGTATGCGAAATATTCAGTGCCCAAAAAAAATATGTTGTTTACCCTTCGGAAAAAAAACATATACTAAAACTTAAAGTCTAATGATAGTGCTTCACCATGAATACAGCAACAGTGTGCCCCGATGCGATATAATAGAAGTTACGTCCTCTCTTAGAAATCCCTCAAAATTAATTCACACTGCTTATATAACAAGGTTCTGGTGAACTTACTTTTACAGACTTAAATAAGGAAACATCATGATTAGCATAGGCTTGAAGAATAAGACGGACTGAGAACCCTAAAGTGCACAGACCGTGCAGTATTGGTTTTTCAAAACCGCCTATAACAGCCATGTTTGAATCGATATGAAGTGGGTTTCGATCACCTGAAAAAAAAAAATCGATTACCCTTAGAGCTCTGACGATTGTGACAAGATTTGTTGCGTATGGTAAATCATTGTCTCAATCGAAAGCGGCTTTTAGAGATACCGATAAATTATCGTTCAATCATCATATACTTTTATACAAACACAGTAAACCTAATACAGTAGCGGAGGTCAGGGGTAACCGTGTAGGAAAATCAGGTCTCAGTTTTTGAGAGGTCACGTGGCAGTCCGCCATGTTATAAAGGGGAACAGCGGGAGATTTTAAATAAATAAAATGTCAAGATAATGACTAATAAAATTATATAAAAAACAACACTATGTTTTAATTTCCAATATATTTAAAGTCCCTTGACAATTGTTTCACCATACAATGGCTTCTTCAGAACTAAATAAGAAAGATAAATATTTGGTAGTAATTCTGGTTAGATAATGCTTAAAACTATCCTTAATTACCTAAGATTATGCTAATGATTTTATTATATTATTTACAGACAGAATTATTTTAAGAATGCAAATCTGTGGCACTATTTCCGAAAACTAATAAAGATTAAGTAAGGGTGAATGGTTTAGGTCTACCTGTTCGTTTAATAATTGATTGGAGTGTTTCCGTTTGTTAATTTCAAGACATTCAAGCAAATTTAATTTTCAGATTCATTTGCTACATGTAGGATTTTCAGCGTATCATCAAAATTATGGGATTCGTTTATTATATGGGTTGCGTAATGTGAATTGTTCTTATTTTTTAAATAACTATGTTTATGTTCTTTAATGCGAGTTTCAAAAGATCTACCAGTTTGTCCAACGTAGGTTTTAGTACAAGATCCACAATTTAATAGATAAACTCCTGATTTTAAGGATTTCTTAGATTTGGTTTTGTTATTCAAAATTATACTCCCTAAGGAATTTATAATTAAACGAACAGGTAGTCTTAAACCATTCACCCTTACTTAATCTTTATTAGTTCTCAGAAATAGTACCACAGATTTGCATTCTTAAAATAATTCTGTCTGTAAATAATATAATAAAATGATTAGCATAATCTTAGGTAATTAAGGATAGTTTTAAGCACTATATAACCAGAATTACTACCAAATATTTATCTTTCTTATTTACTTCTGAAGAAGCCATTGTATGGTGAAACAATTGTCAAGTGACTTTAAATATATTGGAAATTAAAACATAGTGTTGTTTTTTATATAATTTTATTATGAATTTCCAACAAGTATCGGCTCACATAATCAAAGATGTTAATGACTAATATATGAAGAGATGAATACAAGTGAAAAACTTGACAGGAAGGCATTTTCAGAAGAAATGTTTCAGACAAAAGTTTTAGCATTTTCTCCAGTGAATTGAATAGGCATATCAGATTTTGGGCCCAAAGCTTTGTTGGAACTCTATAAGGCCCAAAAGTGAAAACTGAAACTCGCACCCAAATTTTTAAATACATATTTGAATTCAGCAAAGAATTTTATGACCGAATACAAATTGAATGTTTCTGGACCTGATTCTTCATTGTAATTACAATAAAATCAGACTCCTATAAGGATCTTTACCTGTGTTATTAGCCTTTGATATGCGGATTATTCTTTTCTCACACTTCACTCTAATAAATATGCTTTGAAATGTGACTTTATCAGTGCGATTTAAATACCTTCGCTAATTTAGAAGCCTATGTACACTTTTTAGAAAAAAATATGTTTTATTTACAATTTCCGGTGTTGGGTTTAGTGCGATATAAATTTACCAGTAAAATATAAAAGAGAAAAAAAGGAAATAAAAGAGAAGGAAAAAAAAGGTAAAAAGTAAGGAAGAGGAAAAAATAATAATAAAAGAGAGAGAAAAAAAAGGAAAATAACACAGGTCAACATTTGATCTAAAAAAAAACACTCGGAGCGGTATGGTCCTTATGGGGTTTTTGGGGTCGCTGATTACGATGAGCGGGTTGGTTAACCTTCATCACTCAGATTCAAAGTCATTTGAAGGTCAAATAGAGAAAAAACCGTAGGAAAAATCTGAAAAATTTCATGCGTATGTTTTTGAGGTCCCTGAGTCCGAATTCGTAGTTTGTTTGACCTTACGCCTTCTCCCAGAGGTCATTTGAAGGTCAAATAGAGAAAAAAAACGCAGGAAAAATCTGAAAAAATTTATGCGTATGTTTTTGAGGTCCCCGAGTCCGAATCCGTAGTTTGTCTGACCTTACGCCTTTTCCCAGAGGTCATTTGAAGGTCAAATAGAGAAAAAATCGTGGAAAAAAATCTGAAAAAATTCATGCGTATGTTTTTGAGGTCCCTGAGTCCGAATCCGTAGTTTGTTTGACTCAAGCAGCCTTTCAGAGGTCATTATAGGTCATTTCATCATCAGTTTATGTTTATTTGAAAAAATATGTATGGTCATTTTGCGTTGTTAAATTTAATCTTGTTTTTATCGTACACTTGCGAAGCATACAGAGGTTAATTTACGGTACATTTTTATTGATTATATATTATACATATCATTTTACATTTACGTTAATATATCACAATCAAAAATGTCCTTTATGCTGCTCGGTCATTACAAGGGCATTAATATGTGAAATATAAGCTAAATAATGGCAGGTAGACTGATGCAAGCAAATGTTTTAATACTGTTTAAAGGTACTTACTAGTAAAACTTAAAATATTGTTCATATCAAAAATAGACTATACAAATATTTTGACTAGTTTTGTGACTGTGAAATAGACTTTTAAAATCTAAAAAAAAATTTGACCTAATTTTTGTACTCTCGATGTTCGTTCCATATATCTAGTAAATTTAAAGTCCAGCCCAACTGTGTTTCTTGAGGTATAAATGAAACATTGTGCGCTATGTTATGTTTAAATTTCGTTTTATAACTCAATCCCCAATACATTTCAAATTAATAATTCTAATGTCGAACAACCTTGTTATCAAGTAACCCTTAATCTGTATACTTCAATACTTAATCCTTGTCGACAAAGAAACTCTAATACCCAATACCTTTGAACCCAATAACTTACTTGTACAGTAATCCTTATATCTACTTATACTCTCATATTGTCTTATATAATACCTCAATATGTAAGTTAAGTACTAAAAATGATTCGGCTCATACTTCGTAAAGAGTCTCGATTGTCCAAGTAAATTTTCGAAATCGCGCAGTCAGTATTTAATATGAATTAAGCATAAGAGTTTGCTTTTTTTAGTATTTATCAAAGCATGTTTGAAATACTACTCTAAACGAGAACGCTTTCGTTTCTCGTGAAATGATCTTCGACTTGCTTTTCTTTTATGAGATTTATTTGATTCTCGCTTCAGGCTCCAGCAATAATCTGCCAACATGTTTATCCCCCAAACATCTTGATACCTTTTTTCAAATTCACTCATTCATTCATTCATCCTTTCTCCATGTTCTTCGCTAAAATCTCCGAGATTTTCAGGGAACCAATCAAGGTGTAAATGGAGAAAATGCAGTTTCAGACTCATTAAACACCCCATTTCTTTATAATTTTGTACTAAATTTCCAACAATATTTTTGTAATTAGGGTCTTTATGATTTCCAGAAATTTAGTCGTCACCTCTCTAAAACTTTGCCATGCTGCTTTTTCTTTGGCATTCATTTTCCTCTCAAATGCATCATTTTTAGGAGGTCTCTTATTTGTGATCCAGTAAATATGCCCTCTTTTATTTTAGCACTTTAAAAATATGCATGAAAGCAGGACTTTCGTTTCGGCTCATGGCCTTGACAAGTTGCTTTGCAATACCTAGTTTGATATGCAAAGGTGGAAGTAGGACCTTATTGGTTGATATCAAACTTGGACCTATGATGTTTTTTTCACCTGGAATTAATTCTTGTCTCAACGGCCAATCTTTCCTCACATAATGCTCATCTCGAGCCCGACTATTCCACTCACAAATAAAGCACGGATAAGAAGTGTTTCCAGATTGCTATCCCAGTAATATTGTAAATATCTTTAAGTCCCCACAAAGTTCCCACTGGTTTTGATCGTAATTCAATTTTTTGCAATAGCAACTCAAAATTATGGTATTCTTCATCTAATACAACAGAATGAGCGACTGGTAAAGGGGCATAAATATTTCCATTATGTAACAAGATAGCTGTTAAGCTTCTTTTGAAGAATCTATAAACAGTCGCCAATCACTTGCTGTGTATTCTATACCGTATTCTTGCACTAACCCTTCAATATTATGGCAATAGACTAGATTATTCATTTTAGTAAAATATTTTCTGAATGGACGTTCTCTCGAACGATAGACAGAAATTTTTGTTCCTGTGGATAGACAATTTTTTTCTTTTAGCCTAGATGCTAAAAGCTCTGATCTATCTTTCGAGAGTCCCGAGTTTCTGCACAGATCACTTAATTCGTTTTGATTAAATGTTTCGGCTTCCGATATATAATTTTCCTCAACATCTGATTCTTCTGTGCTGAAATTTTCTCTTTCTTCGTGTTCGAATGTTTCATCTGGCATATCTTCATCAGTTACCACTTCTTGTCCCAATTCATTAATTTCCATGATATGATCAGAATTTGTTTCAATAAGAACTGGTAAAGTCACAGATGTTACACGTGCATATGAAATAGAATCCTTATTCTTTCGGTTGTACCCTTTCAAGTTTGTTAAGCAGAAGTAACAGTCGGTGGTATAGTCTGTTGGGGGTCTCCATATCATTGGCCGAAAAAATACCTGGTTGTTAATTCTATATAGAACACTGCGTCATTTATGACATATAGATTTTGGTGTGTAAGAGTTATCCATTGAGCTTGTATCAATATGATAAATTTGGTGATATTTTACTTTTAATGAATCTGAAAACATGAATTTCTTTTGTGGAATATACTCCCCACAAACAACACAAAAATTGTCGAGTTTAATGGAACATGACGAATTTCTTGTAGCATTTGACTCTACAGAGGCCAAGTTTCCCACCAATGTAGAGCTACGGTCGCATGATGACGACGCCTGCGGGCCCGCTTTCCCACCCTGACCAGCCGCCGATTCTGGGTTTCCGGGACCCTGTCTCGTAATTTTTTTAGGCGTAGTTGCCATGACGGCATAAACGTCGTAACCCAGGGACTTCGCCGGATAGTGAGACAACTCCGTTGCCCACCGTCACCACATGGAGGTGCCCTGGGTGCAACTACATCTTAATACTGGAGTTTAAAGCGAGACTGAGCTAAATTTATAAAAAAGAAGAGAATAAATAATTTCGCGAGGAATGAAAAAAGCATTTTATTGTCAAAGTAAAACTCCAAATATATATACAAAGATACTTAAAATGACCACCGTATATCTTTTGAGCATAAGATCATGCAGGATTTGAACTGAATGATCTGAAAAAATAATACATGAATTTTTTCAGATTTTTTCTCTATTTGACCTTCAAATGACCTCTGGGAAAAGGCGTAAGGTCAAACAAACTACGGATTCGGACTCAGGGATCTCAAAAACATACGCATGAAATTTTTCAGATTTTTCCTACGGTTTTTTCTCTATTTGACCTTCAAATGGCCTCTGGGAAAAGGCGTAAGGTCAAACAAACTACGGATTCGGACTCAGGGACCTTAAAAACATACGCATGAATTTTTTCAGATTTTTCCTATGGTTTTTTCTCTATTTGACCTTCAAATGACCTTGAATCTGATGTGATGAAGGTTAACCAACCCGCTCATCGTAATCAGCGACCCAAAAACCCCGCTCCGAGTGTTTTTTTTTTAGATCAAATGTTGACCTGTGTAATTAGACAAATAAGATACAATGGTATAGTTGAATTTTTTTTTTTAAAGAAAAAAGAAAACAGAAAAACTGGCGAGTTGGTTACAGCCAGTGTCAAAACACACACAGACTAAAATATAAAAATATCTACTTGATTTACCAGTAAGCCTGTACAATGCTGCTTGATCTACACTTGTCTTCTGTGTCAAAGAAAAATCGGGTGTTCTGCTAGGTTTATTAAGGCAGGGCACTGTCTTCGTTCCAGTTCTGGGACCGCCGAACTTACCCGCACCAACAGCAAATGCGACAATTTGGTTTTTAACAACCAAGTTGCCGTTTCGGTCAAAAGACTCAACTGTAAAAAAAATGTAATTTATTATGTATGTAGTACAGTACTACATTATACGAGGGTCTCGCGATAAATAGGGTAAAAAAGTAAAAAATAAATATATAAATATTTTTAAATGTTTCAATGGGGTCTCCTTTCAGCTCCATACGCTTATTTCAGTGATGTTCTAGTTTTTTTTATCCCCTCGGAAAAGCAGTCAGTGCCTCATTCAACGTAAATTTCCGTGCTAGATCTTGAGATTGAGGAATATAAAAAAAGTCCGAAGTGGCTAAATCTGGAGGGTAAGGTGTATGTGGAAATTTGGTCTTTGCGATAAATGAAATGTGAGGTTTTGCGTAGTCCTGCTGCAAGATCAATTTCTTCGCAACAGTCTCGGGTGTCGAGGAGGGTTACATAATACTCTATTATTATTGTTCGACATTTTTCCACATCTTCGACAAAGATAATGCTTAGCGAACCCCAATATGCTGTAGCCATTACATTCGTAGCCCATAAAACAACTTTTGCCAAAAATAAATTACTTTTAATACTGTTGGAGTCCACAAATTACTTCATTCAACTCATCTTTAATCTGCGCAGGTGTCTATTTCTTCAAATGGAAATGAATAATCACTGTTTATGACAATCGCTTTAACCGAAGCTTGGTACAACATAGTTGGAAGGATGGTACTTTCACGCCACAGACTACAAAGTGGCATGCGTCGCCATTTCGCCACGAAAATTTACCATACTTATCGAACAACCCTCGTATTACGCGCATTTGTATTTAAAGGAAACCACCATTTTACAACGCTGTAAACAAAGCAAAACCGAGATATTCATAGTAACGAGCTTTGGTAGAATTAGTTGAGTGTCTTGATGGGTATTGTTAATTCCGCCAAATCTTGTTACTAAGAACATCTTCCCCTAGTTTGTTTGCTTAACGGTGTTGTAAAATGGTGTTTCTTTTAACCAGAAACGCCCATATTCATTTTCAATACGCAAGAAAGTTATACAAATCGTCCTATACAAAAAAAAAAACGGTCAAGTGCAAGTTGAATTTGCACAATTAGTGTTCCGTACGTTGTTTTTAAAATAAAAAATTTTGTTAGGGTGGTATAAAATGATCAGTGACTTCACAAAACACACCCCAAATGAGTTTTCAACAAAGTTTGTTTCCAATCTTTACTGAAAACTGGTGACCTTGAAATTTCGTTTTTTTTTGTATACCAGATAAATTATTAAAGGTAATGATAATTTTCATTCAATCTATACCCCGTGGAGAATATTCCAGAATTTTTTCAAAATTTTTTGAACAATACTTTTCGAGATAAGGTAGGAGACAGCGATTTTTCACGATTTTTTTAAAAGTAATACGAAGAAAAGTGTGCGCAAGTATTACATTATATATATTTTTTACTCGGGTTTTCACAAGCTTTCATTTGACACCACACTCGATGACCTAGTAAAAAAATTTTTTTTTCACTTCCGTTTCACCCTCAAAACGAATCCCTTAAGTCAAAATTTATGTTACGGTGATATAAAATGATCAGTGACTTCACAAAACACATCCCAAATAAGTTTTCAACAAAGTTTATTTCCAATCTTTACTGAAAATTGATGACCTTGAAATTTTTGTTTTTTTTATATACCAGATAAATTATTACAGGTAATGCACTCGTGATAATTTTCGTTCAATCTACACCCCGTGGAGAATATTCCAGAATTTTTTCAAAATTTTTTGATAAGTACTTTCCGAGGTGGACAGCGATTTTTCGCGATTTTTTAAAAATGATACAAAGAAAAGTGCGCGCAAGTATTACATTATATATATATATTTTTTACTCGTGTTTTCACAAGCTTTCATTTGACACCACACTCGATTACCTAGTAAAAAAATTTTCCGATTTCACCCCCCAAAACTAACCCTTAAGTCAAAATTTAACTTTCAAAACTACATGGCTCTGATGAGGCCATCAATTCCTATATTACTACCAAATTCAACTTTTTATGACAAATAGTTTCGGAGAAAAGCGGGTGTGACAGACGGACAGACGAACAGACAGACAGACACCGAAATGATCTTATAAGTGTTCGGTACGGAACACTAATAACCGGTCAAGTGCAAGTAGAACTTGCGCAATTAGTGTTCCGTACGTTGATTGCTTTTTAAAATAAAAATTTTTGTCAAAATGATCAATGACACCTCAAATGAGTTTTCAACAAATTTTTTTTCCTATCTTTACTGAAAACTGATGACCTTGAATTTTTTTTTTTATATACCAGATGTTAAAGGTGCACTCGTGATAATTTTCTTTCAATCTACACCCTGTGGAAAATATTCCAGAATTTTTTCAAAATTTTTTGATCAGTACTTTTTGAGATAAGGGACAGCAATTTTTTCGGAATTTTTAAAAAATAATATAAAGAAAAGGGTTCGCAAGTATTACATTATATATATTTTTGAACTCCTGGTAAAACCTGGTAAAATTTTTTCTTTCACATCCGATTTCAATCCACAAAACTAACCTCTTACGTCAAAATTTAAATTCCAAAACTACACGGCTCTGATGAGGCCATTAATACCTATATTAGTGCCAAATTTCAACTTTCTATGTCAAATAGTTTCGTACAAAATTTGGTGACAGACAGACAGACGGACGAACGGACCGACAGACAGACACTGAAGCGATTTTATAAGTGCTCCCTAAGGAACACTAAAAATTAATAGACGTAAAAACGAATTCTTTGGAAAATTATTTCTAAAAAAAAGGTTTTCTAAATGTGAATCGTAGAAAAAATCCAGCTGAGAAACTTCGCTGTCCTATTGTAGTTCTAATGGAACATTTATATCCCTTGTTAATATACTCTAAATTTTGAAGATGAATTTAGTTTAAGTTCAAAAATTTGTGTTATCTAACATGACTAATAACTTGAGTGTTATACCAACTCACCATTGAGTATTATAGCAGCTCCTGATCCTTTATCTAGTACTTCAACAACTTTTGATTTTTGGAATAGCTGACCCTCATTAGGTAAATCACCTACAACCTGAAAGTAATTTATTAAAATTCAGTAAACAAATAATATCTAATAAGTTTCGAACAATCGTTAGAGGAAAAAATATCTCTCAATTTTCATTTATATTTAGATTTTTTTTACCATTTACGAGGATGTTTTTTTAAGTAGACTTAGACATAAAAAAACCGGTCAAGTGCAAGTTGAACTTGCACAATTAGTGTTCCGTACGTTGATTGTTTTTAAAATAAAAATTTTTGTTAGGGTGGTATAAAATGATCAGTGACTTCACAAAACACACCCCAAATGAATTTTCAACAAAGTTTGTTTCCAATATTCACTGAAAACTGGTGACCTTGAAATTTTGTTTTTTTTTATATACCAAATAAATTATTAAAGGTAATGCACTCGTGATAATTTTCGTTCAATCTATACCCCGTGGAGAATATTCCAGAATTTTTTCAAAATTTTTTTTTGATCAGTATTTTTCGAGATAAGGTAGGGGACAGCGATTTTTTTAAAAGTAATACGAAGAAAAGTGTGCGCAAGTATTACATTATATATATATATATATATATATATATATATATATTTATATATGTATATATATATATATATATATATATATATATATATATATATATATATATATATATATATATATATATATATATATATACATATATATATTTACTTGTGTTTTCACAAGCTTTCATTTGACACCACACTCGATGACCTAGTAAAAAAAAATTTTTTTTCACTTCCGATTTCACCCCTCAAAACGAACCTCTTAAGTCAAAATTTATGTTACGGTGGTATGAAATGATCAGTGACTTCACAAAACACACCCCAAATGAGTTCTCAACAAAGTTTGTTTCCAATCGTTACTGAAATCTGATGACCTTGAAATTTTTGTTTTTTTTATATACCATATAAATTATTAAAGGTAATGCACTCGTGATAATTTTCGTTCAATCTACACCCCGTGGAGAATATTCCAGAATTTTTTCGAAATTTTTTGATAAGTACTTTTCGAGATAAGGCCCGGGACAGCGATTTTTTTCGCGAATTTTTAAAAATAATACAAAGAAAAGTGCGAGCAAGTATAATATTATATATATATTTTTTACTCGTGTTTTCACAAGCTTTCATTTGACACCACACTCGATGACCTAGTAAAAAAATTTTTTTTTCACTTCCGACTTCACCCCCCAAAACTAACCCCTTAAGTCAAAATTTAATTCTCAAAACTACATGGCTCTGATGAGGCCATCAATTCTTATATTATAACCAAATTTCACCTTTCTATGTCAAATAGTTTCCGAGAAAATTGGGTGTGACAGACAGACAGACAGACAGACAGACAGACAGACAGACAGACAGACAGACAGACAGACAGACAGACAGACAGACAGACAGACAGACAGACAGACACCGAAGTGATCTTATAAGTGTTCCGTACGGAACACTAAAAATGACGTCAAATTAGTATCACTGTTCTAAGTATCTTCACGAAACTTTGCACCAGTTCATTGTTTCCCCCGCTTGATTTTTTTCTTCCAAAAAGTAACAGTGGTTTGTATGATAGAAGGCCAAACTCCTTACATCAGGGCAGAAACTGGCGAGGAATGGAATTTGTTTGGCCGCTTTAGAGAACGATGAGAGATAGTTTTCGCGAAATATCACAGGCGACGATACTTGGATGTCCTAATAGGATGTTTTCATGAAGCAGGACTCAATGCAGTGGGCTCATTAGGGGTGTCCACATCCAAAGAAGAAGAAAACTCGGTTGCCTTATAGAAAATAGATTGCGATCGTTTTTTACGGTTGCGAAGAAATTGAATATCTGAAAAAAGGTAACTTGGGCCGAAAATTTTCCCTTAGGTGATGAACTGAAAGCCGCTGTAGCGTCGTTTTTGGAAGGTCCAAACGCGCTAAAGTTAAAAAAAAGCATTACAACGTGAAGGTCGCCTCTTTCGGGAAGGCAATGGCAAACCACCCATAGTATCATGTGCAGAAAAGTCCTCTTACTGGGGCCCTTCGGAAGAGCCATTAAACTGTAGGTCCCCTTTGTCTGTGGAATACTTTAAAAAAAGGCACGAACCACAGCCAAAGGCGAGAGGGTCGCCTACGCCTGAATAGGAGATGGTACTTAAGAAGATGATTATGGGATCTTATACGCCTAATCAGGTTATAGAAGTAGAAGATGGCTTGTTATAATGTTCATAATAAGCAGCGTGAAAGAGAAAAGATTACACATACAGTGTGCCCCATCATTCAATTTTGATGGTAAAAAAACTTTTATTGTATGTCACACTACGGTATATGAGACTGCAGCCCTTAGAAAATGATTGTGATTTATGAACTACTACATTACCGGCTCTCTTCTAAGGATCATTATTGATCACTAGAGACCGGATTATATGCATTTGCATATTTTCATATGCATTTGCATATTTAGACCATTCTCACCGATTATTGCATATTTTACCCAAAATCTAGTAATGATGCATATTTTCACTATATTTACAATATTTCTCGGTATTACTAGGCAATTGAATTGCTCAGTGTATTGTTAATGTCACCGTCTGGAACCGATCTTATCGCCGGAACATTACCTGCAATAGTCTAAACATCGATTAGGTTATAGTGCCAAGGGAATACCCAAAATTACGACGGTATTTTATTCCTTTGTTTCTTGGTCGGGATATTAAGTGATATGTAGTTAGTTTCTAAGAATATTTGTTTGAGCGTGGATCAAATAAACAATTTTCTCGAAGACGAATTTTTATTTCAAAACAAGATATCAGATTTAACATTATTGTTGACATAAAAGGTGTAGTAAATGACTTCGATAGTGCAGAGGCTATGGCAGTTCATCAATCCAAGGAAGCATTTAACGATTCTGATATTAAAAAAAACATAGCTTTGATTAGCACTCACTTTTCCTACATACCCGCGGGTATTAAAAAGCTTCAAACTCGAGGTTTGGCGTTGACCGAATCAATTCAGTTAATGAATGAAATCAGTCAAATAAACTCCACATTGCCAGATGTATTCCCGCGTAGAGTTAAAGAAAAGTTTGAAAACATTTTGTGCAATAACCCAGTCTTTGAACCTTTGTCAAATTGATAGTTTTATTAATGGGGCGGGTGAACTTTTGCCAGAAACAATAAGTGCTAACATAGCACCCAAATTCAAATACTGCCCAGTTACCTCAGTGGATGTGGAACGGTCTTTTTCCACTTATAAAAATATTTTAAGTGATCGAAGACACAATCTTACTACCCAACATTTGGAACAATACCTTATTGTTTACGTGTACAAGAAGAAGAACTGTTAAATAATTTTAAAAAATGTTAAATAATTGTTAATTAAATTTAAACATCGTCGATAACTTGTTAATTTTATGCTAATTTTGAAATAAAAAACTAAAAATTACTACTTTTATTATTATTTAATATTGCATATTTTCACCCTTTTCATTCATATTTTAAGCATTTTTCATGCATATTTGCATGCATTTTTCAAGATTTTTACGTTGCATATAATCCGGTCTCTATTGATCACCTCTAGACACGTTGTTTTCGTGATTACTGCCATTAATTGTCAGATATTTTCTTTCAATTGTTTTACGAAGCGAGCACTATTACTGTAAACTTTAGTTCTGAGATATACTCCACAAGAAAAAGTCAATCGCGTCAAATCAGGGCTACGTAGAGGCCAACTTATGACACCTCTTTTGGAAATCAATTTTTTCGCGAAAATTTCCCGAATGTTTAGCAACAATGTGTTTGTGGTGTGTGATGTCGTCCCATCTTACTAAAACCAGTTTCTCAGGTTCTAAACACCACAATTTTGTAAAGAGAATGTAATCGTCCGCACATATCGCTCAAAATTGTTGTTGAGTTGTGCGGCCTCTGTCATCCTTAAAGAAACATAATCTTCTTTAAGGAGGCCGCACGAATGTGAATTTGAGTTCCGACACTACAGCTCATGCAATCACTTTAACGGATGCTTTAGTTTTTGATTTATCGGACTCCAATAACGACAATTTTGTTTATCGACGAGGCCGTTAAGGTGCCCTCCACGAGAATAAGACGTTGGTAAATGTTGAAAAGCATTCAAACATTTGAATAACGAACTTCGCCGTCCAAGCAGTATCAGGTGCTTTCAATTTCTGGACGCAATAATGACCAATAATCGTTTGTGTATTGAAAGGGAGGCATTCTCGCCAATAGGTACTTGAAAGCACCCCACGTTAGCATCGCTTCTTGATGTTAAAGTTGAACTAGTTTCCTCAATATTCTGAGGCCATTTTTTATTCATTCGAACACGGGGCTAACTTTGTGTAAATGCTATTCAATGCGAAATTTTCTTCGCGCAATAGTTGCAGAATCATCCTTTTTTTTTAAAATTTTCGCAATCAAAATGCACGAAACGCTCCAAAGAAACTAAATTTCCAAGGAGCGAGTATAATAATAATAATAATAATCAGCCCGACAAATTTGAACTTATTTATGAGGCACCCTGTATGTAGGTGATACTTATATATTTTAATGTTGTATTGGAAATTTAAAACTTTTACTTTACCTCTATGTATTGTTCACCATGTAAAATCTGCGCCAAATCAATAGTTTTTCCAGGAAGAGCGCTGGGTATTGCACTTGAATTCAGTAAGCTATCTAGAGCAGGTAGGATGAAAAATGTTGGTAATACAGAGAAATCTTCATGGTTCTCATATAAATATTTAAGTTCATTAGGACTGCCAAGAGAAGAACCAACTGAAAAAAATGTAAAAAAAATAGATTACAGAACAATCCTTTCTATGTCAAATAACATCAAGGGTAATTTTTTAATAGAGATTTTGCAACGTTTATTTATTACAAGCCTTTGTCTTTATCGTTACCTCAAGCATGCGCAGTATTAGTTAGCAAGGTAGTATTCATCTTTTATAAACTCCAGTTCTTTGCCATAAATAGAAACTCTATGCATGGCAAAGAACTGGAAAATGTATTTAGCTCTGTAGCAATGAAACAAATTATAACATTTGATACAAGAGTGAAAATTCGAGTACGAAAATAGATCATCTATTCACAGATATAAACAACGTAACAAGTACTAAACTAGAAAACGATCAAATATCAGATCATGAAACAATATTATTCAAAATACCAATTGTGAAAAAGTACAAAATGAGATTAACGAAAAAAATTATTTCCTGGGGGGAAAACTATGACTGTGATAAAATTATCGAAATGTTACAAATGATAAATTTCTGTGGTACGTTAAACGGTGATATAGATTTTAAGGTGTTTTTCATAGGCCGCGCATTGAAGGATATTATGTTATCGCTAACTGAAGAAAAAACCGTAAATATAAAGACAGAAATATATAGAATAAAGTATGAAAAATACCAAATAGCCAAAATAAGTAATGATTAGGAAGATTACAAGACAGTGAAAAAAATATATAAAAATATGATTAAACAGAAGAAAGTGCAATATGTACAGAATAAAATTGAAAATAATCAAAGAAACAGCAAAGAAATGTGGAGAGTTTTAAAAGAAGAAATTTGTATGTCAAAAAGTACCAGTGTAATAAACAGAATCGTTATGAATGGTAAAATAATTGAGAATGAAAAAGAAATTGTTGAACTTTTAAATAAATTCTTTGTTCAGAGTGTCATTGACATTAAAAATGGTATAGACGTTGTGCAGAATACTATGGGAAATACAAATATAATTGATCACCAATTTAAATTTCAAACGGTAGATAGTAACGAAATAATTGAAACATTGATAAAAAATCAGTTACTGCAATATTTGAATAATAACAATAATATTATTCCAGAGCAATCGGGTTTAGAAGCAAACACTCATGTGAAACTGTAATTAATTATGTTATAAGTGAATGGCGTGAAGATTTGATGAATAAAAAATACATTGTATCAACTTTCATAGATTTAAAAAGAGCATTTGAAACTATAGAAAATTATTGCTTATGAAACTACACAAAATTGGAGTGCGTGATATAGAATTAAAATGGTTTGAAGATTATCTATCTAATAGAAAGCAACAAACAAAAATTGGAAATACGACATCATCAGCGATACCAGTGAATATTGGTCTACCGCAAGGCTCTGTCCTTGCGCAGGTACTGTTTCTCATATACATAAATGACATTAAAGACGGTTTAAAGTACGGGGATGTTAGACTATTTGCAGACCATGCACTGATTGCAATTAGTGATGTTAGTTTGGATGTGGCTATTAATAAAATGCAGTCTGATATGAATATTCTTTACAAGAGGATGTATATAAATATGTTAAAACTAAATACAGATAAAACTAAATATATGATAATATCACACAATAACTATAATAATAATCATAAATTATACCTAAATAATCGTGAAATAGAAAAAGTAAACGAAATTAAATACTTGGGTATAATAATAGATTGTAAACTTAAATTTGATGCACAATATTTAGTGAATAAAATAAACCAAAAACTTTATCTCATGTATAGAACTTGCCACATCATAAGTGAATACCATAAAATATTAATATATAGAAGCATAATTGAGCCACATTTTATTTATTGTCCTTCGGTATTATTTCTTACTAAGGATACACAAATAGAACTACTGCAAAAACTTCAAAACAAGGCAATGAGATTTATATTGCGGAAGCCTAGAGATACGCACATAAAAGATATGTTAGATCGATTAAACTGGCCGTGTGTAAAGCAGACCTTATTTTATTACCCAATTAAATTCATCTATAATATAAAGATAGAAAATTGTCCCGCATATTTGACCGAGAAAATTAGATACGTCAATCAGATACACAACTACAACACGAGAGGACGAAATGGCTTCCGAGTAGTGGGAATTACAAATGAAGCTGATCGAGCAAATCTTTATTATAAAGGACTTAAACATTTTAATGACCTACCAAATAATATTAAAAATTGTGAAACTATAAATAAGTTTAAGCAACTATTATATCAACATTGTAAGAATATGCCTATCCGATAGTTAAATTAGGTTCTAATGAACCGTAAATAAATAAATAAACCTAGGGGTCTTTTTTTCCATTCATTTCATGGTTGAGCACACTGGTTATTAGTATTAGATGGGTCAACACAAGTTTCTAAATGAAAACTGTGTCTATTAGGTTTCTATCACTTCCTTCAATATTTCTAAGGTAATACGAACGTGCGATAAATAAAATTTAATTTGAACTTAACTGTTGTCAGTGGTATTTGCAATAAAAGATTATCATTTCAGTTTTTACCAAGTTTTCTTAGTGGTTTGTATACCTAAGTAGAAAAAAAAAAAACCGGTCAAGTGCAAGTTGAACTTGCACAATTAGTGTTCCGTACGTTGATTGTTTTTAAAATAAAAATTTTTGTTAGGGTGGTATAAAATGATCAGTGACTTCACAAAAGACACCCCAAATAAGTTTTCAACAAAGTTTGTTTCCAATCTTTACTGAAAACTGGTGACCTTGAAATTTTGATTTTTTTATATATACCAAATAAATTATTAAAGGTAATGCACTCGTGATAATTTTCGTTCAATCTATACCCCGTGGAGAATATTCCAGAATTTTTTCAAAATTTTTTGATCAGTACTTTTCGAGATAAGGTAGAGGACAGCGATTTTTTAAAAGTAATACGAAGAAAAGTGTGCGCAAGTATTACATTATATATATATTTTTTACTCGCGTTTTCACAAGCTTTCATTTGACACCACACTCGATGACCTAGTAAAAATTTTTTTTTTTCACTTCCGATTTCACCCCTCAAAACGAACCCCTTAAGTCAAAATTTATGTTACGGTGGTATAAAATGATCAGTGACTTCACAAAACACACCCCAAATGAGTTTCCAACAAAGTTTGTTTCCAATCTTTACTGAGATCTGATGACCTTGAAATTTTTGTTTTTTTTATATACCATATAAATTATTAAAGGTAATGCACTCGTGATAATTTTCGTTCAATCTACACCCCGGGGAGAATATTCCAGAATTTTTTTCGAAATTTTTTGATAAGTACTTTTCGAGATAAGGCCCGGGACAGCGATTTTTCGCGAATTTTTAAAAATAATACAAAGAAAAGTGCGCACAAGTATAATATTATATATATATTTTTTACTCGTGTTTTCACAAGCTTTCATTTGACACCACACTCGATGACCTAGTAAAAATATTTTTTTTTTCACTTCCGACTTCACCCCCCAAAACTAACCCCTTAAGTCAAAATTTAATTCTCAAAACTACATGGCTCTGATGAGGCCATCAATTTCTATATTATTACCAAATTTCACCTTTCTATGTCAAATAGTTTCGGAGAAAATCGAGTGTGACAGACAGACAGGCAGACAGAGAGACAGACAGACACCGAAGTGATCTTATAAGTGTTCCGTACGGAACACTAACAAGCCCTGTCATAATAGCGATAAGAATAACGAATTTCAAATAACCTCTGCTATAAGTTCCTAAATAAGGGAAATTGTTATCCTTAATAAAGGTTTCTTTTATTTTGTTGCAATAATGCGCAAGCTCCGAATGGTGAGCGCATGCTTGAAATAACGATAACAGCTGAGTCCTTATATTTAATTTTTTCCCTTTACTACTGCGCAAGCCCCAAAAGGTGGGCGCATGCTTCAAATAAAGATAAAAACAGTGGCCTACCAAATAAGCGTTGCAAAATCTCTTTAATATTTTATTTTAGTTTTCAGTAATATTTTTCCTAGATATACCATGTGTACAAGTATGAAGTGCGGATTTTTTTTCTAAAAAAACATGTTAAATTCGGAAGAATGATAAAAAGTGCTTTATTCAAAGTATGCTCCATCGCTTGTTATACATTTTCCTCATCTTTCGGGCAATTTGTGAATACCACGCCAGTAAAAATCTTCTCTTTTTTTTGCTGCGAACCATTCATGGAGCCATTTTTTTCACATCTTCGTACGAACCAAAGCGCTGTTCAGCAAATGCGTGACCCATCGATGCAAACAAGTGGTAATCGGAAGCAGCCAAGTCTGGTGAGTAAGCCTCATGGGGTAGAACTTCCCAGCTGAGTGTTTCCAACGTGTCGCGAACTGGTTTTGCCGTATGTGATGGAGCATTGTCATGAAGAAAAATGACTTTTGTGTTGCCTCTTTCGGTATTCTGGCCTTTTTTCAAGCAGCGAACGATTCAAATCGGTGAATTGTTGTTGGTAACGTTTAGTATTAACCATTTCCCCAGGTTTTAACAGCTCATAATAGACCACGCCCCTCTGGTCCTACCGAACACAGAGCATCGTCTTTCTGCCAAAGCGATTTGGTTTTACGGTCGATGTGGATGGTGCGCCTGGGTCTACCCATGATTTTTTGCGCTTGAGATTCTCAAAATAAATACACTTTTCATTCGCTGTAACTATACGATGCAAAAACGACTTCCTTTTGTACCGAGCGAGCAAAATGTCAAATGTGTTTTTGCGCTTTTCCAGTTGCCTGTCGTTCAACTCATGTGGTATCCATCTACCGGTCGGTCTTCTGAATCTTTCCCATCTCTCGTAGCCGATTGGAAACAGCTTATTGACTAACGTCCAATTGCTCGGGGAGTTGTTTTTGTGTTTGCGAATCATCTTCGTCGAATAATGCTTGCAATTCCACATCTTCGTATTTTTTGGTGGTTTTCCACGTTCCTTGTCTGCACCATCGAAGTCATCACTTTTGAAACGCCGAAACTATCGTTCACACGTATCTTGCGATGGAGCATGTTCATCATAAGCTTCTCGAAGTAATCGGTATGATTCAACAGCAGTTTTCTTCAAATGAAAACAAAAAATTAATGCTGTTCGCGAATGCTCTTTGTTCGGTATAAATTTCGACATATTTAACACAACAACACAACACTATGCACACTTTTCCAATTTATCACTCGTGCGCGTCTGACACTTGTTGATGAAACAACAAAATGTCGCAGTGTCAAATCTTTATAGCACAAACTGCATTGGTGCACCATTATAAACTGCATTGGTGCACCATCTGTTGTCTGAAATCCGCATTTCATACTTATACACCTGATAATATTGTCAATTCACTTAATTTAATATTAGGCTACATATTTAGAAAAATAAGTAATTATAGAATTTACCTGCTAGAGCATATAGAATAGTATCTCTATCAGAAAATTCAAAAACTTCTGAGCTTCCTGTAGAATCTTCACCACCTTCTCTTTGGCCTCCTTTCAGACCTTCAAGGGATTGAATTAATGCACCAGTAGCTTCTTGAATGGTACTAAAAGGAATAATACATGAAAAAGACTGATAAGATCATAAGGTAGTTGAAACTGGTCTGCGAACGTGCAAGAACGGAATGAACAGATAATAATGTATTACAAGTACAAATTAATTCCGTATCGTTGAAATAACTATCTCAAAAATGCACTTTCGAATTTATATAAGATTTTTCATTAAGAGGGTCCTAACTTTAAAATTGAATAAAACGAAGAGTTTTTAAGCAAAATTCATTCTGAAACTTTTATTTAACGGGAAATTTTATGCCAGATTTAAACAAGATATCGCTCAAATCGTCCCTACCATGTCAAACTATCGAATACGAAAATGGGTAGTTTTCAGGAAAGTAAAAAAGCACTTTAATACTGAAGACAAAATTAGCACATTGCCAAAATTGCAAAGTTTAATACTTTTCCTACACATTTTTTAAACCTTTTTAGGATATTATCAAGATTTAGTCAGTTTAATATTTTTTTACTTTAAATTAGTTTTTTTACATTCGATAGTTTGACGTGGTAGGGATGAAATGGTCGCCGTGGTTTTTTTTTGCAGAGACGAATCCGCTTATACCAATATTCCATTACTCGGGCCAGTATTTCCGGCCTTACGCCGGCTATGGCACGACGAATGTTGGCTTCAAGTGCATTAAGAGTTGCTGGTTTGATACTGCAAACTTGTGATTTAACGTCGCCCCAAAGAAAATAGTCCAAAGGCGTTAAATCGCGCAATCTCGGCGGCCAAGCTGTAGAATCATTTCGTGAAATTAATGACTCACCGAAGTTGGCCAGCAATAAAGCCATGTTTGGGCCGGAAATATGGGGCGGTGCGCCATCCTGTTGGAAATGAAAGTCGTCAAATTCTGGGAAGAAATATTCCTGCAGCATCAAGTTATTTTGGAGTAATCGAGTAATTTTGGACAATTTCCTTTAACGTGAAACGGTTCATGATTGAATGGCAAACCTTACTAAACACAACTGACATCAGATGGCAAACATCTGCTAACCAACATGGCCGCTATTAGCTGTCAAAAGTCGGACATCCCTAATGGAAAACCCTTTACTATTTCCGGCCACTTATATGTGTTAATGTATCAACTTTAAAGAAGCAAAATCCAATTTTCATGGGATGCTGCTAATCACGTAACCTCAAAGTTCGGTCTCAAAAGTGATGTCGTTCGATTAACATCATCTGATGCAGTGAATTTTAAACGCAAAAAAAATGCGAAGCTTTGTGTGAAGTTACTGTGATACATAAAACGTGCAAAGGGAGCAATTTGGAAGCGGTAACTTTAATCTTTTGGATCGTAACGTTTTTGATAACGCCGGAAAAAAACAAGGGATTTTATCTTTAGTTTGGGTGTATTTTTCGGACATGGCCCTGTCTAATTACTATTTATTTCGGTCCCTGCAACATCATCTCGCTGATTCTCACTCCGCTTCATAGGAAGCCAAAAAACCATAATAGAATCCATCGACTCAAAACCACCATCCTCTCTTCAGAGATGAAATGTCGCCAGTTGCCTAAAAAGTGGTCAAAATGTGTGGAGTATCATCTGGAATACTGTTCTTGATCCAGTCATATCCTGTTCATCAATAAATAAATATCCTGTTGACGTAAAAAACGTACCGAATTAATTTTTACATAAAGGAGAAAATAAGATATCTTGGAAAGAGAATAAGCTCTCTTATGTTTTTTTTTTTCTGAAATCTTATAATAGTACCTTAAAGATCCTGCATTGGTCATATCTGTGATTTTTCCCCAATTATTTTCAACCTTTTCGATAGTCACGTTATCCTTGATAGATGACCTTAAAAGAACTCCGTTTGATCTAATTATGGTACATTTTCCTGCCCAACCTGCTGCTGCCTCAATTATGGAGCCATTTTCTTGACATGTGTCATGGGATAAGTAAGCCTGAAAAGTGAAGAGTAATATATAAAATATCTATTTATATACAATGAAATGTCAAGACGCCTGTTTCATAGTCACTATATAATTGTCACGAACAACCGAACAGATGATAATGCGGTTTTCAATATTCCTAAGAGTGGCTGAAGCTAGGTAACAAAAAACTTTTGGCGCAGATGGGATACCTGTCTTAATACTCAAAAACTGAACAACCAAACTAACACCAGTTGTTTATAAACTTTTCAATTTAACCTACAGAAATCACATATGTTAATTTCACTCTTGCTAAAAAAGTACTTGTCCAACAACTCATCAATTGTATCGTTTTCAGTAATATGCAAAGGTATGGCAAAGAGTATCAATCAGCATCTTTTAAAATATCCAGAAAGACTAAATATTATTAGCGATCATTAATATGGACTTTGTAAGCAAAGATCAAGAGGAGATCCTACAAAATATGTCAAACGCATTTGAAAAAAACACGATTGAATTCGAAGAATCTCGAGCCCTTGCACTCGATATAGCCAAAGCAAGGCGGATTGTTGGCTAAGCTACGTTCTTATGGAATCATTCAATTCAGAGAGCTTTCTTTACGAAAGACAACTGACGAATTTGTTGACGATATTTCCAGTATCAAGACTCTATACTGTTCCCAACTCTTTTTCCTCGTCTATATTAACCATCTGCTGGAAAGGACCAAGAAGCCAGCATACAGCTTGTCGATTACAGTGCGCTTGTTTCTTCATTTACCTTAAACTCTCGAGTATTAGATACACATGTAAATATCCGTAAACAGCAAGAAGTAAGTACCACTTAACAACTACATGGAAGAAATTCTATATTGAGATGACAGTACTCAAATAGAACTTAACGCTAAAAATATCCAGGTAGCAGTTTTTTCTAAAAAAAAAGTTAACGTTGTAGAACCTGATATAGTATTGCTCGTCGTTAACCTGGGAGCAAATATCTTGGCATGATCATGTCGCATGTACGAGGGTCGTCCCAAAAATTAACGCTTAACGAAGAAAATACAAGATAAAGTATCTCAAGTTATGCTTAAGCAAGTCTAAACATTCTTGGGAAATGTTCAATCGAATGAATTTTTGATCGATTGTTAATAAAAGAGGCACCCATCAAGCGAAAAGCTCATCTGCTCCCACACATAACGCATTTGTTTGAGTGTATTCAGAATAGAGCTATCCGCCTGATTGGGGACCCTCAACTCACTTGACTCATTGGAACATCAAAGAATGGTTGCTAACTTAAATCTACTCTATAGAGTTTTACGAAAAGTATTTGGTGATTGTAGCTTGCTCGATTCCTCCCAGATCGACACATTCTAGGAACACATACTGAGCTAATACATCACATCTGTATGAGGTTCAGCCTGTTATTTTTGTTCCCCATCGAGTACAATTTGCAACAATTTAAGACTAACGTAAATCGCTTTGTTCGTACACCCGCCGTTCATGTAGCGTTTTAGGGAGGGATTTCCCTGCAGCATGTGTTCTGTATCCAGAAAATTTTAAAAAAATGCATCCAGAATGGTTAGGAGTGATTTTTTCACACAAGCAATAGTTTCTCTTAGCGAAGGAAGTGTTAATAAAGTTTAATATGTAAAGTAGAATATGTTCCATAAAATAAAAACCTCCTTAGGCTGCTTATTTATTTACATTATACCTACTATTTTTAAATATTTTCAATATCAAATTTACGTTCATTCGACTATAATCAACAAAATATATAGAGCGATTTTAATACACGTCTTTCATACGACTTTCAATCAATGAATTAGAAACAAACTTCTCCCTGGTCCCAACAATTCCTGGGCATTTTGGGCAGTCGCAAAGGCAGTTAGTCAAAATTTCACCAAATCCACCATACCACCATTCACACGGCCAGATAATTCCATTGCAGCCACACCTGTTGAGAGAGCGAACTTGTTAGCTAAACTCTTTGCTTCACATTCTACTGTCGATTTCCAAGGAAAAACACCATCTACTATTCCCATATTGCAGTCAAAGATGCCCGATGTTGTCTTCAGACAGCGTATCATAAAGCGTATTTTAATGAAGCTAGACACCAAAAAGGCTTCTGGCGCTGACGGAATACCTGCCATAGTTCTCAAAAACTGTGCAAGGGAACTAACACCAGTTTTCTGTAGACTTTTCAACCTATCCTACAGAAAGGGAATATTTCCGTCCTGCTGGAAATGTGCCACGGTTCAGCCGATAACTAAAAAAGGCAAGAAGACCTTGCCAAATAACTACCGACCAGTCGTACTGCTTTCAATAATATCAAAAGTCATGGAAAAGGTTATCAATCAGCATATTCTAAAATATCTTGAACGATTCAACATTATTAGTTTTCGTAAAACACAGATCAACAGGAGATCTTCTGTCTTATGTAACACATGTTTGGAACAACGCAATTGAACACTTTGGAGAATTTCGAGCGGTTGCTCTTGACATATCCAAGGCATTCGACCGTGTTTGGCACGATAGACTAAGCGACGCTCTTGTGGTATGTCTGAAAAGGTCTGTTTGTGGCTCTCATGTTTTCTCAGACAGCGTTCTTTCTAACACCTTCACAATCAACGCCGGTGTACCCCAAGGCTCCATACTGTCTCCTACTCTCTTTCTCATTTACATTAATGATCTGCTGGAAGAGACCGGGAATCGAATTTACAGCTTTGCAGACGACAGTACGCTTATCTCTTCATTCACTTTGAACGCTCGGACATCGGCTGCTCAGGCGAATATCCGCAGACAGCAGGAGGTCGTTCAACTTAACAAAAACCTGGAAGAAATTCTATCTTGGGGTGACAGTAACCAAGTGGAATTTAACGCTACAAAAACCCAGGCGGTAGTTTTTTCTAAAAAAGTTAACGTTGCTGAACCCGACATAGTTAGGTCGGGGCACTCCATTCCCCTAGCATCGTCGCTCAATTTGTTGGGCGTTAGTTTGGGAGCAAATATGTCCTGGCATGAACATGTTGCAGGCATAGCTAGGAGAGCTTCTCAGAAGTTGGGAATATTATTTCGAACCAGAAAGCTTTACACTCCACAACAACTGTTAATTCTTTACAAAGCTCAAATTCGACCAACTATGGAAATATTGCTCCCATGTTTGGGGCTCCGCTCCCAAACATACACTGCATTTGTCGGATTCTGTTCAGAGAAGAGGTGTTCGTCTGATTGGAGACCCGGAACTGACCGGCGGCCTTGATTCGCTGGAACATCGAAGAACGGTTTGCCGACTTGAGTCTGTTCTACAAGTATTTTTCATGGAAAGTGTTTGAAGGATGTAGCCCGCTTAATTCCTCCCAAAGCGGTACATGTTAGAAATACACGTCGCGCTTTTCAAGCAGTCTTTTATATGGAGAACATCATCCCTTTGGAATAATTTGCCCAGCGCTGTGTTTCCCAGCGAGTATAATTTACAGCGATTCATGAACAACGTGAATCGCTTTTTCCGCACACATGTCGCTCCTGGAGCGCTTTAGGGACTTCCCTGCAGCACGTGTGCTAGACCCATAAAAAAAACAGACAACTGTTTTTTTGACGAATATTTCAATTTTTGAAAATTTTTTCGATATTTTGTCAATTTAGAAAATTTTTTCGCTCTCCGACAAATTTTTCAATTTTTGATAACTATTTATCAAATAAGATGTCTATTATCACTCATAACCAAATGGTAACAAAATAAAACTTACTACTACTGGGGCAATAAATTCCGGATTCAATTCGTTAAAAAGATCAGGTGGTAAAATGTCTTCTGTGAGTCGGCTAGCAGCTGTAGGCACTATGACATTACAGTAAACATTATTTCTTGCTCCTTCGATAGCTATCGTCTTTGCTAGACCTACTAGAGCCAATTTGGCAGCTGAATAATTAGCTTGTCCAAAATTACCTATAAGAAAGTAACTAGTATTAGCTGTACACATTTATTCAGTACCTTTTGTTGAATTTTTTTTTTTATTCCCCACTATTCTTCAAATATATTGTCCCCTCTTCAGGCAGCTGGGGTATTCACTTTCTGAAAAAAGATGATGGTTTCAAATCGATAAAATTGAGTTATGTGTTCTTTGTCGTCCTTCCAAGCCTTCGCATAGTTACATCAAAACGTGATCACATACCTAACACGTCCAGAAAATTGGCGATCTGGATCAACTGCTGCTAACGAATCGGTCAAATATATAATGTTGTCGTTGTCAGACTTTAACAAATTAAAAATCGTTGCTTAGTGTATTCTTCCAGCTAATAGAGAAAAAGTAATTAATATTATTTTTATAAGTAACAGCTGAATTTTGTTCAACCTGCACTCGCATTTAGACGGATTTCCACAAAATCTGGTGATTTTAGTGAGGAGCAGGGTGAAAGATTTCATCAAGATCTTCGGACAATGGAAGAGCGTTATCAGGGGCGGTGGGACTCACATATGATGGCAGACTACTGCTGGAGTTTGCAACGAGATCTACCTAAAGTCGTTCATTCAAGGAAATCTTATAAAAGATCATTTGCTAGTGTTCAATAGAAATTTTTGTTAACATAATGTATTATTTTTTTGTATTTTTTTGGCAAAATAATAAAACTGTATATTTCAAAAGGTAAAGCTGTTTGCAATCTCCCAGTATTTTTTTCATAGTCACGGCCATAGAAACACCTAATAACAGAAAAAAAAAATAAAGGAAACAAGACTTGTGTTGACCAGTGACTCGTGATAATTTTCGTTCAATCTACACCCCGTGGAGAATATTCCAGAATTTTTTTCAAAATTTTTTGATAAGTACTTTTCGAGATAAGGCGGGTGGACAGCCATTTTTCGCGATTTTTTAAAAATAATACAAAGAAAAGTGCGCGCAAGTATTACATTATATATATACGAGGCATGTTTTTTAAGTAAGTACCGTTTTGCGATTCCGCCGCCGCAGCGATACGGTCGGCGTTCCGCGCATGCGCGCTGGTAACCTACATCTCATGTCTACGCACTGACGCCATTACAGTCTGATTCTTCATTGTATACGTTGTTTACTGAGTGTTTAAGATGCCTCCGACAATCGTGAGTCCCGCCGATTGTGAAGTACGGGCTGTTATACGATTTCTTAGTGCTAAAGGCGTAAAAAACCGATCGATATTCATCGTGAGATCTGTGAAGTTTACGGACAAAACATTATGAGTGATGGAATGGTAAGGAAATGGGTGAGAGCATTTAAAGATGGCCGCATAAATGTGCATGATGAAGAACGGAGTGGGCGTCCTTCGGTCGTTAATGAAGATTTGGTGCAGAAAGTGGACGAAAAGGTGAGAGAAAACAGACGCTTTTTACAATTTCACCATTGTGCGACTGCTTTCCTCAATATTCTCGTAGTGTTTTGTATCGCATTGTGACCGAGAACTTGAATTACCGGAAATTGTGTTCACGTTGGGTTCCAAAAATGTTGACGGATTTGCACAAAACCCAACGTTTAGGCAGTGCATTGACTTTCCTTGAGCGGTACCACAATGAAGGTGAACATTTTTTAGACCAAATTGTTACTGGTGACGAAACATGGGTGGCCTACGTCACACCAGAATCGAAACAACAATCCATGGAATGGCGACATTCATCATCACCCAAAAAAGTGAAGTTTAAGCAAACAATTTCTGCCCGCAAAATCATGTGCACAGTTTTTTGGGACAGAAAAGGAGTATTGCTAGTGGAGTTTCTGCCTCGTAATGAGACAATCAATGCAGCGTCTTATTGTGAGACATTGAACAATCTGCGTCGTGCAATCCAGAACAAAAGACGTGGCAAGTTGAGTAAGGGTATCGTTTTGCTGCATGACAATGCCCGTCCACATATGGCTAATCGGACCAAAGATCTCATCAAATCTTTTAAATGGGAAACTCTAGATCGATCTGGCGCCCAGCGACTACCATTTGTTCCTGCACTTGAAGAAGCACCTGGGTGGTCAGCGTCTTCAAGACGATAACGAAGTCAAAACATTTGTGATACAGTGGTTAACAAGTCAGGCG
The DNA here is from genome assembly GCA_019049505.1 of Pachyrhynchus sulphureomaculatus. Taxonomy (NCBI): domain Eukaryota; kingdom Metazoa; phylum Arthropoda; class Insecta; order Coleoptera; family Curculionidae; genus Pachyrhynchus; species Pachyrhynchus sulphureomaculatus. The sequence goes on along the minus strand of CM032446.1, from coordinate 255,061,114 downwards.
GCAGAATTTTATGAGGAGGGTATTCAAAAACTGGTGCCACGTTATGACAAGTGCCTCAATATTCACGGAAATTATGTAGAAAAGTAGATTACGGTACAGGCTTTCATGTAAAAATAAAATTATAGCGATATCTTTGCACGTCTTTTTTTAATTCCAAAACGGTACTTACTTAAAAAACATGCCTCGTATATATATATATATATATATATATATATATATATATAATATATATATATATATATATATATATATATATAATTTTACTCGTGTTTTCACAAGCTTGCATTTGACACCACATTCGATTACCTAATAAAAATTTTTTTTTTCACTTCCGATTTCACACCCCCCAAAACTAACCCCTTAAGTCAAAATTTAACTTTCAAAACTACATGGCTCTGATGAGGCCATCAATTCCTATGTTATTACCAAATTTCAACTTTCTATGACAAGTAGTTTCGGAGAAAATCGGGTGTGACAGACGGACAGACAACGAAGTGATCTTATAAGTGTTCCGTACAGAACACTAAAAAAATAGCAATACAAAGAAGATTTACCCCCTCCCTTAAAGTTTCCTAAATTTGACAATCGGACCTGTAAAATTTCAATATGCTAGAGGCTTTAATATTCTCAGTATCCTTAATATCCTGCCCCATTACGGTCTGTTTAGATTTCTTCTTTCAATAAAAATCTTTCAATACCACAGATATTATCATTACTAGAATTGCAGCTGATGATTTTCTTTTACTATTACAAATATCTAAAACCAATAAAATATTTACCATAGAGGCCAGAGTTTGAAGAAGTCATAATAATACGTCCAAAACCTTGTTTTTTCATTACTGGAAATGCCGCCTGGGTTGTTTTGAAACTTCCTTTCAAATGGACAGCATGAACTAAATCTGAAATAAAAAATACATGAAATAACAAAAAAAGACTGGATTTTGGATAAGTTTTTCACTTCACACAAAAAGAAGTTCTAGAAAATGCAATACTAAAAAGAGTTAACTGGTAAAGCACAGGTTAAATTAAGTTTAGATATGACTACATATGTTTCACTATCAATTATAATCTAAATTTTCTCCACAATTTTTTTTATTTTTGAATTTTCATTACCCCAATCTTGATCTGAAATTCTAGCAAAACTCTTGTCACGTAAGATACCAGCGTTGTTAATCAAGATATCCACACGTCCAAAGTTGTCCAATGCCGTTTTGACAATTTTTTCCCCTTCAGTAACTGAGTTATAATCTGGTACAGCAGTTCCACCTTAAATATAATTAATAACACTTACATGTAAAACAAATACAAATAAATTCTTAATATATTTTTTTAAAGTCATGTTGAATTGTAAAATATTTGAAATTTCTTTAATTTTTAACCAACAAGAGACACTATTTACCATTTCTTCTAATTTCTTCAACTACTGTGTCAGCTGCTTTGGAAGAACTTCCATCTCCATGTCTACCTCCACCCAAATCATTCACCACAACTTTGGCACCTCTTGAAGCGAAAAGGTGGGCATATGACCTACCAAGACCAGCCCCTGCACCGGTGACTATGGCTACTTTGCCATCGAATCTTAATTCCGCCATTTTCTTCTAAAACATAATAATTACAAGCTATATCCGGTATAAAGTCAAAAGAGGGAGATAAATTTAAAAAAGATTTTAGTATTCTTTTCTCACTTCATGAAACTTTTTTGTAAATAATTATTTTTAGTGTTCCATACGGAACACTTATGAGATCACTTCGGTATCCGTCTGTCTGTTTGGCATAATTAATTTTCTCTGAACTATTTGACACAGAGAGTTCAAATTTGTCACAAGCCGTGTAGTTTTAAAAGTTAAATTTTGACTTAAGGGGTTAGTTTTAGAGGGTGAACAAGTTACTTTGTGTTAAGAATTTTATCTAAAAAACACTACCTTGTAAACTACCAAAATAAAATAGGTATATTACTCCTTGAAACGATGATACTATTCACTAAAACTTCTAACTTTTATAATTAGCAGTTTTGTAATTGTCAGGATTAAAGCAAAAACAAATATTTGCCATTAATAAAAATTATTTTTATGAAAACAAATCAAAATGTCAAAACATTTTCTTCGATGAAATACTACTTGAATAATGATGACTGTTTAATATATTTAGAACAGTAAACCCTTGTATCAAGCAGAACTGTGAAAATATAGTGATAAATAGCGTTTCACTATAACTCATATATAAATCGACCCTGAAGATTTATATTTATTCAGCATATACACCAATAGACACATTAAAAACAATTAACGCTAATTAGTGTTCCGTACGGAACACTTATAAGATCACTTCCGTGTCTGTCTGTCCGTCTGTCACACTCGATTTCCTCCAAAACTATTTGACATAGAAAGTTGAAATTTGGCACTAATATAGGAATTGATGGCCTCATCAGAGCCGAGTAGTTTTAAAAGTTAAATTTTGACTTAAGGGGTTAGTGGGTGTCAAATGAAAGCTTGTAAAAACACGAGTTCAAAAATATATATAACTAGCCGGGCCCGCGGCTCCGCTCGCGTGGACTTGATTCACTACTATCGTCACTGCTTATTTCTTATGTTACCCAACGTAATAAAATATCTCCCATTATTTCTCCTTATCTCCCAATATTTCTCCTTATTTCCCATTATCTCTACATAATTTCCATTATCTATGCTTATCTCTGCTCATCTCCCATTATTTCTCCTTATATCCCATTATTTCTATTATCTCCCATTATCTCACTTTATTTCCCATTATCTAGGCTTATCTCCCATTATTTCTCCTTATCTTCCCTTATTTCTCCTTATCTCCCATTATCTCACCTTATTTCCCATTATCTAAGCTTATCTCGACTTATCTCCCATTATTTCTCCTTATCTCACCATAACACTCATTATCTAGACTTATCTCTGCTTATCTCCCATTATCTCTCTTTATCTCCCATTATTTATACTTATCTCCCATTATCTCACCTTATCTCCCATTATCGAGGATTATCTCGACTTATCTCCCATTATTTCTCCCTATCTCCCATTATCTCACCTTATCTCCCATTATCTAGGCTTATATCGAATTATATAGAACATATGTATAAATTTATAAAAACACGTAAATCGGATAAGTGGTTCTCGAGTGATAAGCGCACTAACGGACAGATAGACAGACAGAGGGACGTTTGCATTTTATATATATTGTATTCTTTGTTACATGATATTGTTCCATATTTAATGCTTTAGGGAGTGTATTGCAAGAGAACGCGCTAGCGGCAAACTTTTCTCCGACTTAATTCACTGTTATCGTCACTGCTTATTTCTTATGTCACCTAATAAAATATATCCTATAACCTAGCCAGAGAACATACGTATGTTTAAAAAAAAAGCACGTAAATCGGATAAGTAGTTCTCCAGTGATAAGCACACTAACGGACGGACGGACGGACAGACAGACAGACAGTCAGACAGACGGACGGACAGAGAGACATTGCATTTTATATATATTATAGATATTCTCTGCTACATAATATTGTTCCATATTTAATGGTTTGGATTGTGTATTGCAAAAGAACGCGCTAGCGGCCAACTTTGTCCGACTTCATTTACTATTATTGTCACTGCTCATTCCTTATGCTACCTATCGTAATAAAATATAGCCTATAACCTGGCCGGAGAACATATGTGTTTTAAAAAAAAAAGTACGAAAATCGGATAAGTGGTTCTCCAGTGATAAGCGCACTAACGGACAGACAGACAGAATACGTTGCATTTTATATATATTATAGATGTAATAAAATATATACCTATAACCTGGTCAGAGAACATATGTATGAATTTAAAAAATCACGTAAATCGGATAAGTGGTTCTCGAGGGATAAGCGCATTAACGGACAGACAGACAGACAGACAGACAAACATTGCATTTCATATATATTATAGATATAGATTATTATTATTATTATATAACCTGGCCAAAGAATATATGCATGAATTTAAAAAAAGACAGGTAAATCGGATAACTGATTCCCGCGTGATAAACGCACTAATGGACAGACAGACAGACAGAGAGACATTGCATTTTATATATATTATAGATTATACATTACAGATATTTTTTGCTACATAATATTGTTCCATATTTAATGGTTTAGGCTGTGTATTGCAAAGGCACGCGCTAGCGGCAAACTTATTTCCGACATCATTCACTATTTTACGTCACTGCTCATTCCTTACGCTACCTATCGTAATAAAATATAGCCTATAACCTGGCCAGAGAACATATGTATGTTTTTAAAAAAAAAGTACGTAAATCGGATAAGTGGTTTTTCAGTGATAGGCGCACTAACGGACAGACAGACAGACAGACAGACAGAGAGACGTTGCATTTTATATATATTATAGATGCAATTCCACCTGAGGCACTCTAAATACACAAGAATTGAAGAGAGTTGAAGACACTAAATATATAGGGGTAACAATTGATGCAAATATGAAATGGAAAAAACATATAGAAAATATTGTCAAGAGAACTAGATATTTGATATATATTTTTGCAAAACTAGTAAGGATCGTGGATAGAGACACTTTGCTCAGGATATATCATGGTCTTTTTAATGGTGTTGCAAGCTATGGAATAGTGGCGTGGGGCTCTGCATATGATCAGGCAACGGGATCTCTTGCACGTATTCAGAAAAAACTAGTAAAAACTATTGATAAAACTAGATTAATAACTAATTAACATGAAACTATTAAATATAAAACAAACATATGCGCTGGAGATCGTTATGCATAATTATGCGAATTTGCGTGATGGGACACCACCTCAAAAAAGATTAGCAGAAATAAAAATATTGCAGTTAGACGGGTTTATTTGAAAGTAGGAAAAAAGAGTCATGTATATATGGCAAGTGAACTTTTCAATAAACTTCCAAATGACCTCAAACATATATCTGGGAATAATAGAGTTATCAAGAACGAACTGAAAAAATAGGTCTTAGAAAGTTGTTAATAAGTCATGTATGGAAAAAAAGGTAAAAATTTGTGTTTGAACCCTTGGGGTTTCGGAATTTTGGTGCATTTTAGAAGTCTTAACACCTCTTCTCTTTCAATTGATATAGAATATACGTGTTGTTATTACTTTAAAAGAGAAACTTGAAGCAATTCAACGTTTAGATAATGGTGAACTTCTTAAAATTATAGCGAAGGATTTAGGTGTAGCCGTGAGTACGGTTTCAGAGTGGAGAAAAAATCGTGAAAAACTTGAAAAATGGTGTAGTGTTTTGTCATCGCCCACACAGGCACGAAAAAGTATGAAAAGCGGTGAACACCAAAAAGTGGATGACTCTTTATTTTTATGGTTTACACAGAATCGAGAACGTGGAATACCAATTTCGGGAACAATTTTAAAACGTAAGGCAGTGAGTTTAAGCGAAGAGTTGCCGGTTATTGAAGCGCCTGTAAATTTTTCTGCAAATGAAGCTAGACAGGTGGAAAAAAATACATGGTGTACGTCAACGGAAAGTTTGTGGAGAAAGAATGCTTCTGGAAGACACAAACTCCCAATATTATGTATTGGTAAGTCAGCAAATCCACGAACCTTTAAGAATATTCGTCGCAATGCTTTTCCTGTTTTGTATAAAAATCAAAACAATGCCTGGATAAACGCGACTCTATTTAAAGACTGGTTTTTGGGAGATTTTGTTCCCAAAATGGAACTTTTTTTAAAAGAATATGGATATCCTAGAAAATGTATTCTTTTACTAGATAACACACTCACTCACCAAAATCCGGAGCAACTTGAAAGTGGGGAAATAAAAACAATGTTTTTGCCTCCTACAGTAACTTCTCTCATTCAGCCTATGGATCAGGGTGTACTGGAAAATTTAAAACGCAATTGTAGGCGTTTGTTATTGGAGCATATTTTAGAAGTAGATGAAGGTGGCAATCTTACTAATTGTCTAAAAAAGATAAATTTGAAAAATGTTATATATTGGATAGCTTCAGCCTGGAATCAAGTAAAGAGTAGTACTCTGGAAAAATATTGGTCAAAATTGATTCCACAAGAGGAGAGACATTACTCAGAGGCAGAAACAGAAGATAATGAAAGTTTACATCAAATTATTACAAGAATATCAAGATGTGAAAGTGTTACGGAGACCGACGAAACAGTGATAGTGTGGAAGATGAAATGACTGACCAAGAATTAATTAAAAGTGTATGCAAAAATGTTAATAAAATCGACAGTGATGACGATGATGATAACGAAGTTCCTTGGTTACTTGTTCCCAACGGCATCCAGTGGCGTAATTTTCTTAATTATCTCAAAAGCTGTACCAGCAATTTCAATGTTTACTATCAGGTGTTCTAGTATTAGACTTCGGTAATGAATTTTAAAATTTTTTATAACTCCCTGGTTAAGTGGTTGACAAGCTGATGTACAGTTAGGGGACAGAAACAAGATTTTTATATTTTTTAAGCGGACATCTTTTGGATGAGATCCTACCCTGTCTAAAAATAACAAAATTTTTCTTTTTTCTTTGTCATTTTCCAATCAAGATCTTGCAACAACTTTGTCATAATTTCCCCTGTCATCCAAGCTTTCTTATTATATTTCCAAGTTACAGGCACGTTTTTTATGTTAATATTTTTAAATGCTCTGGATTTAGCTGCCTTACCAATGACTAAGAGTTTTTCTTTTTCTCCCGCCATATTTGCACAATGCAAAATTGTAAACCTCTCTTTGGAATATTTACCACCAACACAGTTTTCTTTTTTAAATGTTAGCGTTTTGTTGGGTAGAGCCATAAAATACAGGCCTGTCTCATCGGCATTGTAGATGTCTCTCGGTGAATATCCTTTAAGTAAAGAAAGGCATCTTTCCCAGAATGATGAAACATCTTCAGCAATAACCGAAGCTCCTTCTCCTGAAATCGCTTTAAAACTTGTGTTTTGGCGGATTCTAAATTTATCAGTTTTCAGTAAAGATCCTAAAAAAATTTTGTTGAAAACTCATTTGGGGTGTGTTTTGTGAAGTTATTGATCATCTAATACCTCCGTAACAAAAATTGTTATTTTAAAAGCTGTAACATTCATTTTTTCCTAGATTTTAAGAGCATGAAATGTTACTGATTTTTGGCTTTATAATGTACTTCTTTTCATTTTTGTATCGAGCAGTGTATTTAGCAGAAATTTCTAGCCGCTCGTGGTACAGTGTGCAGTGCGGGTTTCCGACCAAAAATTCGTGGTACGTCGCGATTGGTCAAATGTTTGTTTCCCGGAAGCCGGCATTTTTAGAGACAGAGTTCTCACGGCTTATTTAAGGGTCTGCAGAACGCAGATCGAGGCTTTTTCCATCTAGCCGCCGAGACGGCTTTTTCCATCAAGCCGCCGAGAAGGCTTTTTTCCATCAAGCCGCCGAGAAGGCTTATTCCCATCAAGCCGCAGCCAGGCTTTGTCCATCAAGCCGCAGTAGAGGCTTCTGACAATATTTTAGAGAGCCAAGTTAAGCACGAGTTTTTTTTAAAGTGAAGCCGTAGTGGGCTTTGTGTGTTTTTTCTACATGGAGTAGCCGAAGTAGGCTCTTCTCATCGTGAAGCCATACTGATAAATTAGTGATGGAATGTGTGAAATCGGTTTTGTGTTCAATTTAAGGCCTAGAAGCCCGTAGGAAAACCGTAAGTCACCCGAATATACATCAGTAGATCTATTTCCCGCAAGTAAGTGTTTTAACATCAATTTGAACTGATAAATCGTAAAGTGAATATCACGACTCTTCGATTTCGGGTGTAGCAAAGTTTTAGAAGTAAAATGTCTGATTTAGGAACTCTACTTAGTAATAACTACCTTTTAGGCTAGAATTTTTGTAATTCTTGAACTGCAAGGGTTAGAACTTTTAATTTAAATCATTAATAAATTTTCTTTTTGTTGATTAAAGCTAGTGTTTCACTGTACACCTATCTTTCTTTTCAGGATAGAAGGGTTGTACCAGACTGATTCTTTTTATTAACAACTGTATAACACTTCAGTATTTTTTCATTTTTTTAGCTGAAATTAGATCCTTTCTATTTTAAAATGAATGGTGCCCAAAAAAAATTAGTACAACCAAAAATTTTTTAACAACAGTAGAAAATAATTCCAAAAAGACGTACAAAAATTATCTCTTACCCATATTACTCTACCAAGGAAAACTGAGCTAGTGTTTGTTTAATTTCTTTAGTTCTTTCAAAATCATTATTCACTCAATTCATTCTCAGAAATTAAAAAGGGGCCGCAAGAAGTGCGCCTCAAAGTGCGGGCGAGTTGCAGGCCACAAAGCAATCAACGTACATAACACTAATTGCGCGACTGCCGACTTGTACTGGGCCGGATTTTTTTATTGGGGAAAGTGCAAATTTAATCTACGTTATTTTTTTTATGAACGGTCTTATTTAGCAACCGTTTTTGTTGTTTTTTACTTGAAAATCTGATTGTTTCAAGAAAATATTTTTTAACTAAATATCTTTCTAAAAAAGACTGGAAATTTAGAAGTAAAATGTTAAGAGGTGGTCACATAAGGGCTTTTGCAAAATTTTAATGTCCGAATTGTGAAAAAATAACCGGTCAAGTGCAAGTTGAACTTGCGCAATTAGTGTTCCGTGCGTTGATTGCCTTTGAAATAAAAATTTTTGTTATGGAGGTATAAAATGAACAGTGACTTCACAAAACACACCCCAAATGAGTTTTTCAATAAAGTTTGTTTCCGATCTTTACTGAAAACTGATGACCTTGAAATTTTTGTTTTTTTTTTTCTATACCTGATAAATCATTATAGGTAATGCACTCGTGATAATTTTCGTTCAACCTACACCCCGTGGAGGATATTCCAAATTTTTTCAAAATTCCGAGATAAAGGGAGGGCAGCGATTTTTCGCCATTTTTTCAAAATAATACAAAGAAAAGTGTGCGCATGTAAGACATTATATATATTTTTGAACTCGTATTTTTACAAGCTTTCATTTGATACGATACTCGATGACCTAGTAAAAAAAATAATTTTCACCTCCGATTTCACCCAATAAAACTAACTCCTTAAGTGAAAATTTAACTTTCAAAATTACACGGCTCTGATTAGGCTATCAATTCCTATATTAGTACCAACTTTCAACTTTCTACGACAAATAGTTTCAGAAAAAATCGGGTGTGACAGACGGACAGATACCGACGTGATCTTATAAATCTTCCGTACGGAACACTAAAAACGACTTTTATAATACTCTGTATATATTTTACAAAAAAAAGGGAGAACTTATTCTTTTTACTATTCTTTGCAATATTTTTGTACATTGCACTCTGTGTGTTGTGTTCTATGATTTCTCTAAATATACGAGGCTGGTTTGAAAAATCCGTGCAAAAATAAAAACTACTTATGTGTTTGGGGTAAACCTTTTTTATTTTTCGACATAGTCTCCTTTTAGGCTTATACACTTCGTCCAATGATGTTCTAGTTTGTTGATCCCTTCCGAATAATAGGATTTGTCCAAGTTTGCAAAATATCCATTAGTGTCTGCAATCACCTCCTCGTTTGAATAAAATCTTTGTCCCGCCAGCCATTTCTTCAAATTGGGGAACAAATAGTAGTCCGAGGGAGCCAAGTCTGGAGAATAGGGGGGATGTGAAACGAGTTGGAATCCTATTTCCATTAATTTTGCGACCACAACTGCTGAGGTGTGTGCTGGTGCGTTGTCGTGATGGAAAAGGACTTTCTTGTGGGCCAATCGCGGGCATTTTTCTTGCAGCTTGGTTTTCAAACGGTCCAATAACGATGAATAATATTCACCTGTAATAGTTTTACCCTTTTCCAGATAGTCGATGAGGATTATCCCTTGCGAATCCCAAAAGACAGGCTCCATAACCTTTCCGGCCGAAGGAACGGTCTTCGCCTTTTTGGTGCAGATTCCCCTTGGTAACCCATTGTTTAGATTGTTGTTTGGTCTCAGGAGTATAGTAATGTATCCATGTTTCATCCACAGTGACGAAACGACGCTTAAAGTCCTCCGGATTCTTGTGGAACAGCTGCAAACCATCCTTGCAACATTTCACACGATTCCGTTTTTGGTTAAGCGTGAGCAATCGCGGCACCCATCTTGCGGATAGCTTTCTCATGTCCAAATGTTTATGCAAAATATTATGTACCCGTTCAGTCGAGATGCCCACAGCACTAGCAATCTCACGCACCTTAACTCTTCTGTCATCTATCACCATATCATGGATTTGATCAATGATTTCTGGAGTCGTAACCTCCACAGGCCGTCCAGAACGTTCAGCGTCACTTGTGCCCATATGGCCAGTCCGAAAATTTTGAAACCACTTATAAACTGTTCTAATCGAAGGTGCAGAGTCACCATAATGTTTATCAAGCTTCTCTTTAGTCTCCTGAGGCGTTTTGCCTTTCATAAAGTAATGTTTAATCACCACACGAAATTCTTTTTCGTCCATTTCTTGAAAATCACTCGACTTCCTTGATTCACACGAATGCCAAACACAAAGAAATAGACCAATATGGCTGAAACTTGTGTGCGTTCATTCAAGAGATGCTACTAACTAAACATGACCTCGATACGCGCCGGTGGTGCCATCTCTCGGACTTTGCACGGACTTTTCAAACCAGCCTCGTACAAGATTCGTAAGGTTGATGATTATTTCATCTTTGTTATTATATTAGGTTGTCAAAATTGAGACAATTGTTTTTTATATTTTAAAAGATCGTTATTAAACCAAATATGTGCCATTTTGTTCGTTGACCTTAGGCCATTTTTTCTTACAACACCTTAATCCCATCACTTCTGTGGTTGCTGGGCAAAAAATTGTGACAGGTGGTTGCACAGACCTCTTTTCAAACTAACTTAACACCATTCAGGGAGATCTATAGAGACCCAAACATATGGTAGTCTGAGAGAACAAGATCTGGGCTATATGGTGGATGTATTAAAACTTTCCAGCCAAGCTCTCTCAATTTTTGTAGAGTCATCAAAGATTTGTCTGGTCTGGTTGTCATTGTGGAAGATTTTCTGTTGACTAGATCTGGTCGATTTTTTTAAATTACTTGCTTCAATCATGTCAACTGCTCACAGTAGAGTACAGAATCAATCGTTTGGCCAGAGTGGATTATTCCCTTCTAATTCCACCAAACAGACAGCATTATCTTTTTTGGCGTCAATCCGTGCTTTGTCGTCGTTTGTGGAGCTTCATCACTTTTCAACCACGATCTTCTTTGCACAACATTGTCGTACGTGATCCACATTTCCTCGCCCGTGATCAATTGCTTCAAAAATGTCTCGATTTCATTATGTTTCTGTAGAGATTCGCAGACATAAATTCGTGCAAATTTTTAGCGGCAAATCATGTGGCACCTAAACATCGAGCTTCTTTTTGCAGCCAGCTTTCCCAAATGGTTTAAAACTGTTTGGTGATGGGTATTTAGTTCTTTGACGGACTTCCTCAACTTTCGCCGAAATTCTAATAACTTTTTCTTTCATTGACTGACCATTATGAGGAACATCTTGGACATTATGGCTGTTGCTTTTGATAACATATCGAGAGAGCATAAAAAGCACAAATTTCTGCATAGGCCTGTGCAGCATTTGTGTCTTTATTGAAACAAAATTTTAAAATGTAATGAATAAAGATCAGATGACCACCTAATTGATGATGATGATGATTTTGGATGGTCAGGGCGCATCGACGGCTATGATCATTTAGCGCCCAAGAATTTGATGATGTACCATTAATGGGTTAAACTCTGAAGTTGAATTCTTTTAGAAATACTATTATGTTGTCTTTCAGAGTAGTAAAGGATATTATATTTGTGGTAACTTTAGACGGAATGTTGTGTCTAACTCTCAAGTTATGGTGTAGATTAGATTCAAATAAGTGAACTACAGATAGAGGGGAGTCACAAATGGGACAGGTAGGAGGTGGTTCTCTCTTTAGCAAGTAAACATGAGTTGAATAAGGGTGTCCTGTTGCCAATCTTCTCATTAGTACATTAAGTCTACGATCAATTGCCATGATGTTTAGGGGAGGGAAGACATTTGGTTTATTGGGCCACAGTTTATTGTTTGGGTCCTCCAAGTCCCATTTGAGTTGGAAAAGAGAATAGTGTAGATGTTTTAGAAATATGTTGAAGTCGGAAAAGTGGTTTTCTCCCACGTTATGGCAGCCTCTTTCGATAGCAAGTTTTGAGAGAGAGTCCGCTCTATCGTTGTGAGGGTTACCAATGTGGCTGGGCAACCAAAACAGGGATATCGTACGTTTTTTGAGGAAAGCAGTATACAATAGGTCCGAGATCTGTCTTATGTAATTAAATTCGAGTTTTCTGGTTTTCATGGCATTGAGTGCACTTAGAGAATCGGAGATTATAAGGGTCGAAGGATAAGAGTTTACTTGAAGAGAGTATCTGATGGCCTCCTTGATGGCCAATAGTTCTGCAGAAAAGATGGAAGAGTGTTTCGGCAGTTTGAACTCCGGCTCCCCTATCTGTCTTGGATCCATCAGTAAAAAATAAGGAATGGTTGGGATAAATGCTGGATAACCTTCCAAGAAAGAGCTTGTTGAAAAAGGAATTTGAGTGCTCAGATTTTTTGTATGAATGTAGAGTTAGATCAATGTTGGGGAAAGGGGATAGCCAAGTGGTTTGAAGAGGGTAGTTGTAAAAGGGAGGAGAAATGTTATACTGGGTGATCAGTATGTTAATTCTGTGAGGTATGGAGTCAGGGGGAAATGTTAAGTTGGATTTGTGAACATTAGCAAAGTTGAGGGAATTCCTCGTGTGGGGTCGATGAAGAGAAGATGAGTAGAATTTTGGTAAGGAGAGTTGTCGTGATAGCTGAAGTGGCAGGGTAGCTGAGATGCACTGCAAGCTGGAGATTGGAGTGGTAGGAAATGCTCCTGTAGCAAGTCGAAGGCAGCAATTTTGGATAGTATCAAGAGGTTTTTTAACATAGGAGCTGGCAGAGTCGTAGATGAAATCTCCATAATTGATCCTGGAGAGGATGAGGGACTTATATATGTGGGACAGGGAAAGAAAGTCTGCACCCCAGGACACTCCTGAGAGCATTCGAATTAAGTTGATGTCTGAAAAGGTGTTTGATTTGAGGGATTGTATATGAGGTTTCTAAGTAAGTCTGGAGTCGAATGTTAAAGGGTTAGTTCTAGGACAATTTCTGCTCTTGCAGAAATGAATAGAAGATTTTTGAGGAGAGAAAGAAAAGCCATTGTTTCTAGCCCAGGTGGTTAGAGAATTTATAGAGCGTTGGATGGCTCTTGTGCAGGCTGAGGAGTAAGGAGAGGAAATGTATATGAGAATGTTGTCAGCGAAGATCTTGCATTTGATTGGAGGAGCAATTAGATCTGGAAGGATTTTGAGAGCAAAGTTAAAGAGGGCAGGGCTAAGTACGGATCCTTGCGGAACGCCCAGGGAGGTAGACTAAGAAGGAGAGAAAGTACCATTAGCCTTAACTCTAAATGTTCTGGGTTGTAAAAAATTATTTATGAATTTAGGTAGAGCCCCTCTGAGACCAGCAGTATGCAATTGGGAGAGAATGGTGTTTTTATCAGTTATATCGAAAGCGGAAGAGAGGTCTAAGGAGATTAAAAGGGTGTGGTTTTTGATAGAGAAGGAGCGTCTGATATCTGTCTCAAGGGACGCTAGATGGTCCATTGCAGATCGATTTTTACGAAAGCCATATTGTGTTGGAAATAGAAGTTCCTTGAATTAAAAATGCGGAACGCTTCACGATTTTGCGTGTCATCCTTGCGCAGGGGCCATGCTAATCTTCTTTGTATCGTTCCAATTTTAGTATATGTACCGCCGAAGCGAGTACACCACCTAATTGAGAATGATTCTTTACTGGTTAATTTTAAAACACATAGTTTCATAGATACAAGAAACTAATCATCTATATTATAAGGGAAACTAACCCAAATCCCTTTTCTATAATCCATATAAGAGGTAAGTAGCTATTGGATTTTCTAGAAAAAAAAATCTCTTCAAGCAAAACATACTCAAAAAAATTTTTTTAATTCAAATTCATCGATTTGCTTTTTATTTTATTTAAATATAAAAGTAAATAGGTATATTTTTACACACTTATAAACAGAAGTCCACCTAGAAGAAGTAAATTTCTACAATTTATTAAATTTCTAGAAAGGATCAACTTACCTACTTAAGTATTTTAATAACAACTACTCAGAATAACTTTAAATGCAGGAATATTATTATACAAAACATACACCTTTGTAAAATAACGGTGAATAAATAAATACTTAAAATATCTATTTTCAAAACACTTTAAAATGATCTTTGATATCTTGCTGTAGAGACCAAAGGTAAGTGTGTGTAACTTAAATGCTCATGATAACAATCTTTATTCAATGTTCAACAATTGTAAAAACCTGCTTTGATATGGTAAAATTAAGTTAGCGGTATATAAATATTGGTAAAATTTCGATACGCGGGCTTTCCAGAAAAAGTGAGGTTTTTTTTTTTAAATAAGCCTAAAATTTAGGCCATTTTAGGCTTATTTTTTAAAAAAATAGATTTACAGGAACAAATCGGGGAGAGGCCGTTTTTGCTAACTTTAGTCTCCAGTTACTATATCATTTTTTCACATTAAGGTAGGACATTTTTTTGATTATTTAATGTATTTTATATCAAATCAAATAAAGTTTTATTGTAAAAAAAGATTGTTCCTTTGTCTACAAAGCTATCTATATTATATACACTCCTGGACAAAATTAACGCAACACTATATTAAATCATACAAATCTCTATAATGAATTAATTTTAATAATTTTTTATGAACATTGGTTACACTAAAAGTTAGAAAAAACTTATTCGGATACTTTAAAAGTGAATTAGCTACCAAATTTCTCTATAAGATTCGAATTAAAATTATTCTTAAGACCTAATAACAAAATGGTTGAAATTATATAATAATGAAAAAAATAAACTGGGACACTAGTAGCAAAATTAATGGTGTAACTGGGACACTAGTAGCGTGTGTTGCCTCCTCTACTTCGGATGACAGCGTTTATGCGCCTAGGCATGCTTCTAATTAAATTTTGAATAAAATCTTGAGGAATTTCCTCCCATTCTGTGATAACTGCATTCAGGTTTCTAGGTGCAGGTATATGACGTTTCACATTTTTCTTAAGGTGATCCCATACATGTTCTATCGGATTCAGATCCGGGCTCCTACTGTTTAATCTAGCTTCATTTAATCGTCTTCTAACTGTTTTAGAAGAAATTGTGACATTGCAAACAGCTTCGAGTTCGTTTATTATAGAACTAGTGACAGACCTGTTTCTTAAAGCATATTGTCTTATAAAACGTTCATCTAGGTCGCTAGTGCATCATTTTCGCCCTTGCCCTAGCCTTCTAGAATAAGTTCTTACTTCATTCAAGCATCTTACCATACGACTTATTGTGGAACGATGTTTGCCTAGCAAATTGGCAACATAACTCTGACAATATCCCTCGTTCAATAAAACTGAGGCTTCGCACTACCTCATGTTCAGTTAAATTCCTTGTTCGATTCATTTTTCTAATTCTTCGGGGTCAAAAATAAAACAGTCTACCACAAAAACGTATTACCTTGAAAATGGGAACAATTTATAAGCTTACTTTTAAAGAAAATCTATCGCATTATTACAGAAAATTGTTTATCTTCTAAAAAATTCTTTAAAACTGTAAATCTAAACGAATTGTTTTGATTTCGTTCATGAACAACGAAACAAAATATACATAGCCTACTATTCAAATACTCGATAAACTTTAAAGCTGACATAAGAAAAAAGATTTTCAGATTGTTGCGTTAATTTTGTCCAGGAGTTTATATATATATATATATATATATATATATATATATATATATATATATATATATATATATATAAGCCAAGTTCCTCGGTACGTTTGTGGATCATAGGATTTCTTTTAGGCACCATATAGATCACATATGTGCTAAATTAAACTCAGCTTACTTTGCAATTTTAAGCTTAAAAAGTACCCTTGATAGTGACGGTCTCTTGGCTGTATATTATTCATTAGCTTTTAGTCACATGTCTAACAATGTTGTATCCTGGGGTGCTGCTGGTGTGAAAAGTAAACGTATATTTGTGAACCAAAAGAAAATAATCCGTTTGATTTTTAATCTAAATTTTCGTGAAAGCTGCAGAGATACGTTTATAAAACAACGAATTCTAACTTTTCCATGTCTTTACATATTAAGGTGCTTAACTCTTGTAAACAATAATAGACACCTTTTTGAGATGCTGGGAGCAACAAATACATATAACACCAGGAGTAATAATGTATTAAAGGTCCCCATTCATAGATCAACGTTCTTCAAAGGCTCTCCCCTCTATAGTTGCATCAGCCTTCATAATGGAATGTCTGCAGAACTGCGAAATATGCGTGGTCCAAGATTTATATCTCGGCTAAAGTCCTTCTTAGTGGAAAATGCCTTCTACTCGATAGGGGATTTCTACGGGGCCTGATGATCTCTAAGAGAGTGCTGGTTATGAGATTTCTTTCTAGGTATTGCTGTCATGAACCTGAACCTACCTACATTATCTTGTCTTAAACCAAGGTATACCTAAATACCACTTTTAATTACTTTTGTATTTTTACTGCTCTTAACTATTAAATTTAACATTGTTTTGTCCGACTTTGTACAATTTCTTTGTCTGTCCGTATATTTATGGTGTGTATGATTTATGGTAATCCTACACTATTTTTATTATATTTATAATTATAATTATTAAACTATATTTGACGAACCAATGTACATTTTGTTGTATTTAATGGTAATATATATATTATTATTATTATTATTATTTATATATATATATATATATATATATATATATATATATATATATATATATATATATATATATATATAATTTCTAAAGGTTAAAATTTATTCATGAGCAGTGACATGTACAAAAGTTCACATTTTCATAATAAATAAACTGTCCAATTTATTGTAAAACTAGTTTAAAATTTTTATCTTTTTAGTTACACCTAAATTTGGATTGGTAATAAAAAAAAAAGGCATCTACAAATATAGCTAGAATTTTTTTTTTTTTTTTAAGTTTTAAACTCAAAGATAGTAAATTACAAAATTGTATGGAAATGGAATTTAATAGTCAATTTTCAACTGATGCAAATTCACTAAATGGCCTTTGTATGGGAGGTGTTTACATTCCAGAAGAAATAATTTTAAATATATTTCTATATTTAAAACCCAAGGATATTCTCAATTGTTCCTTAGTATGTAAAAGATGGTGCTATATTGCAAAATCAAATATTTTATGGCAAAGCATTTACAACATTAAAGAATATCCAATGAAAGCTAAAAATTTGCCCTGGAATGTTTTCTACTGCTATTTATACTACAGATGATTTTAAAAATTTTTAAAAAATGGCAATGGACAAGAGCAGTTTAAATATTAGAATATTATTTCTAATGGTGTTGACCAATTTAAAATTGAAGATCGATCTATTACCAGAAGGTGTTCTAGATTTTAAAAAGAAAAAGACATATACACCTACACACCATATACACCTTCGGCAACCAAAGAGTGTCATCAAAAAACTTCTTAACTGAATAGTAGGCCCTTCCAATTAAGAGCTTCCGAACCTCCCTCCTAAATCGGTTATTATTTAAAATTTTCCTAACGTTCAAAGGCAAGTGGTTGAATATTTTCTTACTTATATATATTATAGAGTCCCTTATTAAAGCTGAAGAGGGAATGGGTAGTGAGGCCACATAAGATGAACGCGTCGTGGACGTACAAGAAGCCTCTATCTCTCCCTCAAACTTACTATGTATAAGGCAGGCTGTTTCAATAATAAATATACAAGGCAATGTTAGAATTTTCTTAGTAATAAACACACTCCTGCAGGATTGCCGAGAACTCAATTGGAACATACAACTCAGTACTCACTTTCGTAGCATAAACACCTTATTCAATAATTGGTTACAGCAGGAACCCCAGAAACATACCCCATAACGGAGGTGCGATTTAATCAGAGCAAAGTATACATTTTTCGCAATAGAAACATCTAATTTCTGAGACACTACTCTCAAGGCAAAACATCCCTTGGCAATCCTCTTACAAAGCTGCAAAATGTGAGTAGAGAATCTCAATTTAGTGTCTATAAACAAACCCAAAAATTTGTTATAAGTCAAGCCTTCAATAATTTGCGAATCAAGTGAGATATCGTTCAATTGACATTTAAATGAAACAATGTTAGTTTTAGAAATATTCAGGGTTAGATAATTTGAATGACACCACTCTACGATTTTTCACTATATCCCCACTGATGTTTTAGTTTAGGTTAACAAAAAGGGCCCCCTCCTCCATTTGAAGCCTATTTCAAAAAAAAAACCTCCCTTTTTCTGAAAAGCCGGCATATCGAAATTTTACCTAAATATTATAAGGCAAGTATTTGAAAAACATAATTCATTTCGATTAATCATAATAAATTAATATATGTATAAAAGCGGTGGCATAAAATAATGTAGGATGAACTTTGAACTAAAATTGAACAAATATGATAAGAATATTTAAAGTAAGCGGTTTATGCTAAACAAATGTCATTTAAAAGTACTTAAAAATGCAGATTTATTTTATACTGTACTCAGAATTTGGTACTTTTGTTACTTAATTATTTAGTTTAAGACAAAAGTTTTTAAAAATTAGAATTTTGGTACTTTTGTTACTTAATTATTTAGTTTAAGACAAAAGTTTTTAAAAATTAGCAAAAGTGTAGAAAATACGGTTACATAGTTATGTCTATTCTATATTAATCTAATCTCTATATTTTTATTTTAGGATTTAAAACTTACTACCTTTATCGTTTGCGGTTCTGGGTCACAAACAAATCAAACAAGAAAACTGGAAATTATGAACGTCATATACAACAAATAAACAAAAATTTTGACATATGGTCACGTGGTTATTATAACCAAATTTATGCGATACAACAAAAATATATTTACCCTGGTTATGACAAACGAAATTGTGACATTAATCACTGGTCAGCCACGAAAAAAATTGTAAAACGCGAAAAATGATGTCAAGACAGGGATTTTAAAAAATAAAAAAACCGTAGAGTGTTTTAGTTCGCTAGTAAATATGTTGTCCTTCAACAAATAATGAATTTGATTTCCTCAGGCTAAAAGCAAACTTAATCCAAGCATTACAACTCAATATTTCATAAGTAAGTGAGGAAATACTTAAAAAATAATCACAATTAAAACCTGATATTAACCTCCCCATAGTATCATGAAAAGGATAAAATGATAAATACGAGTTTGTCAGTCAAGAACCAGGAAAACTTTCCATATGACTATTGAACCTGTGCAATATTTCATGATTCCCAACCCTTTTACCCCCCTTCCCCTTAAGTGATTACTCAAAACTATATCGTGAAAAAACATGATGTTTTTGTTACGAATACATTACCTTTAGGAAGGGAAGTAAGACATAAAGACTATTTTATTGCTATTAACTATTAGACATACGTTTAAAACCAAATAAAATTAACTCAATATAAATTAACCGATTTCTTTACAAAAAAAGCAGTTAGAAAACTGCCCAATATCGTCATACATGGAATTTCAATATTATTGTGACGTCAGACTGTTTCAGCAGACGTTAAAATGAAATTGATGTTTAAACTTATCTTTATTTATACGCATTTTTTTACTTCAAGCATAAAAACTCTACTAGAATGTTTATTTAGTTCTTAATTTACACTCTAAGAATCATAAGTTTGATAGAAACCTTAATTAATGATGTCACTGTTTTATAACCAAATTGATAATCAAAAATCGCTTAAATGCCCTAGAAAATATCGATTAGAATTGGTTACATTTACTCAAATTTGATGTTTATTTTTTATATCTCCACTGATTTATAGATGGCAATAATTTAATTGGTACGTCTGTGACGGTATAAAGTAATTAGAAATAACGTTTGTCGAAATCCTAAAATTCGTAAAATATTTTTTTTTTATTAGGGTTTTTTTTGTTAGTATATTTGCAAGGCTTTTTGGTGATTTTAGTCACATAAAAGGCGGGTAGTTTAAATTTTATCAATTCTTTTTTAAAATTGTTATTAAAATATGCATTTTTACTTATTACTACGGTCATTATTGATATTTGAGTTTATCAGCAAGACTAATTGAAAGGTAAATAATCTTATCTCGCCATATAAAACGGGAAAACCCCCGAAAAACTTCATTTAAAAGGTCAGAGAACGCTAGTTGTCGTCCCTCCTACCGAGCTTAACAATCAAGCGACATACGGTTTTGTTTATCAATCAACTCGAGTGTTCTCTTGTTTTTCGACTTTTGAGTAGGATATTTTTAGCAGAACTGTCGGCTTTTCAAGAATTTTCCAGAAGCAGGTAAGTAAAATATGGAAAACATTTAAAATACGCGCAATATTTTTTTTTATGTGCACTTCCGTTTTTTTTTTTTCCTTATAAATCCCCTCCTACGTGACACGTGCGGATGCATTTCTATTTCCATTCCAGTTCATTTCACCTTTCCGTGCGCCGAAAGCAAGTAGACAAAATTTTTGGGTGGTATTTGCCATTTAGGCGACTACAGGTAAATTTTTCCTAATTTTATTTCATCCTCGTGTTTCTAATAGCATTAGGTAGCTAAATTTATGACTCTTAAAAGGCATGAACTGTAAATTATGACTAATCTTGTATGGAAATCTAGGCGGGGCACCATAGTTAGGAGCATCTCCGCCACGTGTATTATGTTTACAGAACATGGTTTGCGATTTTTCGTGTTTATGAATCGAATTATCTCTTCGTGTTTAAATCATTAAACATTACATTTGTAACAAAAAAGCAATTTTAGATAAGTAATATCATTAATTATTACCCACGTCGTGATTTATGACACTCGGCTTTCGGCTCGTGTCGCAAACTTAT
This sequence comes from Pachyrhynchus sulphureomaculatus, assembly GCA_019049505.1. Taxonomy (NCBI): domain Eukaryota; kingdom Metazoa; phylum Arthropoda; class Insecta; order Coleoptera; family Curculionidae; genus Pachyrhynchus; species Pachyrhynchus sulphureomaculatus. Next base: position 255,040,109 of record CM032446.1, on the reverse strand, counting down.
CTTCGTGAATAATAACCATTATTACAGGATTATTAAATAATGATATTAATTACAGATTTAAGCGAAAATAAGATGGTGTTTGACACTTCAACGTCGAGTGATGAAAACTCTGGACCTCAGATACCTGAAACTCCAGCTAAAGGTATTCCAGTGGGAAAGTACAGGCTTGTAGGATGGGCCGTAGATACTACAGGTCGTCGACTTATCGATGAAATCGTACAAATTGCAGGATATACTCCTGACTCCAAAATTTTCCCAGTATATTATGCCCTTTGCCGATCTCAATCCCATTTATAGCCGTAAACTTAATATTAGAGTATTTAACACTATTCGTTACAGACGCCTAAAGGACATGAAAACCGGCCAATTCCTTAAAACAAAGAGTGAAATTTCTGCACTGACAGATTTTGTTCAATGGTTGGAAACGGTAAAAGGCGATTCGGAAGGTGTAATTTTAACTTTCCACGAGGTACGCAAATCTACTCCCGGTATGCTTCTGGAAGCAATGAGGAGAAACAATTTGCTGGACCGCTTTAAAAATGTATGTAAAGGCTTTGCTAACGGGTTTAGCATAGCTAAAGCAAAATGCCAAAGCAGTACAAAAACTTATAATCTCAGAGTAATGGGTAAAGTCCTGCTCGGTAGAGAAAACACTGATTTTAGCAGGGCTATTGAGAAGGCATCTGCTATTTATGATATTGCCGTGCATCTTGCTCAAGGGGAGAGAGAGGAATTGGATGAAAAATCAAAAAAAGTTTACATCGGGACTGAAACTGATCTTATTGAATTGGTATGTCCATTCACCAATCCTGTTTCAGCCGAGGAAGAGGAGATAGAAGTTTTTAAGGTAAATTTTGTTTTTTTTTTTAAATTCTACTTATTCAAATTATATCAATTCCACAGTTTTTAAATTGTTTTGTTGATAATTAAATGATTTTTGAGATATATATTGATATAGATTTTTTGACTAAATTGAAATTTGCCGCTGGAAAATAAAAGATCAGTTCTTTGGAATAATGTTTCCATAAATATAAATAAAACCACAATGTTTTTTTGTTGTGATTTAGGCCATTATTCCAACGATAGCCCTACAGTCCCTGGCCAAATTATTAGACGCACTGCAAGATTTCATGTAAAATATTAATTACCGAGTGATATTGTACCGTTTTATTATTTTAAATTGATTTTGTTTTTTATTTTTATATTATCCAATCAATTATCTATTTATTTGACATAAATAAAACAGCATTAATTTAGAAAAGCATAAGTTTATTAAGTTTTAAAGAAAAGTGAAATTAATGTTAGTAAAAGTCAATATTTAGTTGAGCCACCTTTAGCCGCTATCAAAGCTTTAATTCTGCGCGGCATGCTATCAATGCAAGATTGTACTGTCTCCTGCATTTGAAGATGATGATTCCACACATGAATAATCTTTTCTAGGAGCTGGGTTTTGTTGGTAATCACATCTTTAGCCACTTCTCTTTTCATCAGCTCCCACACATTTTCAATCAGGGCTATTACCCAGCCAATCCAACAGAGGGATATTTTTTTCTGCCAAAAAAGCTTTAACAGACCGAGCAGTGTGGCAGGGAGCTCCATCTTGCATGAAAGTGAATGGTTCCCCATTTGGAAACCATTCTCTGAGCTGCGGAATCAACCGATTTTGTAATACTTCTTTGTACTGATCTTGCCTCATTATTCCTTTGACGACGTACAGACGTCCAGTGCCCTTGCCGCTGATGACTGACCAAATCATCACTTTGGTGGGATGTTTAACCGTCGGGACGACACAATCAGGATGAAACTTTTCTCCATGACGACGACGCACATACTGAGCTTTATTCTGCAAAATTTTGAATGTGCTTTCGTCACTGAAGCAGACCTGTCAAAAATAGGAAAAATATATAAACTTCCATGTTTATTTGCTTTATTTAACTGAAAATGATAATAATGTATCAATTATTGATTAAATTGCTGTATCTTACCGATCTCCAGAAGTCCACATCTTTGTCTTGCCATTGTTTGGCCCACTTCAGGCGCTTTGCTTTCATTGCAGCTGTTAACTTGGGTTTCCTGCGGGGCGACAGGCCTTAAAATCTAATTCTTTCAATTTTCTTCGAACAGTGCGCTCAGAAGCATTTACGCTAGCATCCTGGAGTTGTGATTTTATTACCTTTGTGGTAGCAAATCTGTTTTCTACACAAATTTTCTTCAAACATCTCTCTGACCGTGGAGTGAAAATTGGTTTTCTACTGCATCTTTTCTTTCTTTTCGGGCTTAATTCCTTCCCTGACTCAATTTTCCTTTTTATGTGTCGTACACTAGCTTCAGAAACCTCCAATCTTCGTGATATTTCTCTCGTTTGTAAATGTTTTCGCAATCACAAGGGCCTTCACTTCAGCTTTTTTTACGTGGTGAAAGATCGCCTTTTCTACCCATAATGAAAATAGTCCAATTACTTTTTTAAAAACACTGCATACAAAATAAACTAATAACTGAGTAGTATAAAACTGTTAAACAAACAATCACAGTCCATAAAGCCACAGAAACACGTCCGTACCTGACTCGATTCCGATCGCGACTGATACAGGTTTGTACTTGTTTACGTTCATGTATCACTTTGTCAACACAGTGTTGCCATATGTTAAAAATAAATACAAATATGTAGTCTACAATAATTCTTTTAAATAAAAATCAATAATATTGTAGTTTAAATATACCATTATTGCATAAAAACTCTTAAGAAACATAAAATTACTAAAAAAAATACAGTCCGTCTAATAATTTGGCCAGGGACTGTAAATCTGTTGGAATTTTTTTAGAGTTAATACAAATTATTTAATTTTTTTGTTAGGGATAAGTGATATTGCCTTTAGGACATTTTTTTTTTCAATTGATACCAATTTTGTTTATATTAATATAAACCCAATCTATTCATATCAATATTACAACGACTATAGAGCTCTTATTTTTAACATGTATTTCTTTGGTGCTGTAATCTTAACATTAGTGTAGGGAGAGTGAGCCATAAGCTAGGTGGATTTTACTTTGTATAGCTTCGGTTTTTATTAATAGTTCACCATAAAACTACTTATAAAATATTGAGTTCGATCGATCGATTGGATTAATGGGACAAAATCGAATTTAGTATTTATTTTGAAACTAAGTACTGGATAAATTACTTCACCAATTTGTTTCACAGTTTGATTGTAATTTAGGTGAGATACATTGTCACCCTGTGTCCTGTATCTGGCCTTAAAATTTTCAGTTTTTTAGTTTAAGGGGTAATGCCACTCTAGAGCTAAGAAAAAACTCGATTTTGACAATTTTTTTTTTAAATATAATGAACGAAACCCCAAATTTACTCAAATGCTGTTACTTTAAAGTAAATTTACAAATTTTTAAACATTTTTTTTACAAAATGGCGGCACTAGCATGCATCTTACAAATATTATTTTGTGGCTGGAAAGATTTCTCCTTCAATTTTTTACCTGGAACAAAGTGCAGGTTTTCGAGTCCTACATAAGATTTTCTCGGGAAGTACATAGAAAAATTAAAAAATATTGATTTTTTTATGAATGGTATATGTTTGAAGAAAGTATTTCATTTTTTGGTAAAAAATCATGTAAAAAATCGTTTATAAGAAAAAGGTTCAAAACAAATTGTAAAATTCGCTAGGTAATGTAATTTTGAAAGTACAGTTAAAATTTCAAGTAAATCGGTGATAATTTGAAGAAGTTATGTTTCCGGCCAGTTTGAAAACCTTAGTTTTGAGAAAAACGTGTTTTAAAGTTATATACATTTTCTAGATACCTCTAATCTGCTATGCCGGCGCCATATAATTGGCCTTCTAAATTGATGTGTTGTTGATAGATTCTAGATAAATTTAAATTCTTTAGATAAATAGAGTTCTTCAATATTCAGTAGGGTGGAGTCATTTAAGCAGCATGAAGCATAAAGGCTCTCTGAGAGTTTAGAGAGTGCTGCAAGACAATTACTCACACTTTATAAAATACACATTTATAACTGTCTTACTCTCATAAAATCCATTGTCCCTTAATTCTAAATCCCTAAAGCATCATTAGAAATTTTTGATTGTTTTCAAATTTCTAAAGTGGCATTACCCCTTAAGGGACTCGAGTGGTTCTTTAAATTAATGTTAATGGTATTTGATTTCTAATTTTTAAAATCAAGACAAAGAAAAACCTAAAAAATTTCAGGTATTTATAAGTTAAGTATCTTTCCTGATAATTTTGTGAAAAATTATTGTTTTTTTTTAACATGTAGTGATAAACTTTAAAATCTAATATGTGCTACTGTAGCATAAAAAATGATAACAAAGTAGAACAACAAATAAAATTCCTAGATAAGAGGAATTTTCTGTATCTTTGTTTTTCTGCTTTAAGTGGGTAATCTAGTCTACAGATATACACAGTTTTATGTTTTTTGTTTGTTTGGGTCTATAAAAACTTATGAAAAAAAATTATTTTGGTACTGTTAAAATTTAATTTCGTCAGTCAATGTCATTGTGTTAAACTATTATTTGGTCAAAAAAGATCTTTAACACCGCCTAAATTCGCTGCAAGAAAGGGGATT
>CM032446.1:254795513-255030513 GCA_019049505.1 Pachyrhynchus sulphureomaculatus | reverse complement strand
ACCAGTGTTTGGGGCACTGATGCGGGCCAGCCCGCCTGAAAGGCAACATGCTAGTCATTTGAGGCGACTTCTTGCCGAAAATAACATCAATTATGATAAGCTAAAGGAGGCCTATGAAAAAGGAGCTAAGGATGCCCTTGACAAAATATTAAAAGATGAAGTGAGTTTTTTATTTATTTATTAATTTTTTTCATGTTTATACAACAAATATTCTTTATTGTTATCTGGTAAGGCTATAAACATCGAATTTTGTAATATTAATTATACTACCCAGTCCTTGACCTTACCACAATCAGCTTTTATTATTTATCATATTTTATTAAACAAATGACCAATGAAATTTTCCAGTATTAAGTTTCTAAACCTGATAATTGTTATTATTATTTGTGTGGCCATCATAAATAATGCTAAATAAGTAAAGAGGAGCAGAATTGGTTGTGTGTTAAGATTGTTACTTTTAGATTATTTTTCTACTGGGTTGCCAAATGGCGGTAGTAATCTCAATTTATCAAAAGAAATGATGCCTAGAATCCTTCTGTAATTTAAGACTAAGCTAGGTATATGGTCCTGTATGATTCTGGAATGTTTTTGTGTTCTATATACAGTGCGTCCCAAAAAGCTTTCTACAAATGGAGAAAAAGTTTATCTTATATATTACAAAAAAAAATTATTCCTGATAAAAAGTTCTGCATCATATGGAATTCCATAATCAAGCATCAAAAGTTTAAAATGGTATGGATGGAATACAGGGAAAATAAAAAAATATTGATTGAAGAGTAAAGTCTGTTTTAAATTTAAATACAGGGCAAAATATTAATTGAAGCGTTAATAGAAACTAAAAAAATCTGCTCACGTTTAGATTTGTGGCCTTCCTAGTTAAAAATTCAAAAAAAATGCAGCAAACACGTCAGTAATTGTCAGATTATTTATTGAATAAAGGAAAACAAAATTAATTAAAAACTAGTGTACTGATTTTGATTGTGTCATATTTTTTGTTAAAAATTTGATAACCTTATCTGCATTGCAATAATTACATCCATAATAAATTTGTGCTAAAATCATTTTATTTTGAAAATTATAAATCATTATTTTTTATTTTCCCTGTATACCATCAAATATTTTAAACTTTTGATGCCTGATTATGGATGGATGTGATGCAGAACTATTTATCAAGATTAAATTTTTTTGTAATATGTAAGGTAAACTTTTTCTTCATTTGTATAAAACTTTTTGGGACACACTGTATATGGGGTTAACATCAATTAATTAATATTAAACTGTAAAGAAAGACTTAAAAGATTTGTTTTTTAATTTTTAGCTTCCCCTAGATTAATTACTTGCCAATTTTAATTTATATATACACTCCTGGACAAAATTAATGCAACGATATATTAAATCATACAAATCTCTATAATGAATTAATTTTAATAATTTTTTATGAACATTGGTTACACTAAAAGTTAGAAAAAACTTAATCGGATACTTTAAAAGTGATTAGCTACCAAATGTCTCTATAAGATTCGAATTAAAATTATTCTTAAGACCTAATAACAAAATCGTTGAAATTATGTAATAATGAAAAAAATAAACTGGGACACTAGTAGCAAAATTAATGGTGTAACTGGGATACTAGTAGTGTGTGTTTCCTCCTCTACTTCGGAAGACAGCGTTTATGCGCCTAGGCATGCTTCTAGTTAAATTTTGGATAAAATCTTGAGGAATTTGCTCCTATTCCGTGATAACTGCATCTTTAAGTTCCCTCATGTTTCTAGGTGCAGGTATATGACGTTTCACATTTTTCTTAAGGTGATCCCATACATGTTCTATCGGATTCAGATCCGTTCTTTTTGGTGGCCATTGCATAATCGGTATATCAACTTGATTAAGATAATCGAGTACCTCCCTAGCCACGTGAGGTCGAGCGTTGTCTTGCATAAACAGGAAATTGGGCCCCAAAAAATGACCGAAAGGCATCACATGTTCTATTACAATATTCTCAAGATAGTAGTCAGCATTCATGGATCTCGTACGGACAGGAACTAACTCTGTGCGAGCATCAAAGCAGATGCCACCCCAGAACATAACAGAGCCACCGCCGAATGGAATCCTTGCAGAGATATTGCAAGGAGCAAACCTCTCTCCTGGTCTTCGCCATACTCGCTCACGACCATATGGATGTTTTAGACTAACCCTAGTTTCATCTGTGAAGAAAACTTGTTTCCAATCATCCACAGACCAGTTTTCGTGATTTCGAGCAAAACATAACCTGGCAACTCTGTTCTCTCTAGTAAGCAAGGGCGCAGCTTCATTTAACCGTCTTCTAACTGTTTTAGAAGAAATTGTGACATTGCGAACAGCTTCGAGTTCGTTTCTTATCATAGAACTAGTGACAGTCCTGTTTCTTAAAGCATATTGTCTTATAAAACGTTCATCTAGGTCGCTAGTGCATCGTTTTCGCCCTTGCCCTAGCCTCCTAGAATAAGTTCCTACTTCATTCAAGCGTCTTACCATACGACTTATTGAGGAACGATGTTTACCTAACAAATTAGCAACATAACTCTGACAATATCCCTTGTTTAATAAAACTAAGGCTCGCACTACCTCGTGTTCAGTTAAATTCCTTATTCGATTCATTTTTTTAATTCTTCGGGGTTAAAAATAAAACAGTCTACCATAAAAACGTATTACTTTGAAAAAGGGAACAATTTATAAGCTTACTTTTAAAGAAAATCTATCGCATTATTACAGAAAATTGTTTATCTTCTAAAAAAATTCTTTAAAACTGTAAATTTAAACGAATTGTTTTGATTTCTGTCATGAACAACGAAACAAAATATGCTTAGCCTACTATTCAAATACTCGATAAACTTTAAAACTGACATAAGAAAAAGATAAATTAATTTTCAGATTGTTGCGTTAATTTTGTCCAGGAGTTTATATTGTATAAATCTTATAAAGTTTGATTAATGGTAATTAAAAGAATAATTAGGTCTGTTTTGAAATTAAAATTTTAAAAATCAATGTCAACTTGTAAAATTGAAGAAAGTCCACATTTTAGCAGTAACTTGCTCTTCTTTTATCTGTCGAACTATCTTGAGACTCGTTTGGTGGTAACATGAATCATCAGCCGAGCTAGGATCGACAAAAAAGGGAGCAAAACTACAGTACTAGCACAAAGTATTAGTAAGATACAATTTGCATTCCTCTATTGACCTGTAGCTTTAAACATCCCTCGACAAGAAAACACCTGTGTGACCTCAACACTTAGCTTACAGGAGCTAAAGAGATAAATTATTGTATTTTGCTAATTCCAAAATCTCCAAATTTCATTAAAAAAAAAAGCCTGGAAAAGGTCAAAATATTCATTTAAAAAAAGGATTTCAGAAATATGGATGTCGTCGAAAGGAAGTTTCAAGCTCAAAGTAACTTTCCAACGTTACGCGTTCGATTGCACGAGGCATCTTCAGGGACCTTGACTTTTCACAATGAATGTATTCTAATCTAGACGAGTAAAGATCTTTGGAAATGACTCGTGCAATCGTAGGCACAAGGTCGGAAAGTTAATCCAAATATGGTCTAATGCCCAGAACCATGATTTCTCTTAAGTTAAGAAACTTGGTTTTTGTGGCAATTGGCACCTTTTGCTAAAGTAAGAAGGGATGCGTGGAAACAGATCTCCGATTAGCAGGTCAAGGCTACTGTAGCCTAGTTCGGTAAAATGAAGGGGCGATACCCTGAGATCATGGGTTTGAATCCCACAGGAACTGAGTGTTATCTTTACCTTCAAGTACTTTCCAGAAAAATAAATTTTAATGAGATGTGGAGACATAATTAAAGTTTACAAATTGCTGAAAGTAAAATTATATAGGAATCTTTTGAACTTAACTAACAAATCGGTTTAATTTTTAGTGTTCCGTACGGAACACTTATAAGATCACTTCGGTGTCTGTCTGTCTGTCTGTCTGTCACACCCGATTTTCTCCGAAACTATTTGACATAGAAAGGTGAAATTTGGTAATAATATAGGAATTGATGGCCTCATCAGAGCCATGTAGTTTTGAGAATTAAATTTTGACTTAAGGGGTTAGTTTTGGGGGGTGAAGTCGGAAGTGAAAAAAAAAAAATTTACTAGGTCATCGAGTGTGGTGGCAAATGAAAGCTTGTGAAAACACGAGTAAAAAATATATATATAATATTATACTTGCGCGCACTTTCTTTGTATTATTTTTAAAAATTCGCGAAAACCTTATCTCGAAAAGTACTTATTAAAAAATTTCGAAAAAATTCTGGAATATTCTTCACGGGGTGTAGATTGAACGAAAATTATCACGAGTGCATTACCTTTAATAATTTATATGGTATATAAAAAAACAAAAATTTCAAGGTCATCAGATTTCAGTAAAGATTGGAAACAAACTTTGTTGAAAACTCATTTGGGGTGTATTTTGTGAAGTCACTGATCATTTTATACCTCTGTAACAAAAATTTTTTTTATTTTAAAAGCAATCAACGTACGGAATACTAATTGCGCAAGTTTAACTTGCACTTGACCGGTTATTGATTCTTATAATTTTTTGTTCAAGTCTGGATAGTCCCTTAAAAAAAATGATCACTTCCCGCAACTTACTTTCTTTTTTTATGGACATTTAAATTAAACACTTTTCTGTTTCAGATCGCTAATGCAAAAGAAGCCGATTTAACCGAACTTCTAGAAATATTGGACTGTTTCTTCGATCCCGACAAGCAGCCAATTAAACCTAAAACCACATGGAGTAGGTTCAATAGAAGACCAAGACAGAAATCGTTTAGTAAAAATCGTCGCTCAACTTCTAGGGGAAAGAAGAATTCCGAATCGAAAAGCGAAGCCAACGGTAACAATACCAGTACTGAGAATGCCGCTAGTCCTGACGAAACGTCTCCGCGCAGCGATGAACAGCAAAAACAGGAAGTGCCTGCTAACTAGATGAACTAGAAAAATCTAGTGCCTTTATGTATAGTTAGAGGTTTATTTAACTGACTAATTATTATTATTTTTTTGTTATTTATATTTTGCAATATTTTTTTCATATTTTTGTGTAACTTAACGTACGATTTTTTTTCTTTGATGGCCGAGAATTTAATGCATTTTTGTTTAAAACAATATTAGAGTACCCCCAATAATATATTTTATGTTGAGAGTTTAAAGATTTATTTTTTAATTTATTTTTTTGTGATAATAATGGGTGATTTATTTGTAGATACAAATGATTTGATACCTGTTATTTTAAATATTTGAAGAATAAATAAAGGTTATTAACGTAATTAATGTTTTGTGTTTATTTTAACCATTGCTAGTTCCGGTTGTTTGTTTGTTAAAATAAAAAAAAAAAACCTGATTTGCGCAATTAGTGTTCCTTACGTTGACTGCTTTCAAAATAAAAAATTTTGTTATGGAGATATAAAATGATCAGTGACTTCACAAAACACTCCAAATGAGTTTTCAACAAAATTTATTTCCGATATTTGTTGAAAATCGATGACCTTGAAATCGACACATACACCCTGTGGAAGAATATTTCCGAGTTTTTTTCCAAATTTTTTGATCGGTATTTTTGGAGAACACGATTTTTCGCAATTTTTTAAAAAATAATACAGAGAAAAGTGTGTGCAAGTATTACGTAATATATATTTTTGAAGTCGCATTTTCACAAGCTTTCATTTTACACCCTACTTGACTTGATAATTTTTTTTCTTTTTCACTTCTGATTTCACCCCCCAAAACTAACCATTTAAATCAAAATTTAACTTTTAAAACTACACCGTTCTGATGAGGCCATCGATTCTTATATTAGTGCCAAATTTCAACTTTCTACGTCCAGTGTTATGGGAACCAGAGAGGCCTTATTTCCTCTGTAGGTTTTGATTCGGCTCGCAATTGTAACGTATATCTGTGCTCGATCGACTACCAAAAGGTCTTTAATAGAGTCCAACATCACAAAATGGTCAGAATTCTGAAAGACCTTCAGCTAGACGGAAAGGATCTGCGAATTATTAGCAGCAACTACTCGAACCAGATGACATTTATTAAGACAGAAGGTAAGCGTTCAGAAGCAATATCGATTGAGTGTGGATTAAGGCAGGGTTGTGTCTTGTCTCCATTATTTAATACATACAACAAATGAATTGTTTAATATATGAGCAAATCTTCAGAGAGGCATTGGAAGAGGCTGATGAAGGAATACTGCTTAATGGGGAGCGAATAAATAATATTCGTTATAGAGTTGATTGAGTGGTCCGTTACTTTGTGACAGTACATTTTAACAATAAAACTACTTAATTACTTTGTTAACTGTCACTAAATATATTTGTAAAGATTTTACAATTGCGTTATCGCGATTTCGTAGTACAACTACATTGTCAAACGCTTAACTAAGACTAAAACAGATTTTTGGTATTTTATGTTTATATGATGAACAGATGTGGGTCTATTACATGTTAAAAAAGTTTGAACAAAAGAGAATTTGCTACGTCTAATTGACTATTCAGTAAATTTATATTATGGTCCTTTGAATGTCTGTAAATTTCTATAGATTCTAAGAAGTTGAGTTTTGACCCTTTAGGTGCCATATGGAGTATTTGTAAACAATCGATATTGGGAAAAGTATGGCCTGTTTCTAAGAAATGTTTAGCAAAGTGTGATTTTTCATTTTTTTAGCCTATAAGAGGCATTGTGCTGCGAATCTTATCTTGAAATTCCGTCCCGTTTGGCCTACGTAAAAGCTATTGCACTCTTGACAATTAAGTTTATAAACTCCTGATTTATTGTATTTATTAGTTTTATCTTTGGCATTAAAAAATATATTGGATAATTTTTGAGCGGGTTTTAAAGCTATTCTTGTTTTTTCGGTAGTGAGAACTTGGGATATTTTATCCGAGATGGGGCCAAAATATGTCAGAGGTATGAATGTTTTCTTTTCTCGGTATTCTTTTACGGGGTAGATTAAGCTGAGAGTGATTTGTTTTTGTTTACGGCTTATTAAGGTATTAATTATTTTAGGTTGGAAGCCGTTATTGAGTGCTATATTTTTGATTGTGTCCAGTTCTTTTTTTAAATTATTTTTACTAAAAGGGATATTGAAGGCTCTATGGATCATAGATCTATAGGCTGCCAGTTTATGGGAGTTAGGGTGTATTGAGTCAGCTGGGATGGTGACATCTGAAAGGGTTGGTTTGCGGAAGATATCGAATTCTAGTCTATTTCTGTTTTTCAAAATTGTAATATCTAAGAAATTTATTTTATTATCGGTTTCCTTTTCAAGTGTGAATTTTATGTTGGGGTGTAAATTATTTAGCTGATTTAAAGTGGAATTTAGTTCAGTATCATTTCCAAGGAAACATACTAAGATGTCGTCCACATATCTAAACCAAAAGAGAATATTTTTCGCGTGTTGAGTTTTTAGAAAACTGTTTTCTAATTCTGACATAAAGATTTCGGCTAGCAAAGGACTAAGTGGAGACCCCATGGCAAGTCCATCTCTTTGTTTGAAAAATTGATTATTGAACTGAAAATAATTTCCGGATATACAAAATTCGAACAGTTTCAATATATCTTGTTGTATTATTATATTGACGTTGTTTTTTTGTAACATAGTTTTTATAATTTCTAAACAATCTTTATTTGGGATATTGGAGAACATATTTGTTACATCGAATGAAACTAAAAGGGCGTTATTTGGGATGGAGATATTTTTAAGTTTATTTGTAAGGTCTATAGAGTTTTTTGTGTTGTATTTTGGATTGAATTGTGTAATTTCTTTGAAGATGGTGTTGAGATGTGTTGCCAGATTTTTTAGGGGGGTGTTGCTGTACGATACTACTGGTCTTATTGGCGAGTTTTTCTTTATGTATTTTTATCAGGCCATAAAGTTTTGGTGATGTAGGATTTTGGTTTATTATTTTAAACTTTTCTCTTTCATCCACAATGCTCAGGGTTTCATTTAGCAGGGTCTTGAGTTGTTTTTGAATTTTATCCGTTGGATCTTTTTTTAGTTTTACTGGATTTTCTTTTTCCAAAAAATCATTTACTTTTTGAATGTAATGGTTTTTATCAAGAGCTATGATGGAGTTGCCTTTGTCTGCTTTAGATATTATTAAGTTATTCTCTTTTATTTTAGGCTGAATGGACGCTATCGTTAGTTGTTCTTGGTTACTGCAAGTAGTGTTTTTTTGTGTTTATCATTATATGTTTTATTTTTTCTTTTTTAATATTTGGGTCACCTATGTTTTTTGTGGCTGATTCAATTTCGGATATTAGTGTTTCGGTAGTATTTTTTATATTAAAGCTAGGGTTATATTTTGGTCCTTTTTCAAGCAGTTTTTTCTCACTTTCTGTGAAATTTGTATTAGAGATATTGATAAATCTATTATAGAAAGTTTTTTGTTGAATATTATCTGAAGTTTCGGTATATTTTTTATTCTCTATTAGTTTTTTAAGTTTTTTTGATTGAGTTAAATAAATTTTGTGAATAATTTGGCTAATTTTTAATCTAGTATTATCATCAAAGATATCGAATTCTATTGGGTGGAGTTTATAAGCTAATTCAGAGTGCAATACCTTGATATGGAGTAAGAGGTTGTCCCTGTTGCGGAACCATTTCTTAGCTTCTTCCTTCAGCCATGTGATCTTGCAGGAATGGATAGCTTTCCGGGCCGAGGTTGATGATGAGTTGCATTTTACGTGTGTGTATTTTTGGGAAGACGTTGTTTCTTAGACATTCTTGGTTGAACCATGCGTTTTGAACTGATATACGGTGTTTGAGTCTTAATTTAAAGTAGAGTTTGGACTGGTCTGCAGTACTTGCTTCTTTTAAAGAGTTGATTGAGTGGTCCGTTACTTTGTGACAGTACATTTTAACAATAAAACTACTTAATTACTTTGTTAACTGTCACTAAATATATTTGTAAAGATTTTACAATTGCGTTATCGCGATTTCGTAGTACAACTACATTGTCAAACGCTTAACTAAGACTAAAACAGATTTTTGGTCTTTTATGTTTATATGATGAACCTTAATAAGCCGTAAACAAAAACAAATCACTCTCAGCTTAATCTACCCCGTAAAAGAATACCGAGAAAAGAAAACATTCATACCTCTGACATATTTTGGCCCCATCTCGGATAAAATATCCCAAGTTCTCACTACCGAAAAAACAAGAATAGCTTTAAAATCCGCTCAAAAATTATCCAATATATTTTTTAATGCCAAAGATAAAACTAATAAATACAATAAATCAGGAGTTTATAAACTTAATTGTCAAGAGTGTAATAGCTGTTACGTAGGCCAAACGGGACGGAATTTCAAGACAAGATTCGCAGGACACAATGCCTCTTATAGGCTAAAAAATGAAAAATCACACTTTGCTAAACATTTCTTAGAAACAGGCCATACTTTTCCCAATATCGATTGTTTACAAATACTCCATATGGCACCTAAAGGGTCAAAACTCAACTTCTTAGAATCTATAGAAATTTACAGACATTCAAAGGACCATAATATAAATTTACTGAATAGTCAATTAGACGTAGCAAATTCTCTTTTGTTCAAACTTTTTTAACATGTAATAGACCCACATCTGTTCATCATATAAACATAAAATACCAAAAATCTGTTTTAGTCTTAGTTAAGCGTTTTGACAATGTAGTTGTACTACGAAATCGCGATAACGCAATTGTAAAATCTTTACAAATATATTTAGTGACAGTTAACAAAGTAATTAAGTAGTTTTATTGTTAATATTCGTTATGCTGACGATATGGCGGTTATGGCTGATAACTTTAAGGGTTTACAACATCTTATGACAAAAATAAACGAAGTCAGTAATCGATACGGCCTCGAACTTAATATCAGCAAAACAAAGTTCATGGTAATCAGCTAATCTCCGGTTCCTGCTACCTTGTTCATGGTTAACAATCAACAAATACAAAAAACTCCACAACATTCATATTTCGGTACCATGATAAACGAACAGTGGGATCACTCGCAGGAATTTCGATGCTGAATTGACAAAGCTAGGGCAGTGTTCTTCAAAATGACATCACTTTTCAAAAGATCAGCAACAAAAATAAGACTCCTAAGATATTGTCTTCAGTGTCCTTTACGATATGGAATCTTGGACGCTGACTGAAGCCACTTCTAAGAAACTTGAAGCATTTGAATTATGGCTATACCGCAAAATTTTGAACATTTCTTATACTGACCATATTACCACCAAGGATGTCTTACGTCGCATGAACAAGAGACTAGAAATAAACTGTTAAAGTGGGAAAACGAGTATTTAGGACACAAAATGAGAAATTCTCACAGATATGGACTACTACAGCAAATACTCCAAGGAAAGGTATTTGGAAAAAGGGGACCAGGACGCAGACCCATCCCCTGGTTAAACAATCTGCGAAATTGGTTCTCAGCAAATACTACCAGTCTTTTCAGAGCTGTAGTGGATAAAATAATAATAGCCCGAATGATTGCCAACATTGGAACCGAAAAGGCACTTTAAGAAGAAGATGTCAAATACAGTAGAACCCCGGTTATCCGAGGTAACGTGGGGGCACCCTCCTCGGATAACTGAAAACTGGGATAATCCGGATTTGTTTTTTATTCATTCAAAAAATAACACCAATACTTTAAACCGATGTATTAACGTTTTTAACATATAAATAGGTACATATATTATAAAACAGTGAAATAGGTATCTATGCGCTTCTGTTTCATATTGCATCTTCTTTTTCTTGCTGCTGGGGTTGTCTCTGGTTCTTGTTCGATATACCTCAAAGCTTTTTCCAAAGAAGCAAAACCTTCTTAATGGGAGACTGTTCATCCACCGCAGCTTCGTCGTCGTCATCGTCATCTGATTTTTTCGGTTTCCTGAAAGGCATTTGTTATTTCTTCAATACTCATTTCTTCTTCTAAAATATCTGCTGTAATCCATTCAACAACATCTTCTCTTGTCACATTTTCGCAACCTTTTAATTTTTGCATTAATTCAAATAAACTTTTTTTTCTTTTTCTTCTATTTTGCTGTCAAAATTTGAACAGGACATTTCTCCATGGCTTCTCAATTTCAAAGCTAATGCATTTAATGGAGTATCGTCTTCATTATAGTCCTCAAAATCAATAACTTTTGACCAAGAATTTTTGAATAGTGGTAGTACGCACAGAATCCCAAGCTTAACTTACCCAGTAAATAACATTTTTCAGTGTAACCTTTCTCATCCTATTGATAATATCCTCCTTTTCTGTGTATTCTAACGGATGTTCAAGATATAAACGCCTATAATTTTTTTTTAATGTTTTCGAGGATGCCTTGATCCATTGGTTGCATTATGCTGGTTACATTTGGAGGAAAAAAATTTTACAAGAATTTCGCCCACATGAAGTCCTTCTCCAGGGTGAGAGGGGGCATTATCTATTAACAAAATTGCTTTAATAGGAAGACGGTTTCTGTTCAAAAATTTAGTCACAGATGGCACGAACTCTTCTTCAAACCAGTTAGTAAATAAGGTCGCATCCATCAATGCGCTCTTCTGACTTTTGTAATAGACTGGTAGGGCTTTGGGTGAGATGTCTTTTAAAGCTCTTGGACATGCAGACTTGCCAATCACCATCAGTGGGATTTTGTGCTTGCCAGATGCATTGGAACATATCATTATAGTTAATCTTTCCTTACTTCGTTTGTGCCCAGGAGCTGATTTTTCCTGTCGAGATGCCAATGTTTTTGATGGGAACATTTTATAATTCAGACCAGTTTCGTCACAGTTGTAAATTTGATCACATGTGTATCCGCAATCTTCGATTTGCTTTTTTAAAGTTCTACCTAAACTTCTCAATTGATGACACATCAGCAGAAAGTTTTTCACCACATACAGTCAGTTGTCGTACACCGTACCGTTTTTTCCAGCGGTCAAGCCATCCAGAACTGGCGGTAAACTGATCTATCTTTGGGAATTGCCTACTAATCATTATTGCTTCTGTTGTAAAATTGGACCTGACAGAGGCACACCTTTTGATCTCTGTTGGTTAAACCACATGAATAAAGCTTCGTTAACCTTTTCATAGTCGCCGGTTTTCATTGATTTTCTTCCTGAGGACGAGAAGGCTTGATTTATACACCACTATTCTATTTTTGTGCGGTTCTTTTCCAGTCTCCAACTGTTACCTCACCTACTCCATAATCTCGTGCAACAACTTTAATTGTCTCTCCTGCTACAATTCTTCTGATGGCTTTTAATTTTTCTTCAATAGGAACGACGATTCTTTTACGCTTGTTTTGCTCCATTATAATACGACAAACAAGAATTCAAACAAAGCAGTTTGTATTAATTACATTTAACTACCAGAACTCCAACCAAATAAATTATGTGAGTATCCTTGTACTTCTCCGTAGTAAACGCTATAACGCACTGCATTCACGCAAATTTACATGCTGAAATAGTCCAAAAACATAAATAGGGGAACCCCTCACACGGGCCAGGGCGATTCCCCGAAGGCCCCCGACGATTTTAAATGGAAATATTGTACATACATATTTTAGAAGCTCGGTTAATACGCAGCATAGACGCGCGTACCTCGGATAATCAGGTTCTTAGATTGACTCGGTTAATCCGGAGCTCGGATAATCGCGACTCGGATAATCGGAGTTCTACTGTAGTTTCGGAGAAAATCGGGTGTGACAGACAGACGGACAGACACTGAAGTGATCTTATAAGTGTTCCGTACAAAACACTAAAAAAGAACGGGCATGTTTGAACATTTTGTGGGGGTTTAATCTGGTATCGCCCAGACTCCGTTTGTTTACATCTAAAAGCGATCCGAGATTAACAGTGGACTCGAGTAAGGGCGACTGGAAACGATGAGTTACGATTTTGTTAAATGCAGGTGTTGTCAGATTTCTAAAATTTGGAATTTTCAATGGTTCACGAGGTTTCGCTATATTATTAAAAGTTTAATCTATGTGATGTAAAATTATTGTGCAGCTTTTAGCTAATACAGAGGAAACTAACATCGTAATAAGAAACAGCAGAGTATTTTCTAAATTTCTACTTTAATCAGGTATATATAACCACATATAACCACCTGCTATTGAAATTAGTAAATATAAGTGACCACACTGGTACACCTTCCTAACAAGTTCTACTAGCAGACCACGTGGGATCATTTAGATTTCTAGCGGTGCTCTACGGACGCCGGAACACGGTAATTTTTTTTGCATACAACAGCGTTGCAATTTTGTCCAGTGTTTTCTACTTGTCTTTACCGCACGCATTAAAGATTTTTTATGGATCATTGATTTGGCGGGACACAATGTTTACTGTTTACGCTAAAAATAAATCAAATTTTAAAAAGGTCCAATCTGAAATGATTTGTTACCGTCTAATTATGACTTATAGTAATAGCAGGCAAAGAGAAACCTACCGGAAGACAGTTCTCATACTGTTTGCCCCTACAAGCGCGGACACTAAACGTAACATTGTTTAGAATAAGACAGAAATACTTATTATACATATGAAGGACATTAAACATCATACCTCTTGTTCTGTTAGGAGAGTTAGTTCTGCCACGCTATTTTTAGTGTTCCGTACGGAACACTTATAAGATCACTTCGGTGTCTGTCCGCCTGTCACACACCTGATTTTCTCCGAAACTATTTGGTACACCTTCCCAACAAGTTTTACTAGCAGACCACGTGGGATCATTCAGATTTCTAGTGGTGCTCTATGGACGCCGGAGTACGATAATGTTTTTTGTATACAACAGCGTTGGAATTTGGACCAGTTAGAAAACACTTGTCCTGACCGCACGCATTGAAGATTTCCATGGATCATTGATTTGGCGGGAAACAATGTTGTGAATTTTTAGTGTTCCGTACGGAACACTTATAAGGTCACTTCGGTGTCTGTCTGTCTGCCCGTCTGTCACACTCTATTTTCTCCGAAACTATTTGACGTAGAAAGTTGAAATTTTGCACTAATATAGAAATTGATGGCCTCATCAGAGCCGTGTAGTTTTGAAAGTTAAATTTTGACTTAAGGGGTTAGTTTTGGGGGGTGAAATCGGAAGTGAAAAAGAAAAAAAATATCAGGTCATCGAGTAGGGTGTCAAATGAAAGCTTGTGAAAATGCGACTTCAAAAATATATATTACGTAATACTTGCAAAAAAATTTTTTTACTGGGTCATCGGGTGGAGAGTCAAGTAAAAGCTTGTAAAAACACGAGTTCAAAAATATATATAATGTCTTACATGCGCACACTTTTCTTTATATTATTTTGAAAAAATCGCTAATAATCGCTGTCCCCCCCCCTTTATCTCGAAAAGTACTGATCCAAAAATTTTGAAAAAATTATGGAATATTCTTCACGGGGTGTAGATTATACGAAAATTATCACGAATGCATTACCTTTAATAATTTATCTGGTATATAAAAAAACACGAAAATTTCAAGGTCATCAGTTTTCAGTAAAGATCGGAAACAACTTTGTTGAAAACTCATTTGGGGTGTGTTTTGTGAAGTCACTGATCATTTTATACTTCCGTAACAAACATTTTTATTTTAGAAGCAATCAACGTACGAAACACTAATTGCGCAAGTTTAACTTGCACTTGTCCGGTTATTTGGGTCTACGGGGTTCGCAAATCTTTCGCATATTTGCGTCATCTCGCGTCTTTAGGCGTCTTATAGGTAACTGTGAAATTTGACTTTTCAACAATAATTTAAACCTCACTTGTCTACTTTTGATTTAAGACGTTTAAGCGTCTTACTCGTCATGATGACGATGACGTGACTTTTTAATTTAATTAATTTTAAACAAACCCGAGTGTGGCTCTATAAAAAGTAATTAGTAATCCATTTTATTATGTTCTTACTAATATCTCTTTTTAATATTTATGTCATAGGTTGGAATCTCAATAAAAGTGATGTAATTATTTAAATTTACTTTAAAATAAGTCAATACTCTCGTCAGAAAAATAAATTCCATTCGGAGTTTACTATTGCTACCAATCAGTGGCGTAGCCAGATTCAAGGAGTTGTAGGGAGCATATAGATCCAAAAAAAAAGAACGTTTAGTTTGAAGGTGATAATAGAGGGAGGGGCTGGCAATCTCGTACTGAAATTCTAAAAGTCCAAAGTAGTAAACTAAAACTCGATGATCGGTAGGGGGATATATTTTTGGCAAGAGTCGTCCGATGGAACTGCCCCCAACAGAAAAGCTATGTTTCTAAGAAAGGATCTATAGGGGTGGGAGAAGGGTATGTGCTACCTTAATCCCTCTTGATTACGCTAAACAGAACACTCTGTATATTATTTTTCAGTTTTTTAGAAAACTCCTAATCCTAAACCACCGATATGTATTTTTATGGTGTTACTGTGTAAAATTGGAAAGAAAAACACGTTCTTGTGCTATGCACGTTTGACAGTGGTAGTTGTTTATTTTAAATATTCTGATATTGGTATTAAATCTAAATATTTGTGTAAAATTGGTTTTCTCGAAGAATAAAAAGGGGAAATGTAGGAAATACGAGGATGGATAGAAAAGCTCGCGGTCTCACCAAAAAATAATTATAGTATTTTTATTATAGTACCCTCAATAAGTTCATACTTTCTTTGGTTGTCACAGTGTAAAATTTTGTTGCTGTAGAATTTGTGGTTTTTTAGGTTAGAACGCGTTTAGTGAGACCAAGTGCGGCGTTTTTGGAAAAATGGAAACAATTGAACAACGTGCGGTCATCAAGTACCTGTTTAAAAAAAGATTAACACCAAAGGAGATTCACGATGATATGAAAACAATACTAGCGGAATCTCCTTCGTCATATACCACTGTGAAAAAATGGGTTGCAGAAATTAAACGTGGACGAGAGAGCATCGAAGATGATTCTCGCTCCGGCAGGCCCACCCCGTATACGACTAAAGAAATCATCGCTAAAGTGTGTGATGTCATATTGAAAGAACGTAGATTAACTATCAGGGAGATTGCAGACACTATACGCATCTCGAATGAACGAACACAAAACATCATTGCTAACGAACTCGGATTTTCTAAGGTTTCCGCTAGGTGGGTCCCCAGATTGCTTTTAGTTGAACAAAAACGAATTCGACTCACGATTTCTCGCGACTGTTTGGAGATGTTTGAGGCTGATCCGCAACCCTGGGTTTATTATATTCCAGAGTCAAAACAACAATCCAAGCAGTGGAAAAAATCTGGTGAACCGACCCCAAAGAAAGCGAAGGCAATTCTGTCGGCTGGAAAAGTGATGGCGTCAGTTTTTTGGGATGCCAAAGGTATTATTATGGTGGACTACCTTCCGAAAGGCGAAACAATAAACTCGACTTACTATTGCACCCCAGGATTACTGAGAAAGAAAGTTTTGTTCCATCAGGACAATGCTCGCGTTCACACGTCTGTTGAGTCTATGGCGTAAATTGGTGATTGTGGTTTCGAATTGCTGCCCCACCCAGCTTATTCTCCTGATTTGGCACCTTCGGACTTTTATTTATTTCCAAACCTAAAAAAACACCTCGGTGGCCAAATATTTTCATCAAATGAAGAAGTCGAAGCTGCAGTTAACCAGTATTTTGAGGAGCTTGAGGAATCTTTTTTTGAAACAGCTGTGGAAGCTTTGGAAAGCAGGTGGAAGAAGTGCATGGAGCTAGGTGGAGATTACGTTGACAAATAAAAATATTTTTGTACTTATTTTATTTTGTTTTCTGACTAGGCCGTGAACTTTTTAATCCATCCTCATATTTTCTAAAAATAAGCAAGTATAAGGGGTATATATAAGAATGAAAAAGAAGCTTAAATACATTTTTAGAAATATATAACCACATCATAACTGAAACAACGTTTAAACAAAAGAAAATGATAATACAAAGAGGTGAAACTAACAAAAACTTGGAACAAAATATATTAAAATTGTTTTAATTTTAAACATGGTGATATTATTATTAAAAATAAATATGTCAAATGCTCAACACGTCCCACATTCTGTTGAATACATTTCATAAAAATTTGTTTTTGTCTTGCTGTGACTGCCAGAATGATTCATTGGCCTTGTTACATCACTTTGTTGTTTGACTTGGATTTATAGGAATCTCGATCACACTGTATTGAACTCATGATTGCGTTTCAGAAACGTGTGAACTAAAATAGCTATTTAATTTTAATATATTCCTGTAATATTGCCACTCAATTTGCTGGGCGATAATTTGGAAGTAAATATGTCTTCGCACGAGCATGTGGCATGCGTAGCAAAAAGAGCTCCTCAAAACCTGGGAATATTATTTCGAACTAGAAAGTGTTAATCTCCCCAACAACTGTTAATTCTGTACAAAGCTCAAATTGGATCAAAGATGGAATACGGCTTCCATGTTTAGGGTTTTGCTCCCAAATATACGTTGCATTTGTTGGATTACATTCAGAAAAGCTCTGTCTGTTCGCCTGATTGGAGACCTAGCAATTATGATTCCTTGGAACATCGAAGAACGGTTGACGAATTTAGTTTATTCTACAAATATTTTCATAGAAAGTGTCCGATAGTTGAGCCTGCTTAATTCCTCCCAGAGCTCCTTATGAAGTTCATCTTGTCACTTCTTGTACAACTCTTTTCAAGTAGTCTTTTACATGGGGAACCTCAACCCTTTGAACTGGTTTTCTCAGTATTGTGTTTTCCACCGAGTACAATTTACAATAATTCAAGACTAATGTGAATCGCTTTTTCCGCACAAGCATCGCTCCTGTAGCGCATTAGAAATTTCTGTGCAGCACAGGTGCTATGTCCATATGCTATGTCCATAAAAAAACCGGTCAAGTGTAAGTTGGACTTGCGCAATTATTGTTCCGTACCGGGATTGTCTTGAAAAATATTTTTTTTTTCTTTAGACTTTATAAAACACACCCCAAATGAATTTTCAACAAAGTTTGTTTCCGATATTTGTTGATATATGTGATAATTTTCGTTCAGGTTAGTTCTACACCTTGTGAAGAATATTCCAGAATTTTTTGATCATTACTTTTCGCGATAACGGGGGACAGTGATTCTTGGCAATTTTTAAAAAATAATACAACGCGAGTTCAAAAATATAAGATATATTTTTGGACTCGCGTTTCTACAAGCTTTCATTTGACACCCCACTCGATGATCTGCTAATTTTTTTTTTTCTCACTTCCGATTTTACTCCCCAAAACTAACCCCTTAAGTCAAAATTTATCTTTCAAAACTGGACGGCTTTGATGGGGCCATCAACTCTTATATTAGTGCGAAATTTCACCTTTCTATGTCAAATAGTTTCGGCGAAAATTGGATGTGACAGACGGACAGACACCGAAGTGATCTTATAATTGTTCCGTACGGAACACTAAAAATATTGGGTGTAGTCCTGGAAACAGCTTACTGTTCATATTACTGGTAAGACTGGCGCTATTTTTCGAAATTGTTGAACAGGATACTATTTTTACATTTCTGTCTGTTTGATAGCCTGTAGTGTTTGAAGGTATCCTACAATGAGAAATCGATCGTAGTTACTGAAAATAATTTGAGACTGTTTTATTCGATTTCCAGAAAATTATTGTTCCAACAGGAAATATGGTAAATTTACTTTTTGATTTTTTCTGGCATTCTATTCATTATTCTTGACCAAATGGTGAGGTAATTTCAAAATTCTACCGTTTAATGAGTATGAAATGGAAAAGGAAAATTTTCGCAGACTCGGTTACAGAAATGAACGGAAGATAAAATAAAACATTCATAGAAAGTTTAACAGAAAAATTCTCAAGCTGATCAAAATTTTTTTTTCCAAAAAGTGTTATCTCTGTAATAAGAATTTTTAAATTGTTAACGATTACCTAACGACAATGTATTAAATAAATAATGGGCGCTAATATTTAAAAAATACGCCTCATTTGAATTGTGCAATTTTTTAACAAAAAGTTAGTATGTTATAATTAAATTTTTTATTGACCGTATTTATATAAAGGGTTACATACTCCTCGAATTTTGAAAAACTCGATTTTTTTTATGAATTTGTATTCCCTATACTTCTAAGAATTACTAAAAAAAATTAAGAAAATTTCATTCCATTACAAAGTTTTAGCATTAAATGTGACGTCGGATTAGAAGCGCTACTTGTCTTCAGACCTTAGAGATATTAGAATAGAGGAGAGAAAGTATATAGCCTGGTGTAACTTACAGCGTATAGTCGTTAAAAAGAGAAGGAAATAATGAGTCATTCCGTCTCTCTTACTCGGCGCACGCTCACAACACTCTCGCACGGGTACGCACGCCCACAACACTAAGTTAGAGTGCGTACCTGTGCGAGAGTATTGTGGGCGTGCGCCGAGTAAGAGAGACAGAATGACTCATATTATTTCTTTTTCTTTCTACGAACGCCACGCTTCTCACGAGAACTTACCTCCTCTATTCTAATAGGTTTATGCTTCAGACACTATCTGCAATATTACTCAGTCAATTTTTTATATTTTTTAGTCTTAATAATTACCTTTTTTATAAAATGTCGACAGGTTTTTTTTTTTTAATTTGTTATAAAGGCCAACGACGAATAAACTTTTTTAATAATTTTACCTGATTCTTATGTTTTTTGAATCCGAAAATAATAATAAAAAAGTCGTATCACCCACCAATTTTTCACATTTTAATATTCAAAATGTGAAAAGTTTATTTTTTATCATTCGAGTGTTATTAGGTTGGCAATAAAATCAGAATTTTATAAGGTTGGCAGTAAAATCAAATGTTATTAAGATGGCAGTTCCGATAAATGTCACAGCTGTTTGATTTCTTCCAGTTAATATAACCTCGCATTGCAGTGTTTAACCCATGTGTTTTAATTCACACTCAAAGTATGGCTAATCGTGGTTGTAAAAACTCTCCCAACACTTTTTGTTATATATGTGGTGAGTTTGTGGTTAAAAAACATCAAAGAAACATTACTGACGGTAATCAAGAAAAATGTTGGGCTCCTCACAAAGTATGTTATGTTTGTGTCGAGGATCTTAGGAAATGGTACAAGAAAGAAAAGAAAGCTTTTAGATTTGCAGTACCCATGGTATGGAAAGAGCAAGAAAATCATTCAAATGATGGTTATTTTTGCAGTTGACGTTTCTGGATATAACTACAAAAATGAGAAAGTAATTGTCTATCCTAACTTTACTTCAGCTAATCAGCCGGTAGGATATGGACCGAGACTTCCTGTCCCTGAGCCACTTCAGTTTATTGATGACGTTTTACAGTCCCGTCCCTAATTTAATGAAAGTCGACCGGATGATGATGAGTTTCAATGTTCTCTAGAAAATTTAAAACCATAGTTGTTTACACAAGCTGAGTTAAATGATTTAGTGAAAGATTTGGGTTTGACTAAGGAAAAGGCAGAATTGCTTAGTTCTAGGCTAAAAGAAAAACATTTATTGGAATCTGGAACATCTATTTACCATTATAGAACAAGAGATCAACAGTTTGCTCAGTTTTTCAAGCAGGAAAAGGATTTGGTTTACTGCTATGATATTGGTAGTCTAATGAACGAATTTGGCATTGAGTACAAGAAGGAAGTGATTTAGATTATCTTAGTCACCTAAATGAGATGGGGATGGCGGTGTCATCGGCATACATGAGCAGAGAGCTCTAGTCCCACTTGGGAATATCGGCCGTGGGGGAGAGGACGGAGCCTTGGAGGTCTTCGGCTCGTAGGGACTTGACGTCGGAGACGAACTCAAACTTGGAATGTACGGTTCGAGAGGAAGAAGAAGACCAGTCTCGTGATGCTTCTGGGATGACGAGCATAACTTTCCAGGCCACTTTCTTTAGGCAAGGAAAGTAGGCTAATTGACTGATAATTGCTAGCTTCGTGAGAGGGGTGGCGGATTTCCTGATTAGGTTGATCTCCTCAGCTTTCTTCCAGAAGGGTGGGGAAGAAGTAGCTGAGTCTCAGGGTACCATTTATAATATTACTTAGCTTCTGTAACCTGTTTCTTGGGAGAGTTTTTTCAGGACTTCGCCGTTGATTTTGTCGTGCCCTGGGTCTTTATGGGCTGAACATGAGTTGATAATGGATTGGGTGGTCGAAGAAGTTGTGAAATAAGTGCTTACTGGGGGCTGGATCTGTTTGAAGACCTGCATAGTGCAAGCCATCTTATATAATACAAGTACGTTTAGACCTTGTATTTAAATTTAAATATTTTAGGAAAATAGTGGTAAGAAAAAATCATAACAACGTTTGTAAATAGACCTTTACTGAAATAAATGAAGTAGCTGTTCTATTTACATCATTTGATTTACTTTTTTAATTTTAAAATTAAGTCAAATATTCACGTATTAAGACAAGCCGTTTGGTATTTTTAGTGTTCCGTACGGAACACTTATAAGATCACTTCGTGTGTCTGTCTGTCTGTCTGTCTGTCTGTCTGTCTGTCTGTCAGTCACACCCGATTTTCTCCGAAACTATTTGACATAGAAAGGTGAAATTTGGTAATAATATAGGAATTGATGGCCTCATCAGAGCCATGTAGTTTTGAGAATTAAATTTTGACTTAAGGGGTTGGTTTTGGGGGGTGAAGTCGGAAGTGAAAAAAAAAATTTTTTACTAGGTCATCGAGTGTGGTGTCAAATGAAAGCTTGTGAACACACGAGTAAAAAATATATATATAATATTATACTTGCGCGCACTTTTCTTTGTATTATTTTTAAAAATTCGCGAAAAATCGCTGTCCCGGGCCTTATCTCGAAAAGTACTTATCAAAAAATTTCGAAAAAACTCTGGAATATTCTCCACGGGGTGTAGATTGAACGAAAATTATCACGAGTGCATTACCTTTAATAATTTATATAGTAACACATGGGCTGAAAAGTCCCGGGCCTAACACATATATGGCGCTAGTTTTATTGCAGTCACCTTTTTTTCAGTTAATACTAACCTTCAAAAGACAGCTGTTAAAATTTCATGATATTCTATTCATTAGTTTGTGAGTTATTGTGCTAAGAGTGACGCTACTTTTGTTATTTTCAAAACAATGGATCAAAAACATTTTCGTGTTTTAATTTTACACTGCTTCTTGATGGGAAAAAAATACCGTTCAAGCGAAGCAATGGCTTGAAAAGTGTTATGGGGACTCCGCTCCATCAGAAACAACAATAAAACGTTGGTTTGCTGACTTCAAACGTGGTCGTAGAGACACCGATGATGCAGAACGCAGTGGACGTCCAAATGAGGCGGTAACACCAGAAAACATAAAAAAAATCCATAAAATCGTTTTGAATGATCGAAAAGTGAAGTTGCGTGAGTTACCTGACATCGTAAAGATATCAAAAGAACGTGTTGGCTTTATATTGCATGAGCATTTGACTATGAGAAAGCTCTGTTCAAAGTGGGTGCCGCGTTTGCTCACTGTTGATCAAAAACAAGAACGTGTTGATGATTCTGAGCAGTGTTTGGCCATGTTTAAACGTAACAAACCGGAATTTTTGCGTCGATATGTGACAATGGATGAAACATGGATCCATCACTTCACTCCGGAATCAAAACGATCGTCATCTGAGTGGACAGCAACTGGTGAACCTCGTCCAAAGCGCCCGAAAGCACAACAATCGGCTGGAAAGGTTATGGCCTCGGTATTTTGGGATGTGCGTGGTGTAATATTCATCGACTATCTTGAGAAAGGAAATACCATCAACAGTGAATATTATAGAGCGTTATTGGAGCGTTTGAAGGCCGAAATTGCAAAGAAACGACCGCATATGGCAAAGAAAAAAAATTTGTTTCATCAAGACAACGCACCGTGTCACAAGTCAATCAAAACAATGGCAAAACTACATGAATTGAACTTCGAATTGCTCCCACATCCACCGTATTCGCCAGATTTGGCTCCCAGCGACTACTGGCTGTTCGCAGACCTGAAAAAAATGCTCGCCGGTAAGAAATTTCGCACGAATGAAGAGGTTATCGCTGAAACTGAGGCCTATTTTGAGGCAAAAGATAAATCGTTCTACAAAAGTGGTATTGAAATGTTAGAGCGGCGCTGGAATGATTACGTTGCTCTTGATGGAGATTACGTTGATGAATAAAGCTAATTTTGAACCAAAAAACCGTGTTTTCTTTGTTAGGCCCGGGACTTTTCAGCCCATGTGTTATATAAAAAAAACAAAAATTTCAAGGTCATCAGATTTCAGTAAAGATTGGAAATAAACTTTGTTGAAAACTCATTTGGGGTGTGTTTTGTGAAGTCACTGATCATTTTATACCACCGTAACATACATTTTGACTAAGGGGGTTTTGAGGGGTGAAATCGGAAGTGAAAAAATTTTTTTTACTAGGTCATCGAGTGTGCTGTCAAATGAAAGCTTGTGAAAACACGAGTAATATATATATATATATATATATATATATATATATAATGTAATACTTGCGCACACTATTCTTCGTATTACTTTTAAAAAATCGCTGACCCCTACCTTATCTCGAAAAGTACTGATCAAAAAATTTTGAAAAAATTTTGGAATATTTTCCACGGGGTATAGATTGAACGAAAATTATCACGAGTTTCACCAGTTTTCAGTAAAGATTGGAAACAAACTTTGCTGAAAACTCATTTGGGGTGTGTTTTGTGAAGTCACTGATCATTTTATACCACCCTAACAAAAATGTTTATTTTAAAAACAATCAACGTACGGAACACTAATTGTGCAAGTTCAACTTGCACTTGACCGGTTTTTTTTGTACTTAGACGTCAACCATGTTGTACGTCATTATGACTTATTTACGTCATCTTGGTACCCTAGAAGCGGAAGTTGCCATTTTTGCATAGACCATAAAATGGTCAGTGTAAAAAATGTTAGTCCTCATAACAATTGAATTGAGTAGGTTTGTTCTATAAAATTTTTGTATATAACATCTACCTATAAACCTTCTGCTTTGAGTTGTGTACAAAATAGGGGTGTATATCACATACCTTAAGCAAAGTTTTTTCCTAGAAAAATTTCAATGTAAGAAAAGTATTTTTTTGGAAAGCCTCCCCACGGTTACCTTGAACTGACTTTAATTTAAAGTATTTGCCAATTGCAGTATTATTGGTGGGAAAGGTTTGTGAAAGTTCATATAATGAAAAAAAAGAAATTTAATCTTTCATGGAGCTATACTGATCGACCCATGCGTTCAATAAGAAGGGAAACAAATCCTTTATGTCTTCCAATCATAGCAGGAGCGCCATCTGTCGTTACGCAAAAAATTTTTTTAAATTTTTTGCGCTTTTCAAAATGTTTAACAAATTCTGAAAATATATCCTCTCCTCTTGTAGTTCCCTGCAATGGGAGCAGACAAATCAGCTCTTCATACACACTGCCATCATCGAAGTATCGCGCAACGATTGCCAGACGGGCAATGTCATTAATATCGACACTTTCATCCGATGCTACACTAAATACAAAACTCCGTTTGATCGCGTCGCTCTGCTGTTTTTGGACATTTTGTGTCATTTCGGTAATTCGTCCCTCGATGGTCCGGGCTGATGCCGGTATATCCCTAATCCTGGCCAATATTGTATCCTTATTGGGCAAGTCGTCGAATAAAATCTCGCTAGTACTCAAAACCGTTTGCTTCATAAATTATCCGTCAGTGAACGGCCTACCCTTTTGTGCCAACGATTGTGCAATTTTGAAACAGCATTTAGTTACCTGATTTTTTCCTTGGAAAACTTTGCTAAAGAATGTTGACTGTTTCTCGTATTGTTTACTTGCTCTTTGTATCGCCTCCCTTTTATCAGCGTTATCTTTAAATGACGATTTATGTTTTATCTGGAAATGTCGTTGAACACTAGATGTCCGGAAAACTACGCTTTCCCGACATAGGACACAAATGGCCCGATCGTTTTGCTGTACAAAACCGTAATCTGTTTTCCATGAAGTTTGAAATGATCGAACGTCTACCTTCGCGGCCATAACGCAACGTAATTTTAATTTTTAAACTTTTCGACGACTATTGACTGGAACGGATGTTACTTCTATACTAAATGATCCAAAGGTGTAGCCGCTCACTATATATAGAAAAATAATGTTTCTAGAAAATTCCAATAATTACGTTTATTAAATTTCTTAGAACAAAAATTATTATCAACAACGCGCCCATTGCAATCAAAGGACCGCCTAGAAGTTAAATCTAACAAGAACTAAAATTCGGCAATATAAAAAGAGTTGCGGTGCGCGTCGGAACGATTGAAGTCAAGTCAAACAAAAACCGCCTTATAGCGGTTCTTTCGATCTGAATTGAGGACGTTTATTTGTGTTTTTGCCTAGGCTTATATTTTGAGGCTTGCCGTATTTGATACTTGCCGAAATTAAAGCCAAACCAATGCATTCAGTAAAATTATAAATTACAAAATATATATTTTGTAGTTTTTGGTAATAAAACCTAGTGACCTATACAATATATCGTTTTTGTTTGTATCGTTAAAGTAATACTGTCTTCGATTATTTATTTAATTCGAAACATGTCATAGATTACAGAATTAATGTGTAAACTTTGAATAGATATGAGAGCCATTCAAAATTTCTTGGCGTGTCAGAGATGGCACGCGTGCCATAGGTTGCCGACCCCTGGTCTATAACTTGTTAATTTTATGCTGATTTTGAAATAAAAAACTAAAAATTACTACTTTTATTATTATTTAATATTGCATATTTTCACCCCTTGTCATGCATATTTTAAGCATTTTTCATGCATATTTCAAGATTTCTATGTTGCATATAATCCGGTCTCTAGTCATCAGTTTTTAGTAAAGATTGGAAACAAACTTTGTTGAAAACTCATTTGGGGTGTGTTTTATGAAGTCACTGATCATTTTATCTCAGTAACAAAATGTTTTATTTTAAAAGCAATCAACGTACGGAACACTAATTGCGCAAGTTCAACTTGCACTTGACTGGTTATTTTTTTTTAAATTTCGCGCTCTATCGAAAAATAGCTCGATGAAACATTAAAATTTTTTTTTTTAGTTTATATACTTTCACAAACATTTTCTATCAGTAATATTGAAATTGACAAGAACTTTAAATTAAAGTCAGTTCAAGATAACCGTGCTCCCTCTTCAGTCAACGATTTTGTGTGATCATGTGGAGAAGGGTGGAAGCTTTTAAAGTTCTATGGTAAGAAAGGGTTTCTTCTTCAGAATGCTCCCATTCCCGATCATTGATTTTCAATTAAGCAAAGCTTTATGATAAGAGGGGCTTTGTTTTTTGAGTGACTGCTCTTGATCTAGAAGGGTCCAAAGTTTTAAAGAAGTTTACCTCACGCGTCTCTATAAAAGTGTATTGTGATAGGTCATTTGTGGCAAGATTCGCTATTTTTCTAACTTGATTTAAAAATCCTCTTCAGATATCCAGAGCCGCGGCAAAATTGCACTTTTACCATAAACTAAAAATAAATCTCTCCACCTGAAAACACCTGTGAGTAATAATGCACGATAATTCCCTCCCAAAACGGGACGCACCGTCGTTGTCGTCCTAAGACCCCCCTCGTGTCATATATTGCACTTGCACCCTCTCGGCCCAGGGGCGCCTTTATCCCTCCTGTGGGGCACAGCGCCACAATGATTGATGGTGGCGTTCGAGGGAACTGCACCCCAGCATATAAATTACACCCTTTCTGTTCTAGCCGGAGTTTGCCCTAAGTTTGGAATTTAAGGCCTATTATGTCAACATTCATTCTAAAGATCGAGAGTAAAAACATTTTAATCATACAAATACAGGATGTGGGGAATATATATGTATATATATACATATATATATATATATATATATATATATATATATATATATATATATATATATATATATATATGTATATATATATATATATATATATATATATATATATATATACACATATACATATATATATATATATATATATATATATATATATATATATATATATATATATATACATGTATATATATATATATATATATATATATATATATATATATATATATATATATATATAAATATATATATATATATATATACATGTATATATATATATATATATATATATATATATATATATATATATATATATATATATATATATATATACATATATATATAATCAGAAATCCAAAGGATAGAATAAGGGTAGAAAACTAGGACGTACCCAGCAATCTATGTGGCAATTGTAGTGGGGTCCACAAAGGACAAACCAACAGAAGGATATCTACAACGTTTAAACTTAACATCCGTAACAAACAAAACTACATTAGCTCTTTTCCAGTATCAGTTAGCTCTTCTTCTTCTTCTTCCACATACTGTAGGCCGCAGGCCTGTAGTTTCCAACTCATCAGTTTTATTGAGATGTTGATGTCCATGATTCGAGCCATCTCTTTGGAGGTCTTCCCATGGGTCGTCGTGTCTGTGGTTTACCATCTCGCGCGATTCTCGCTAGTCTCTCCTCACTCATTCTCTCCACGTGATCTCTCCAAGCTCTTCTACGTTTACGTCCCCATCTAATTATGTCTTCCACTTCGCATTCATGTCTCATGTCTGTGTTTCTTTTCCGATGTCTTAGTGTATATCCTGAAATGTTCCTAAGTATTTTCATCTCTGTTGTTCGAAGAATGCCTTTTGTTCTTTTATTGTCTGCTCTTGGTTCCATAGCGTATGTTAGTGTGGGTCTGACACATGTTTTGTATATCCTTACTTTTGCCTTTTTATACATAAAGGAGTTGTTCCAGATGATGTCCCGAAGTGCGCCTGATATTCGGCTGGCTTTGTTTGCTTAGTCCTTCACTTCATTTGTTTTATTTAGGCATGAGGTGATTTGTATGCCTAGGTAGTTAAACGACATGACTTGTTCTATTGTTTTGTTTTCCAGAGCAAATTTGCATCTTATTGGCTCTTTAGATATGACGAGGGTTTTGGTTTTTGTGTTGGATACCTGCATGTTGAGGGCTTTAGTTTTTGTGTAGAATGAGTGCAGAAGCCGCTGTAAGACGTCCTCGTTCTCTGCCACGATCACATCGTCGTCCGTATAACAGACAATGTTGATTTTACCCGTTTTAAGTGAATATCGTTCCTCCATGCCTCTGATATGGGTTATTATCTCGTCCATTATTAAGTTGAACAGTTGCGGGCTTAAAGAGTCCCCCTGTCAGATTCTGGTTGGCGTTTGTATTTCCTCTGTCAATCTTTGATTAACTAAGATGTGAGTGCCTGTATTGTGGTTTAGTTGTTTTATGATATCTATTATGTTTTTAGCGTGAGGCCAAAAATCGATTTTAGCAATTGCAAACAAATAGCCACCGCATAACACTACAAAACAAGAATCATCTGAGAATTCATTGAAACTGAGAAAAAGATATGATGCTCCCAAATTTCAGTTGCAAGGAAGGCATTAACGTATAAGCAACCAATATCCTACTGAACGACGCGAGATTTTCCACATCACTAAAACCGCTGGTCACGACAGCATACATATAAGTAGCACGCACAACTCTCGACCCCTTAGTTTAGAGTCAATCATTGATCAGTAAGCATCGATTTTGCCAAATAAGTGGGAATTAACAAGTTTTATGAAGTCTTGTGATATTGTTAGCCAACTCAATTGAAGTTCATGGACAAGGCGTCCCAGCACCCCCACCCAATCATCAGGGACGCCTTCCAAATCCTTCCGCATGCCCGCCACCGATTCCCGTGACCCTCAGACCCTCTCTCGGATGAAGACGATAGCCCTCCCCATTCACCATGACAGAAGACTGTAAAACTAGGTGAAGTTAGCATAAGTCCTAGGTTATGTTAGCATAACCTAGGTTAAGTTAGACGAGAACACAGTCATGTTAAATAAATCAATTTTCTAGGTTAAGTTAGTATAGGATCACTTGTGTAAAAAGTTAAGTTAAAATAAGCAATCAATCATAAACATGTTATAACAGTCAATAACAGAAGTAAGTGGCTATGTCTTACTTAAAAATCAATAAAAAAAAATGGAAAGTACGCAAGCTATTGTATTATATGTTAACACGTTGGCTGAAGAGTTTTTTGGTCTGACACATAGATCTCGCCCATTTCAAAAAATGCATATGATTTTTAGAAAGTACCAAGCTTCAAACGATACGTGTCAAAATTTCATGACATTTCGATGATTAGTTTACAAGTTACAGTGGTTTTAGTGCCGTTACTTTTAATATTTTCAAAACAATGAAAAAAATCGAATTTCGTGTGTTTTTTGATGGGAAAAAATACCGTTCAAGCAAAGCAAGCTTGATAAAATATTACGGAGACTCTACCCCTGGAAAATCACTCATTATATACTGGTATACTGAATTTCAACGCGGTTGTACAGATACAAATAATCCACAAAATTGTCTTGGATGACCGTAAAGAGAAATTACGTGAGATAGCTGACACCCTAAAGATATCAAAAGAACTTGGTCATATTTTGCATGAACACCGCGTTTGCTCACAGTGAATCAAAAACAACAACGTGTTGATGACAATAAAAAGGATTTTTTTCATGCGACATGTGACATGGATGAAACATGGATCCACCACTACACATCGGAATCAAATCGGCAGTTAGCTGAGTGGACAGCAGCCTGTGAAAGCCGCCCGAAGCGATCAAAGACAGTCGGCTGGGAAGGTTTTGTATTTTGGAATGCGCATGGACTAATTTTCATCGACTATGCTGAGAGGGAAAAAAACAATCACAAAAATCAATAGCGAATATTATGTAAAGTTATTGGTGTGTTTGAAGGCATAAATCGCAAAGAAACGGCCCCAAATGAACAAGAAAAAAGTGCTCTTTCATAAAGACAATGCACTGTGTCACAACTCAATAGTTACGATAGCAAAATTGCATGAATTGAAGTTTTGAATTGCGTCCTCATACACCGTATTCTCCAAATTCGCCCCCCAGGAACTATTATCTATTCGCAGACCTCAAAAAAAAATGCTCGCAAGAAAGAGATTTATTGCCGAAACTGAGGCTATTTTGAAGGCAAAGCCAAATCCTTCTACAAGAAAGGTATAGAAATGTTAGAAAAGCGTTGGACTAATTGTATCGCTCTTGAAGGAGACTATATTGATGAACAAAGTTGAATTTTGCAAAAAAAAATGTGTTTTAAGTAGCTAGACCAAAAATTTTTTCAGCCTAAGTGTTATTCCTCATAAATTCGGCGGATGTGCTCGGGAGCGTAAGACACTCTCAGTCAGTACCAGGCTTATGCTGATGATATTCAGTTGAGACTTAGGTTTTTGCCAAATGAGTATTATATCAGTTCTATAGCTAACCAATACTACAAGGTAAATTAAAATTCACATTCATTTTTTTTATATTTTCCTGGCAGGAAATTTACATTTTTTGTATAATATACTCATAAAAAGCAAGTTTTAAAATCACAAGCGCGCCAAAAACTGCAGTTGGCTTGGAAACTAGAGAATAACAAATTAACGAGATAGGTTTTGAAATTGAAATAAAAGAAAACACTATTAAAACTCCCATTTTATTCTGCATGCATTTCTATTTTTAATGTTCCGTACGGAACACTTATAAGATCACTTCGGTGTCTGTCTGTCCGTTTGTCTGTCTGTCCGTCTGTTTGTCCGTCTGTCACACCCGATTTTCTACGAAACTATTTGTCATAGAAAGTTGAAATTTGGTAATTATATAGAAATTGATGGCCTCATCAGAGCCATGTAGTTTTGAAAGTTAAATTTTGACTTAAGGGGTTAGTTTTGGGGGGGGGAAATCGGAAGTGAAAAAAAAAAATTTTTTTCTAGGTAACCGAGTGTGGTGTCAAATGAAAGCTTGTGAAAACACGAGTAAAAAATATATATATAAAGTAATACTTGCGCGCACTTTTCTTTGTATTATTTTTAAAAAATCGCGAAAAATCGCTGTCCACCCGCCTTACCTCGAAAGTACTTATCAAAAAATTTTGAAAAAATTCTGGAATATTCTCCACGGGGTGTTGATTGAATGAAAATTATCACGAGTGTATTACCTGTAATAATTTATCTGGTATATAGAAAAAAAAACAGAAATTTCAGGGTCATCAATTTTCAGTAAAGATTGGAAATAAACTTTGTTGAAAACTCATTTGGGGTGTGTTTTGTGAAGTCACTGATCATTTTATACTTCCGTTACAACATTTTTTATTTTAAAAGCAATCAACGTACGGAACACTAATTGCGCAAGTTCAACTTGCACTTGACCGGTTTTTTAGCTATTGTTTCTTCCTTCTTTCTTTCCTTTTCTTGTTGTTTTTTCTTTTCTCTTTTTTCTGCTTTGACTATTAAATTTTCTTCTTGTTTTCTCAATAATTCTGCTTTCTTTTTCTGTTTTTGCTTTAACAATAAACGCTTTTTATCAATTTCTTGTTTTCTTAACTCTAACCAGCGATCACTTGTAATCACTGAAGGTAAATGTATTTTATTTTTATTATTCTTTTTTGATGACTTTACTTCAGGATAAACTAAAATGTTTTTCAAAGTTTCTTCTCTGCTATATTTGAGGTATACAAATTTCCTTAACATTATTAGTTAAATCATTGCTTAAACTATTCTCATGCGGTTCATTTAAAGTAGAAAGTTTATATAAATTTTGTTTAGTACTAGACAAATTTTCATTGACTTCGATTATTTGATTTATTGATAAATCTGAATTAATAGTTACGAGAAAGTTGTCAACATCATTCTGTAAACCATTATTGCTTAAGGTATTTGCAGTAAAAAGTGAATTTATATTAATATTTGAAGACCTGTTATTGCTTTTGCTTAAAGTCTGCTCTTCTAAATTTAAATTTATATTCGACAAGGGACCTTCGCAATCAATAATTTCTATTGGAGTATCATAATCAATCTCCCCGGTGAATTGAACAGACTCCTTCATCCATTCAGACTTCTCATTGGGTTTGCCTATATTGAAGTAATATTAAAAAATAAGTCGATTAATATTTACAAACATTAATTATAATTAAAAAATCCATCTCTATAAATCGTGTAATTATAAATGAATCGCAATCTAATAATAACACAGGTCTACAAAAATTAACACTTTCTCATAACCAAGCATCAAAATAGGTGATCCGAAAAGTTTTTGTCGCGTTGAATTCAAAGTCGCAAGCAGAAATGCTCTATCATGTTAGGTTTACAAGAAAAATGCGGTTGAATTTCTTAAAAAAAACGCGTTTTAGGGCATTTTTGAAAATTCGTTGCTGACGAACCCGATGTGTGAGACATTTCGAAAAGGGTTTAAATTAAAGCTTGAATATTGTACTTTTAAATGAAAATATCGAATCTTTTACAGACGGTATCATGGAACTTGTAGCGAGCTAACCTCCTACCTACTAGCTTTGTACACCTACTTCTACAAACAAAGCTCGCTGCAGATTCGATGATGCCGACTGTAAAAAATTCAATATTTTCGTTTAAAAGTACAATGTTCAAGCTTTAATTTGAACCTTTTTCGAAGTCGTCAGCTACGAATTTTCAAAAATGCCCTAAAACGCGTTTTTTTAAGAGATTCAACCGCATTTTTCTCGTAAACCTGATGTGATACAGCATTTCTGCTTGCGAATTTGGATTCAACGCGATAAAAACCTTCAGGATCACCTATTCCGATCTTTGGTTATGAAACGTCGACCTGTGCAACATACATTAATTTATCTAATAATCATACATATTGGAATATTGGAATTAAACTTGAAATAGTTAATCATAATCTATTATTTATATGAACTATATTAATTTATACGTCCATCCAAAACATTATCATCAAGGATAGGAAGGTCGGAATTGTCAGGTAAGGCTTGCTCAGTACGTATTGTTACAATTTTACCATCCACTATCTTGCTCCATGTATCGAACAAACCTTGATATTTCACATCTCCAGTCCAGACATTTCCATTAGTCTTTAGATTTTTAAACTGCTGTAAAATGCTTATTTCGATATTTTTTTCTAGCATTTCTAGGTATTTTCTATCTGGTTCAGAAGTATGATTCTCATGATCTATATTTGTAGTTCTCGCCGTTCTATGTTGTTGAAGACATTTTCTATAATTAAAACTATTAGCGTCAAAAGGGTAAAGTCCACAGCATTTGAAGCCAGATTGAATATCCTTTACAAAATTTCCTCTTCTAATGTCTGATAATACAGATGGAATGTCAAATTTATGCAGATCAATTCCTTCATGATGAATACGCCCTGTTTGAATAATTTTATTTCACATTTTCTTCAGAGGAGCAAAGAAAGCAACGTCCAGAGGCTGCATTATGTCTGTTGTGTTGGGAGGAAGACAGACTAGAATAATATCTTTCGCTTTGCAAAATTCACTTAAATGATAAGACATGTTAGACTTATGTCCATCTAAAAAGACAATCACTGGAAATGCTGTTTGCTTTTCTAATAGATAAGGATGATATACGTTGGCAAAATATTCAAAAAAAGAAGCACTTGTCATCCAACCGTTCTCACTTTTTCCAATTCCCCAACCTTTAGGAGCTTTATCTATACAATTTTTCGGCAGTCGCTCATATGCGAATATTGTAAGAGGTGGTGCTATCCGTCTGTCTGTCCGTCTGTCACACCCGGTTTTCTCCGAAACTATTTGTCATAGAAAGTTGAAATTTGGTAATTATATAGAAATTGATGGCCTCATCAAAGCCATGTAGTTTTGAAAGTTAAATTTTGACTTAAGGGGTTAGTTTTGGGGGATGAAATCGGAAGTGAAAAAAAATTTTTTTACTAGGTAATCGAGTGTGGTGTCAAATGAAAGCTTGTGAAAACACGAGTAAAAAATATATAAGTAATGTAATACTTGCGCGCACTTTTCTTTGTATTATTTTTAAAAAATCGCGAAAAATCCCTGTCCACCCGCCTTATCTCGAAAGTACTTATCAAAAAATTTCGAATAAATTCTGGAATATTCTCCACGGGGTGTAGATTGAACGAAAATTATCACGAGTGCATTACCTGTAATAATTTATCTGGTATATAAAAAAAAAACAGAAATTTCAAGGTCATCAATTTTCAGTAAAGATTGGAAATAAACTTTGTCGAAAACTCATTTGGGGTGTGTTTTGTGAAGTCACTGATCATTTTATACTTCCTTTACAACATTTTTTTATTTTAAAAGCAATCAACGTACGGAACACTAATTGCGCAAGTTCAACTTGCACTTGACCGGTTTTTTTTTTCTTAATAGAAGTCAAATACGTGGTTACGCATTTTGAGGTTAACTTTTAGACTTTCCGTAACCCGATTATACAAACATTGTACTCACAATCATGTCTTTTATATAATTATTGTAACGTTTAACTTACCTCGTATTCTTAACGTTTTGAACAAGAAAATGCAGCAGTTCGCATATCTTCGGTTATAAGTATTTATAGTTAAAGAAGAAAGAAAATTCTACATTCTTTAGCGAGCAGCGTGACCAACAGAAACGTTGTAAAAACAAAATACTCCCACTTACGTAGTGCGAACATGAATCATAAACTAAATAATTCGAAAGATTCATTGAAGTGGCCAGAAATGGAGCAGTGGCCACAAATGGAGCACCGACCTATATATATATATATATATATATATATATATATATATATATATATATATATATATATATACATATATAATAATTTAAAGAAGCGCATTTGCAAGGAAAAGACTAGGTAAATCATTTTA
This sequence comes from Pachyrhynchus sulphureomaculatus, assembly GCA_019049505.1. Lineage (NCBI taxonomy): Eukaryota > Metazoa > Arthropoda > Insecta > Coleoptera > Curculionidae > Pachyrhynchus > Pachyrhynchus sulphureomaculatus. The sequence continues at coordinate 254,995,808 of CM032446.1, read as the reverse complement.
CCGATTTTCATCTCTCATTTTTCGTTCAAATTTTGTATGACGATTATCAATGCTAACACCACTCCTATTATTTAAGTCATGTCTCGAAAGATACTTGGGACTACTTATCATTTCAGACCCTTTCGCACTAAGTTGTTTTTTGCCGCTTGTGAGTAGCGCATAGTAGGCCACATCTGCCTTGGTCTCCCGCTTAGGTCCCACTGGAAAGCCAGAGACAATGCAACCGGGGGACTTTATAGGTATTCAAGATATATTGTCCAAATTAGAACCCCTGCAACGTGCAGGTTTTACTCTCATTTAGATGAGTTTATTATTCGCGCGAACGCCGTCGATGATAAACCGTTTTTTTTGTGGTAAATTTTCAATTGTTGGCTTGTTTGCCGAATGACTTATTACGTTTTATGGTTTTAAAAGTTCGTTTGTGTTTTTCTTTTGTTTTGTCTATTATTCTTCATGAATTATGATTCTATAAAAAAAGTCCGTAATACAAAGTAAGTTTTTGTATTTGTTCTTTGAAAGTTTTAAAGTTGCTTTGCCATAAAAAGTTTAAGGAGTTTCGAGAGTAAGTTTAGATCAGAGGTTCCCAAACTTTTTTTTCTCGTAGACCACTTTCAAAATTTTACTGGTTTCGGTGGACTCCCTGCTGCTACATTTCTATTATATTCCCAAAACTCGTCAAAAAATGTGAAGATTAGATCTAACGATGGAAATTTGCGTCGTGGCTGAGTTCCAATCCTAAATTCGAAGTGGTAAAAATAAAAAGAAAAATAATATATTTTCTTGTGTTCTATTTATTAAAATAATATGATTACAGACTTAATAGAATTAAAATTAAACATTAATAACGTACCGTAACTTCAACAAAGCAAATCAACAATTAAAAAAAAAAATAGTCATAATTTTAATGGGAGGGATGTATGTTACTTGATGGATTGACAGCAAATTATCAATATTTGGCTTCAGTTTTGTAAGGAATAACCGCAAATCTCCCCGTTCTGTGATGTTCAATCTGCTCCTTTTTTTGTTAATAGGTTTGTAACGACACTAAAACTTTTTTCGATAAGGTATGACGAGGGAAACGCTATCAAAAGTTTTCTCGCAATTTCCCACAGCCCAGGATATTTTTCGGGTATTTCTGCCTGCAGCCAAAATGTTTGATAGCCTTTTTTAAATTTCACCTTCAGCTCCTCATTGGTGCTCTTGTAATACCTCATTCGCCACTTCCGTTTCATCAAATGGATTTATGATCCATGGTGGTATTTCCATCGTCAGAATATCTTCAAATCTATTTTTGAAGTCATCATGCAGGGCATTTAAATGTTGAACGTATGTCTGAATATCCTCATCAAGACATTCTGCCTGTAACAAGTTTGGAAACTGGGAGAATTCGCGCCGATTAATATTTTGCTTCATAAATTTCAATTTTCCAAGAAAATCCGAAATTACACCCTTTGTTTTTATTAAATTTAGGCTGTCCCCTTGTAACTGCAAGTTAATGTCATTAAATTTTTTGAACAAATCTGTCAAATACGCGATGTCCGCTTTCAATTTGATCAGGTTTTCTTTTAAATCTGGATCTTTACTTTCCAGAAACTATAAAACTGATTCAAAAAGTGAGTAAAATCTTGTTAAACATGCACCTTTCGACAACCAGCGTACTTCAGTATGTAAGAGCAATCGTTGGAAGTCTGCATCATTTTCGTCGCACAATTGTGCAAATAAACGGGTATTCAACGCATTGCTTCTTATTTTGTTAACTGCTTTAATCGCAAATTGAAGGGATTGGTGAAATCTATCACTCAAATTTTTCGCTACCAGGTGTTGTCGGTGGATGACACAGTGAATCGCAGTGACCCCTGGTATAATTCTTTTAAGATGGCTTATAAACCCACGATATCGCCCGAAGGCAGGTACTTACTTTTTCCGGCACTGGCAAACACTGACATCGATTCACTCACACTTTTCTTTTCAAAATTCCGGAAACAAATGAGTAACGTTTGTCCTTGGGATTCGTATTTATATTGGTGAAGAATCAAACAAGTTCATGCAAGATTGCAAGCACAGCACAAGTCTTATTTCGTCCCTTTGCACGTCTGAACGGGTTGCGTTGCGAGCGGGCTGGCGGCGCTTTGCAAGTCTCGACGAGCGTTGTACTGAATATCGAATATGCAATATTATTTTTTCGCGCTATCTGTTAGGATTGCATGAGAACCGTAGCTCCTAAAAGATTTTAGTCAAAAAATCTGAAAATTAGAATCTTAAAGCTTTAAAATGCTTTTTTTTTTAAATACGTACCATTTTTCACCGAAATACAGCCTGTCAAAAATCACCGGAATATTTTGAATTTTTTTTGCTTCCTTAATTTTTTTGAGTAGTGTATTATCTGCCTACATTGATAGGTAAAGCCAAGCCAACATTTTTGTTCTTTACTATCGAAACCAGATAAATTTTCGTTGACCCCCACTTACAACCCCCATTTTTTTTTTCATGCCAACGTAGACCCCCGTCGAGTCTCCCGTGGACCCCTGGGGATCCACCTGAACCATTTTGGGAATCACTAGTTTAGATGCTCGGCAGCCTTCTAGCCAAGTTTTGTCACGGTTCACAGCGGTAGACCATTTACAATAATCGCCTTGAAGTTGACTTATTTTTCGTCTCTAGAAATTAGCTTTCCATGAAGCTGATTACACTAAAACCGGATATGTTATAAAGACATATTTAATGACTTAAGGAGGAAATCGTAAATCTCATCACTCAAATCACAGCCTACTGTCAATTTCCAAGGAAAACACCACCTACTATTCCCATAGTGCAGTCAAGGATGCCCGATATTGTCTTCAGACTGCGTATCTATAATATATATAAAATGCAACGTCTCTCTGTCTGTCTGTCTGTCTGTCTGTCCGTTAGTGACCTTATCACTGGAGAACCACTTATCCGATTTACGTACTTTTTTTTTTAAAACATACTTATGTTCTCTGGCCAGGTTATAGGCTATATTTTATTACGATAGGTAGCATAAGGAATGAGCAGTGACAATAATAGTGAGTGAGGTCGGAAAGAAGTTTGCTGCTAGCGCGTTCCCTTGCAATATACAGCCTAAACCATTAAATATGGAACAATATTATGTAGCAGAGAATATCTTTAATCTATAATCTATAATATATATAAAATGCAATGCCTCTCTGTCTGTCTGTCTGTCCATTAGTGCGTTTATCACGCGAGAACCACTTATCCAATTTATGTGTCTTTTTTAAATTCATACATATATTCTTTGGCCAGGTTATATAATAATAATAATAATCTCTATATCTATAATATATATAAAATGCAGCGTCTCTCTGTCTGTCTGTCTGTCCGTTAGTGCGCTTATCATTGGAGAACCACTTATCTGATTTACGTGCTTTTTTTTAAAACATTCATATGTTCTCTAGCCAGGTTATCTATATATCTATAATATATATAAAATGCAACGTCTCTCTGTCTGTCTGTCCGTTAGTGCGCTTATCACTGGAGAACCACTTATCCGATTTACGTACTTTTTTTTTAAAAAACATACATATATTCTCTGGCCAGGTTATAGGCTATATCTTATTACGATAGGTAGCATAAGGAATGCGCAGTGACGTAAAATAGTGAATGAAGTCGGAAAAAAGTTTGCCGCTAACGCGTTTCCATGCAATACACAGCCTAAACCATTAAATATGGAACAATATTATGTAGCAGAGAATATCTATAATCTATAATATATATGAAATGCAATGTCTTTCTGTCTGTCTGTCTGTCTATTAGGGTATTTATCACGCGAGAACCATTTATCCGATTTACCTGTCTTTTTTTAAATTCATACATATATTCATTGGCCAGGTTATATAATAATAATAATAATCTATATCTATAATATATAAAATGCAAGGTGTCTCTGTCTGTCTGTCTGTCCGTTAGTGCGCTTATCCCTCGAGAACCACTTATCCGATTTACGTGATTTTTTAAATTCATACATATGTTCGATGACCAGGTTATAGATATATATTTTATTACATCTATAATATATAAAAAATGCAACGTATCTCTGTCTGTCTGTCTGTTCGTTAGTGCGCTTATCACTGGAGAACCACTTATCCGATTTTCGTACTTTTTTTTTTAAAAACATGCATATGTTCTCCGGCCAGATTATAGGCCATATTTTATTACGATAGGTAGCATAAGGAATAAGCAGTGGCGATAATAGCTAATGAAATCGGAAAAAAGTTTGCCGCTAGCGCGTTCTCTTGCAATACACTGCCTAAACCACTAAATATGGAACAATATCATGTAGCAAAGGATATCTATAATATATATAAAATGCAACGTCTCTCTGTCTGTCCGTGTGTGCGCTTATCACTGGAGAACCACTTATCCGATTTACGTGCTTTTTTTTTAAACATGCTAAACCATTAAATATGGAACAATATCATGGAGCAAAGAATATCTATAATATATATAAAATGCAACGTCTCTCTGTCTGTCTGTCTGTCCGTTAGTGCGCTTATCACCGGAGAACCACTTATCCGATTTACGTGCTTTTTTTTAAACATACGTATGTTCTCTGGCCAGGTTATAGGATATATTAGGATTAGGTGACATAAGGAATAAGCAGTGACGATAATAGTGAATCAAGTCGGAGAAAAGTTTGCCGCTAGCGGGTTCTCTTGCAATACACTGCCTAAAGCATTAAATATGGAACAATATTATGTAGCAAAGAATATAATATATATAAAATGTAAGGTCTCTCTGTTTGTCTGTCTGTCCGTTAGTGCGCTTATCATTCGAGAACCACTTATCTGATTTACGTGTTTTTATAAATTTATACATATATATAATTCGATATAAGCCTAGATAATGGGAGATAAGGTGAGATAATGGGAGATAAGGAGAAATAATGGGAGATAAGCAGAGATAAGTCTAGGTAATGGGAGTTATGGTGAGATAAGGAGAAATAGTGGGAGATAAGGAGAAATATTGCGAGATAAGTCGAGATAAGCCTAGATAATGAGAAATAACGTGAGATAAGGAGAAATAATGGGAGTTAAGGAGAAATAATGGGTGATGAGCAGAGATAAGCCTAGATAATGGAAATTATGTAGAGATAATGGGAGATAAGGAGAAATATTGGGAGATAAAGGAAAATAATGGGAGATATTTTATTACGTTAGGTAACATAAGGAATAAGCAGTGACGATAGTAGTGAACCAAGTCCACGCGAGCGGAGCCGCGGGCCCGGCTAGTCATAAATAAATCATATTTTAATGAAGCACCAAAAAAGCTGCTGGCGCTGATGGAATACCTTCCGTAGTACTGAAAAAATGCGCAAGAGAACTAACTTTTCAATCTGTTCCATAGAAAGAAAATATTTCCTTTCTGTTGGAAAAGCGTTACAGTTCATCCGATACTCAAAAAGGGCTAGAAGACCTTGCTAAATAACTACCTAAATTTAAAGCTTCCGATACTTGTTTTTCGATGGACTTCGGATTCATTAACTTACTGTCTTTGGTAGATTTCTTTGCTCCTTTTCAAAGTAGCTTACTAAATTAAGCACCATTTTCTTCGTCTAAGGATTTAAAAAGCCCGCAAAACGCTTTTTTGGCTTCCATTAGTATATGTATAATAAAATTTTTTTGACACTATTGAAAATTAAATAAAAATTGGCATTGACAATGATATAATAATGCTGCATTCATTTTTAAGATTCAAAAACATTTAGAGACATTTACAAGAATATTTTACAAATATTAAATAAATTAGAGGTTTTCTACCTCGGTTTTACTAAAGTATTCTGTACTCAGCCTGGGGCGGCTGTAGGTGGATTGAGTAGCTTACAGTTGTCACTGCCGGTCCCAAGCCCGGACAAAGGAGGAGGCTTGTAACGGTAGGCCAGCTCGCTACCCTATGTAAAAAAAAGGCTCTGCTAAAAAACCTAATCCAAAGCCTCGGAATCGAACGGATATACGAAGACGAAAACAGCAAAGAAGAAGGACAACGATATGTGGTACATGGAACATACAAGGTCTCTCCAGGAAAGTAAATGAAGTTGTAAATGAATTAGAAAATCTTCGAGTCGAAATTGCAGTATTGACGGAAACAAAGAAGGAAGGAAAAGGCTCCGAAAGTTGGGGACATTACGATCACTTTTATAGTGGAGTGCCCAAAGAAGATAGAGCAAAACAAGGCGTATCCATACTAATACACAGAAAACTGAGGAAATTCATAACCATCTGGGAACCGATTAGTGAAAGAATCATAAAGATGAATCTCAAAATACTAGGTAATAACACAACCTTACTGGAGGTATACGTTGTCAACGACGACGATCTGGCTAATAACAAGGATTCATTTTTTGAACAACTAAATGAGGAAATACGCAAAATTGGAATATCAAGAGAGATATTACTTTTGGGTGATCTAAATGGAAGAATAGGAAGGAAAGAACACGATAAAGTGGTAGGAAAATATGGCGAAGAAGTTACTAACGACAACGAAAGAAGAATTATAGAGATATGTGAACAAAACAACCTTACAATATTAAACGGACACTACCAGCATAGGGATATTCATAAATATACGTGGAGACAAACAACAAGAGATTTAAAAAGTATTATCGACTTTATGATAATACAACAGAGATCTAGATTAAACTTCCTAGATGTAAGAGTCCAAAGAGGGGCTTCATGTGGCAGCGACCTCTACCTTGTGAAAGGAAAGATAACCTCACGAACAACACGGAAAAGCAAACTGGAAGATACAAGTATACAGCACACAACAAGTGAAACAACAATAAGATATAATACAGACAACTTACAAAATGAAAGTATCAGAAATCTATACAAGAGTAGACTGGATCAAAAGATACAACGGACGGGATTTGTTAATATAGAAGAAGAATATAAGTATATAAAGGAATGCCTACACGCAGTCGCACTGGAAGCATTAGAGTACCAAGAGAAAAGGGAAAAACAGCAAAAACCATATTGGTGGGATGAAGAAATTAAATACGAAATTGAAGAAAAACGGAAAAGCTATCACAAATACTTAAGTTCAAAGAGCACAAACGACAAAGTAAAATACAAAGAATCTCAAGCTAGAGTACGCAAAATGATTAGTGACAAAAAGAACAACCAATGGGAAAAGACATGCTCAAGACTCAACACTTACATAGGAGGAAGAAAAAGCACAGAAAGCTGGAGACTTCTTAAAAATATGAGAACAGAACAGAAAAGAGAAATCTTCTCATCAATTACACCAGAAAAATGGAACCAATATTTTATAAATATGCTAACAGAAGATAGACCAGAGTTCAAAAGTACTCAACATAGAAACCCAAATATAGTTATATGAGGATCCCCAATAAGGATAACAACATCAGAAGTTAAACAAGTATGTAAAACGCTAAAAAAGGTAGAGCTCCAGGACCAGGAAACATCCCAGGAGAGATAGTAAAATACGGAACTGAAAAGCTATTTAGTGCTTTGAGGAACTTATTCCAAAGATGCATTAACACATCAGAAGTACTTGAGGAATGGAAAATATCATACATATCAACAATTCATAAGAAAGGAGACAAAAATAATTGCGATAACTATAGGGGAATAACGGTTACAGGATCTATTAGCAGAATATACGTAGAAGCTGAAGAACAGGCAGGCTTTAGAGCAGGAAGATTTACAATAGACTATCTCTTCTCACTGACACAAATCCTATAAAAGAAAACCGCATTTGATCAGGAAGTCCATGTTGTGATGGTTGATTTAAAAAAGGCCTACGACAGCGTGCCCCTAATGAGATTGTGGGAAACACTACAACAGAGTAATGTAAGCACCGAAATAATTAAAGCCGTAAAATCCTTATACCAAGACGCAAGAAGTAGTGTGAAAACCAAATATGGTATAACAACAGGGTTCCAGATCACAAAGGATCTCAAACAGGGCTGCTGTATATCCCCAACGCTATTTAAAATCTATTTGGAGAGTGCACTGAAGAACTGGAAAAGGAAATGCAGCAGTATGGGATTACCACTGGATGACGATACTACATTGTACACGCTATCATTTGCAGACGACCAGGTAGTAGTCGCTCAGGACATCGATGATATGGAATACATGACACGAAAACTTATGGAGGAATATGAAAAATGGGGCCGAGAAGTCAATATTAAAAAGACCGAGTACATGTGCGTCGGAGGACAACAGCAGGACTTGAAACTGGTCACAGCACACACCATCAAACACTGTGCCAGTGTTTGAGAACGAGAATATCTAGGGACGGAACACTGGAAGAAGCAATATTCGAGAGGAATATCCAAGGAAGAAAAGCGATTGCAATGCTTAATAGTATACTATGGGACAAAAACATAACCATTGAAAATAAGAAGAGAATTTACAACTCAATAGTAAAAAGTATAATAACTTACAGCTCCCAGGTATGGCCATTGAAGGAAAGAACAGAAAAAATACTAAAAGCTACAGAAATGGATTTCTGGAGACGAGCCGCCAGAAAATCCAGAAAAGGCCGCATAGCTTAAGACGAGCTTTAGAAATAAAGCACGATATAGTGGACGAAATCAGAACCCAACAGTTGGTATGGTACGGACATGTACAGAGAATGTTACAAGACCGACTACCTAAAAAGATTTTAAATTGGAACCCTCATGGAAAAAGAAAGCGAGGAGACCACGCCAAAGCTGGAGAGCAGGAATCAACAAGGAAGCACTAGAGAGAGATCTGGAGGAGGAGGGATGGAGAAACCGGGAGGAGTGGAAAGGAGTGCATCGGAAGACGGAAGACGTTATAAAACCGATTGATATATATATATATATATATATATATATATATATATATATATATATATATTCTGTATATTCCTATTCGTTAAGCTTTGAATGCTCTCAGATGAGAAAGCAAAAATAGTGTCAGCTACTAAGTTCACTAATATTTAAATATTATGTAATATCATATCATAAAATATCATAAAATAAACCAATCATTGTTCTATGGCATATAAAAAAATACTATTTTTTGCTTTTGTCAGTCTGTTCTTTTAAACATTTTTTGAACAATTTTAAAAGTAATATTTGAAGTTTGAACGCACTAATATTTTTAATATTTAACGATACTGAACGAGTTTTTTTCTCAAAATATTTAGATGGTTGCTTGCCACTAGAAATTATAGTTGGCTCTCTGTCTCGGACATAAAAGTCTATTAGACTTTTTCAGTTTTCCGACATGGTATTAATTAAATTCATGCTGACTGCAACTTTAACAAAGACGAAAATAGAAAAGTTTATCGCAGCTAAGACGATACATCCGACTCGGTGCATGCGCATAAACGAACTGAGTTCTCCCGAGCAGTTTCGATCAGTGCAAAAACGGCCTCCCCCCGATATTTTCTCATAAGTCTTTCAAAATTAGACTGTTTTAAGCCTATTCCAAGAAAAAACCCTTTTTCTGAAAAGCCCGCGTAACGAAGTTTTACCCCACTTTCCAATATGCGTAATAATTAACCTACGTTCTTAACTAGATGGCGGTTTAAGACCAGTAGAGAGACCTCCATTGAATACTTGGCGAGCTTTTTTGATATTTCCATCTTGCCAAAATTTCTTGACTGTGTACCCTTCATTTATCCACGTCTCATTTAAGTAATATACCAGGTGTACAAGTATGAAATGCGGATTTCAGACAACAGATGGTGCACCAATGCAGTTTGTGCTATAAAGATTTGACAGTGCGCCATTTTGTTGTGTTATCAACAAGTGTCAGACGCGCACGAGTGATAAATTGGAAAAGTGTGTGCATAGTGTTCTGTTGATGTGTTCAATATGTCGAAATTTAAACCGAACAAAGAGTATTCGCGGACAGCATTAATTTTTTGTTTTCATTTGAAGAAAACTGCTGTTGAATCATACCAATTACTTCGAGAAATTTATGGTGAATATGCTCCATCGCAAGATACGTGTGAACGATGGTTTCGGCGTTTCAAAAGTGGTGACTTCGATGTTGCAGACAAGGAACGTGGAAAACCGCCAAAAAAATACGAAGATGTAGAATTGCAAACATTGTTGGAGGAAGATGATTCGCAAACACAAAAACAACTCGCCGAGCCATTGGGCGTTAGTCAACAAGCTGTTTCCAATTGGCTACGAGAGATGGGAAAGATTCAGAAGACCGGTAGATGGGTACAAATGGAAAAGCGCAAAAAAACGTGTGACATTTTGCTCGCTCGGTACAAAAGGAAGTCGTTTTTGCATCGTATAGTTACAAGGGATGAAAAGTGGATTTATTTTGTGAATCCCAAGCGCAAAAAATCATGGGTAGACCCAGCCACACTATTCACATCGACCGCAAGACCGAATCGCTTTGGCAGAAAGACGATGCTCTGTGTTTGGTGGGACCAGAGGGGCGTAGTCTATTATGAGCTGTTAAAACCTGGAGAAACGGTTAATACTAAACGTTACCAACAACAATTGACCGATTTGAACCGTTCGCTGCTTGAAAAAAGGCCAGAATACCCAAAGAGACAACACAAAGTCATTTTTCTTCATGACAATGCTCCCTTACATACGGCAAAACAAGTTCGCGACACATTGGAAGCACTTAGCTGGGAAGTTCTACCCCATGCGGCTTACTCACCAGACTTGCCTTCGTCCGATTACCACTTGCTTGCATCGATGGGTCACACACTTGCTGAGCACAGCTTTGGTTCGTACGAAGATGTGAAAAAATAGCTCGATGAATGGTTCGCAGCAAAAGGGGAAGATTTTTTTGGGTGGCTTGTTGCAGCCTGCACAATTTTGATCGTTTTTAACGTAGTCAAATATATTTTTACCATAACTATACGTTCTTCATTATGGGCTAGCTGCCTGGAGTTTTGACGTTCCGCTGGAGAAGAGATTTCATTAACACACTAACTTACTTGTTACTAACTGGCTTGATATTTGGGCCAACTGCTCTAAACATGTATTTACAGTTGGGGCATCAGAAAAGTTTGTAAACAAAATCATTTGATCAGCAATAAAACTTCGGTACAAAAGAGGTCAGTTCACTGGCATTTTTATTACTATCATTTTCAAATAAATAGAGTATGATAATTATCGAGATAAATGCTGGAAAACGGTATTTTTAAACCTTACCATTGAAACTTTTATAGGAAAAATTTTGTAGATGTATATCATTTTATGAGTTTCATAAAAGGCAGCTTAGAAAGTAATATTAAGTAAGATGAAAGGTAGGATAAAAGAACGAAAAACTGCAATTTTCCGATTTTTTACTTTAAAAGTTTTTCGGCTTTACCTGTTTACCTGTTCTTAATCTATTCCATTTTTAAAAATGCAAATCCTTAACGTACTCAACAATGGACAACAGAGTAATACCCTCAAAGGAGCTTTGAGTCATTTAATGATGGTTTGAAAGTTTCGCAAGTTTTTCAGGAAAAATAGATAAACTATTAAATGCGAATTAGGTTATTAGCGTGGGATGTCCTTATTCTACTTATATGACAATTAAATGGAAGAAGTTTTTTTTCATCTTTTGATAGCTTGTATCAACAGGATCTTTTTTTCAAAAGGGCTCGGTTTTAGTACGAGCCTGAGCTTAGACCAAATTATTTTAATAGCGAAAAATCTCTAACAAAAAGTCTTTAAAGTTGTAATTTGTTGTAAACAGATTGATTGCAATAAGATGTCACTCAGTTGACACTAGTTGTCATGGACGGGCTAGATAAAAAATTTGGAGATGGCAAAACTATAATGTGTATAATGGTTTGTCTGATATGAATACCAGTGGTGGCACACTTAAAAGGGCCTCTAAATGATTTGATTATCATATAATAGAGCAGTAAAAAAGCACTTGAAATTGTATTGGCTAGATACAGCAATATTATGATTTCATCCTCTCTTGGGTATCACCAAGAGTATTGTCCTGAGTTTTGGACCTCGAAAAACTTGTGCTCTTTTGTTTATAAACAATTTAAGTTTTGAAAATGCGTTTTTTGAGCTTAATATGTGAACAACTCCGGTTATATGAGTGGGATCGAGACAAAAAAAAAAACAAAACTCCTCGTAATGAAATTTCCAACAAATCCTCGTTGGTTTTAAGTTGGTTAATTGTACAAGTCGACTAAGTGACCCGATCGGCTTGAAACTTTCAGAAAATATGCCTTTTGTTATATCAAAAATACTCTGATTTTTTGGTACAAAAATATTGAACCCAGTAGGCACAATTGAATTTGTTATTTAAAATTTGGATTGCCCGCCATTTTATGCCATTTGGTCCAAAATGGATTTTTTTTTTAAATTTAGGTTTCTGATGCTATTAAAAAATTTTTTGTTGGAGTCATTTTAATCGTTTTTTTTACATTTGTTTATTAATCAAATAACAACAAATGCGTTTTTTCGGTCATTTTGAAAAAACAAATTGAACATTTTTTATGACATCTTGTGGAGAATCGCGAGACTAAAATTTCATTTTCGTTAACAATTTTATTTTCAAAGGAAGTTGTAAAAAACAGGGGTGATATGGTAATTAATTAAAAAACATAGGCAATATTTTGTGAAGCTAGAAGTCATCAAAAGCTAATTTAATAATAATACGAATTAAACATTTTCTGCAAGTAAAAACTTTAAAATTTGTAGAAAATATGCATCAAAGCATCAACAGCGATGTTTAAGTCAATCATCGCTCCTAATGATGCTAACACGGTTACCGAAATGCACGCCTAGTGCAAAAATAAAGCATCTGTTGTGTAGTGTCATTGTGCCAAAGTTTCCAAAGTCCTAAGGTATTGTTAATTATTGCTTATTATTACTTTTATTTTGCTATTTTTTTGTTTGAAAAAATTTTTGAGTTAGCCTCTATGTAGACATCTTATCAAAATTGACAATAAAGATGTAACAACAATGTTGCCAATATTATAAAATTTCTACATAAAAATGTATAAAAAAAGAATTATTATATATATAACACATGGGCTGAAAAGTCTCGGGCCTAACAAAGAAAACACGGTTTTTTTGGTTCAAAATTAGCTTTATTCATCAACGTAATCTCCATCAAGAGCAACGCAATCATTCCAGCGCCGCTCTAACATTTCAATACCACTTTTGTAGAACGATTTATCTTTTGCCTCAAAATAGGCCTCAGTTTCAGCGATAACCTCTTCATTCATGCGAAATTTCTTACCGGCGAGCATTTTTTTCAGGTCTGCGAACAGCCAGTAGTCGCTGGGAGCCAAGTCTGGCGAATACGGTGGATGTGGGAGCAATTCGAAGTTCAATTCATGTAGTTTTGCCATTGTTTTGATTGACTTGTGACACGGTGCGTTGTCTTGATGAAACAAAATTTTTTTCTTTGCCATATGCGGTCGTTTCTTTGCAATTTCGGCCTTCAAACGCTCCAATAACGCTATATAATATTCACTGTTGATGGTATTTCCTTTCTCAAGATAGTCGATGAATATTACACCACGCACATCCCAAAATACCGAGGCCATAACCTTTCCAGCCGATTGTTGTGCTTTCGGGCGCTTTGGACGAGGTTCACCAGTTGCTGTCCACTCAGATGACGATCGTTTTGATTCCGGAGTGAAGTGATGGATCCATGTTTCATCCATTGTCACATATCGACGCAAAAATTCCGGTTTGTTACGTTTAAACATGGCCAAACACTGCTCAGAATCATCAACACGTTCTTGTTTTTGATCAACAGTGAGCAAACGCGGCACCCACTTTGAACAGAGCTTTCTCATAGTCAAATGCTCATGCAATATAAAGCCAACACGTTCTTTTGATATCTTTACGATGTCAGCTAACTCACGCAACTTTACTTTTCGATCATTCAAAACGATTTTATGGATTTTTTTGATGTTTTCTGGTGTTACCGCCTCATTTGGACGTCCACTGCGTTCTGCATCATCGGTGTCTCTACGACCACGTTTGAAGTCAGCAAACCAACGTTTTATTGTTGTTTCTGATGGAGCGGAGTCCCCATAACACTTATCAAGCCATTGCTTCGCTTGAACGGTATTTTTTCCCATCAAGAAGCAGTGTAAAATTAAAACACGAAATTGTTTTTGATCCATTGTTTTGAAAATAACAAAAGTAGCGTCACTCTTAGCAGAATAACTCACAAACTAATGAATAGAATATCATGAAATTTTAACAGCTGTCTTTTGAAGGTTAGTATTAACTGAAAAAAAGGTGACTGCAATAAAACTAGCGCCATCTATGTGTTAGGCCCGGGACTTTTCAGCCCATGTGTTATATATATATATATATATATATATATATATATATATTTTTTTTTTTTTTTTTTTTTTTTTTTTTTATGGGTCTAGCACACGTGCTACAGGGAAGTCCCTAAAGCGCTACAGGAGCGACACGTGTGCGGAGAAAGCGATTCACGTTGTTCTTGAATCGCTGTAGATTGTACTCGATGGGAAACACAGTCCTGGGTAAACCATTCCAAAGGTATGATGTTCTCCATATAAAAGACTGCTTGAAAAGCGTTGTACGAGGAGTAACAAGCTGAACCTCATACGGATGTGAAGCATTAGCGCGACGCGTACCTCTAATATGCACCGCTCTGGGAGGAATTAAACGGGCCACATCCTTCGAACACTTTCCATGAAAGTACTTGTAGAATAGGCTCAAGTCGCCAACCGTTCTTCGATGTTCCAGCGAATCAAGGCCGTCGGTCAGTTCCGGGTGTCCAATCAGACGAACAGCTCTTCTCTGGATAGAATCCAACAAATGCAGTGTATGTTTGGGAGCGGAGCTCCAAACATGGGAGCAGTATTCCATAGTTGGTCGAATTTGAGCTTTGTAAAGAATTAACAGTTGTTGTGGAGTGTAAAGCTTTCTGGTTCGAAACAATATTCCCAACTTTTGAGAAGCTCTTCTTGCTATGCCTGCAACATGTTCATGCCAGGACATATTTGCTCCCAAATTAACGCCTAACAGATTGAGTGACGATGTTAGAGAGATGGAGCGCCCCGACATAACTATGTCGGGTTCTGCAACGTTAACTTTTTTAGAAAAAACTGCCGCCTGGGTTTTTGTAGCGTTAAATTCCACTTGGTTACTGTCACCCCAAGATAGAATTTCTTCCAGGTCTTTGTTAAGTTGAATGACTTCCTGCTGTCTGCGGATATTCGTCTGAGTAGTCGATGCCCGAGCGTTCAAAGTGAATGAAGAGATAAGTGTACTGTCATCTGCAAAGCTGTAGATTGGATTCTTGGTCTTTTCCAGCAGATCGTTAATATAAATGAGGAAGAGAGTAGGAGACAGTATGGAACCTTGGGGCACACCGGCGTTGATAGTGAAGGTGTTAGAAAGAAATCCGTCGACTGCCACTCGTAAAGAACGCTCTCTGAGGAAACATGAGAGCCACAAACAGAACTTTTCAGACATACCATAAGAACGTAGCTTAGCCAACAGCCCATCGTGCCAAACACGGTCAAATGCCTTGGATATGTCAAGAGCAACCGCTCGAGATTCTCCAAAGTGTTCAATTGCGTTGTTCCAAACATGTGTTACATAAGTCAGAAGATCTCCTGTTGATCTATTTTTACGAAAGCCATATTGGTGATCACTAATAATGTTGAATCCTTCAAGATATTTTAGAAGATGCTGATTGATAGCCTTTTCCATGACTTTCGATATTATTGAGAGTAGTGCGATTGGTCGGTAGTTATTTGGCAAGGTCTTCTTGCCTTTTTTAGGTATCGGCTGAACTGTGGCACATTTCCAGCAGGAAGGAAATATTCCCTTTCTGTAGGATAGGTTGAAAAGTCTACAGAAAACTGGTGTTAGTTCCCTCGCACAGTTCTTGAGAACTATGGCAGGTATTCCGTCAGCGCCTGAAGCCTTTTTGGTGTCAAGCTTCATCAAAATACGTTTTATGATACGCTGTCTGAAGACAATATCGGGCATCCTTGACTGTACTATGGGAATAGTAAGTGGTGTTTTTTCCTTGGAAATCGACAGTAGAATGTGAAGCAAAGAGTTCAGCCAACAAGTTCGCTTTCTCAACAGGTGTCGTTGCAATAGAATTATCTGGCCGTGTGAGTGGTGGTATGGTGGATTTGGTGAAATTTTGACTAACTGCCTTAGCGACTGACCAAAAGGACCTGGAATTGCCGGGACAAGCGAGAAGTTTGTTTCTAATCCGTTGATTGTGTACCTCCTTGGTTTCGTCGATAATTTCTTTGCATCTGTTCCTGGCACGAACAAAGATGTTACGATTTATGGTGTTAGGATCTTCACGCCACTGTCGGTATGCAAGATGTTTAGAAGCAACAGCTTCTTTGCATTTTAGGTCAAACCAAGGCTTGCCGTTGGAAGGGCATTTCTTCGAAAAAGGGATGTAAGCCTCCATACCGGCCAAAATAACATCGGAAACCTCCCTGGCGCAGTCAGATGGGTCGTCGGATCGAAAACAAACGTCCAACCAAGGGAAAGTTCGAAAATATTCCATGAGATCTTCCCATTTAGCAGATTTGTAGTGCCAAATCTTGCGCGGTTTGGGCGCCTCTCCGTCACTGATTGGTAGAATACTCGATGTCGAAAGTAGTTTATGGTCGGAAGAACCTAACGGTGGATTTACGCTGACCGTGTAAATCTCCGGATTGGTGGTTAAAAACAGATCAAGAAGACTGGCGAACTCTCCGTCTCGATCAGGGATCCGTGTTGGTTCATCAATAAGCTGAGTCAAGCCACAACTGATTGAAAATGATTCGGCTTCACGACCTTGTTCGTCGGTAGTATTTGAATATTTAAGCCAGTTGATGTTGTGGACATTAAAGTCGCCCAGGATGGCAATTTCGGCATTTGGATAGTTAATTTGTAAATGATCTATGGTGTCTGCAAGAGAAGCGAAAAGTGTTCTAAAGTTTGTATCACTTGGTGGTCGATAGAGGATACAGACGAACCTTGTGGTTGGTTGAGTCGTTATTTTTAACCACATAACATCAAAGTTTGGGGCTCCAGAGCCTCTTCTCGTTGGCAAGAGAGGTCGCTTCTGACATAAAGACAGATTCCAAAGTTACGCCTAAATCGGGAATAGAAATCGTACCCAGGATAAAGATAGTTTACTGTGCTGGTCGATGAACTGACCTTAGTTTCACAGAGAGCGAGTACATGAGGTTTATTTGATTGCAGGTGTTGGTGCACTGAATTTATGTTCGAATTTAAACCTCGTATGTTACAAAAATCCATTTTGAAATTCTGTTCACTGCATGTCGACGCCCCTGAACCAGCCCCCACCCGGAGATCCGAACGGGGGCTATTTTACCTCCGGAATTTTTTGTATCCAGGTGCCTCATCATGCTATTTGGTCCCACAGTCCGGGACATCGGCACAGCCACGAAACGTTAAGCAACTTCACGCAGCTTAAGCCGATGCGATGGTATCACACCGGGCGATGCTGGTGGGATCTGGGCATCTACCATCTAGATTGTTCTTTAAGTCGCCTTCTACGACAGGCAGAACATACCGGGGGAGATATTCTATCCCGCCCCCCCCCCCACGGGGGCGGGATATATATATATATATATATATATATATATATATATATATATATATATATATATATATATATATATATATATGGCATTGGTGAACCAACCAAAGGCGAATCGAAAGTTCCGCACTTTAGAAGTTCCCAAAAGTGTTCTCTGTATTTGCTAGACCATCCCAAGACACGTTTACCAAAATTGACAATAAAGATGTAATAACAATGTTGCCAATATTATAAAAAATTCTACATAAAAATGTATAAAAAAAGAATATATATATATATATATATATATATATATATATATATATATATATATATATCTATATATATATATATATATATATATATATATATATATATCTATATATATATATATATATATATATATATATATATATATATATATATATATATATATATGGCATTGGTGAAGCAACCAAAGGCGAATCGAAAGTTCCGCACTTTAGAAGTTCCCAAAAGTGTTCTCTGTATTTGATAGACCATCCCAAGACACGTTTCGCCGTATCACGGCTCATCAGCTGGGCTAGGTTCAGCAAATTCAAAGAACACCATTTCAGTCCTTATCCGGGTACTAACGGAAAACCATGACAAAATAGATGCTTACACTGCACTCTGTCGGTGACTTATTTAAAGTCTTTGCGAACAAAGCGGCCAGACCATAGCTGACACTTGATTGCAGAAGTGCACCGTCTCGAGCTTCACCTTCTCGAGCTTCCCTCTCGAAGGCATAGATGGCATTGGTGAAGCAATCAAAGGCGAATCGAAGATCTGCACTTTAGAAGTTCTCAAAATCAAGTGTCAGCTGTGATCTGGCCGTTTCGTTCGGAAAGACTTTAAATAAATCACCGACAGAGTGCAGTGTAAACATCTCATGGTTTTCCGTTAGTACCCGGATAAGGTCTGAAATGGTGTTCTTTGTATTTACTGAACCTAGCCCAGCCGATGAGCCGTGATACGGCAACACGCGTCTTGGGATGGTCTAGCAAATACAGAGAATACTTTTGGGAATTTTTAAAGTGTAGATTTTTCGATTCGCCTTTGGTTGCTTCACCAAGGCCATCTATGCCTTCGAGCGGGAAGCTCGAGAAGGTGCGCTTCTGCAATTAAGTGTTAGCTGTGGTCTGACCGCTTTGTTCGGAAAGACTTTAAATAAGTCACCGGCAGAGTGTAGTGTAAGCAAACAAGTGTTACTTGTTGCTAGTAATTTTGCAGTGGGTTTTTAAAAGTAGTATTAATAACCGGTCAAGTGCAAGTTGAACTTGCGCAATTAGTGTTCCGTACGTTGATTGCTTTTAAAATAAAAAATTTTATTACGGAGGTATAAAATGATCAGTGACTTCACAAAGCACACCCCAAATGAGTTTTCAACAAAGTTTGTTTCCAATCTTTACTGAAAACTGATTACCTTGAAATTTTTGTTTTTTATTAAAGGTAATGCACTCGTGATAATTTTCGTTCAATCTACACCCCACGGAGAATATTCCAGAATTTTTTCAAAATTTTTTGATAAGTTCTTTTCGAGATAAGGCAGGTGGGCAGCGATTTTTCGCGATTTTTTAAAAATAATAAAAAGAAAAGTGCGCGCAAGTACTACATTATATGTATATTTTTTACTCGTGTTTTCACAAGCTTTCATTTGACACCACACTCGATGACCTAGTAAAAATTTTTTTTTTCACTTCCGATTTCACCCCCCAAAACTAACCCCTTAAGTCAAAATTTAACTTTCAGAACTACATGGCTCTTATGAGACCATCAATTCCTATCTTATTAGTTTCGGAGAAAATCGGGTGTGACAGACAGACATACACCGAAGTCATCTTATAGGTGTTCATTACGGAACACTAAAAATGAGCTACATAAAATGTGAAATTCCATTTCAAATCAACGAGTTCCTATAAAATTCGACCACGCTCCAGTCGTCCCAAGAAATTGATTCTACGCGAAGAGGACAGCCAGTATTGTTAGACAAATAATTATAGATCCCAAAAAAAAAAGAAGAAGTACGGGAACTATTTTCAAAAAATGTTTGTTCACAAACAGTGAGAAATTGTTTACACAGGGCAGGCTATAAGGGGTGTGCAGTCAGGAAGATGCCGTTAATTTCGGAAGCTAATTAGACAAGGCGAAATCGGCGCCATCGTTGGAAAAAATTTTCTAATTGAATTTTTTTTCATAACCTTCTCCAGGAGATGCCCCTGAAAGAGGATCAACATGTTGCCGGGCGGTAACCTGGTCCGAATTTGTTTAAACAAATTTTTTTTAAACAAAGTCCAAAAATTGAAATTTTCGCCCCGGAACGTAATTTACAGCATTATTAGATAAATATTGAACCAATTGAAACTTATTATTTGTATTCATCATTAAAGTTTTAATATTTTTTGGAATTTTTGTATCACAGTTTTGAATAAATATATTCGCGCCTACGTACGGGCGTTGCGTATATATCTATGTATACAGTTTCGATGCAGCCGCGGGCGCTCGAACGCAATTTGTTAACTGTTAAAAAACAATATTTAAAAATGAAGATATTGCAATATTTCCTACGGTAATTTGTAGAGGAGATCTCAAACTTTAATTTGGACACTTGGCAACATTGAAAATTTTAATTTTTGACCCCGATATTGGGAGGTGAAAGTGGCCATTTTCGCGTTTTCTCGCACCTAAAATTGCCGATATCTCGAAAACGGCGCATTTTAGAGAAAATTTACAAGAGACATTTTTTGTTCAAAATGGTCCAATTTAGCTAAAAAAACTTGTTCCGGGGCGAAAATTTCAATTTTTGGACTTTGTTTAAAAAAAATTTGTTTAAACAAATTCGGACCAGGTTACCGCCCGGCAACATGTTGATCCTCTTTCAGGGGCATCTCCTGGAGAAGGTTATGAAAAAAAATTCAATTAGAAAATTTTTTCCAACAATGGCGCCGATTTCGCCTTGTCTAAATTGCAAAAAGCGGTTAGCTTTTGCTAGGGAATACGTCACCAAACCTCCTGAATTTTGGGAATCCGTAATATTTAGTGATGAAACTAAAATTAACCTTTTTGGGCCTGGTGGCAGAACTAAAGTTTGGAGAAAGAAGAATACCGCATTCGATATTAAAAATGTTTGTTTCACGGTGAGACAAGGGGTGGCAGTGTTCTGCTTTGGGGATGCATGTTCGCTGGAGAGGTTGGAAATTTACATTTTATTAATGGTACCATGGATCAGCATGTTTATCGGAACATTTTGAGGACCAATTTAAGAGAAAGTGTCCAAAAATTAGCACTCGAAAAAGATACATTTTTCAACAGGATAATGATCCCAAACATACCGCAAACTTGGTGTGAGAATGGATGATCCATAATCTGGGACAGCAACTTAATACACCCCCGTAATCACTCGATGTTAACCCCATCGAGCATTTATGGGAGGAACTTAAACGGCGCGTTCGCAAACATAAGATTTCGAATAGAGAAGAATTAAAAAACAGAATATTGAACGAATGGAAGAACATGCCAGCAGAAGTTACTAGGAAGCTGGTTGCAAGCATGACAAAAAGGTTACAGGAGATTTTCAAGGCCAATGGCGGCTCCACTAAATATTAGTTTAAACCAGAGGTTCCCAAACTTTTTTTTCTCGTAGACCACTTTCAAAATTCTACTGGTTTCGGTGGACGCCCTGCTGCTACATTTCTACCATGTTCCCAAAACTCGTCAAAAAATGTGAAGATTAGATCTAACGATGGAAATTTGCGTCGTGGCTAAGTTCCAACCCTAAATTCGGAGTGGTAAAAATAAAAAGAAAAATAATATATTTTCTTGTGTTCTATTTATTAAAATAATATGATTACAGATTTAATAGAATTCAAATTAAACATTAATAACGTACCGTAACTTCAACAATGCAAATCAACAATTAAAAAAAATAGTCATAATTTTAATGGGAGGGATGTACTTGATGGATTGACAGCAAATTATCAATATTTGGCTTCAGTTTTGTAAGGAATAAGCGCAAATCTCCCCGCTCTGTGATGTTCAATCTGCTCCTTTTTTTTGTTAATAGGTTTGTAACGACACTAAAATTTTTTCGACAAGGTATGACGAGGGAAACGCTATCAAAAATTTTCTCGCAATTTCCCACAGCCCAGGATATTTTTCGGGTATTTCTGCCTGCAGCCAAAATATTTGATAGCCTTTTTTAAATTTCACCTTCAGCTCCTCATTGGTGCTAAGCTCGAGTAGCTCCTCTTGTAATACCACATTTGCCACTTCCGTTTCATCAAATGGATTTATGATCCATGGTGGTATTTCCATCGTCAGAATATCTTCAAATCTATTTTTATTATTATATTTAAATGTTGAACGTATATCTGAATATTCTCATCAAGACGTTCTGCCTGTGACAAGTTTGGAAACTGGGAGAATTCGCGCCGACTAACATTTTGCTTCATAAATTTCAATTTTCCAAGAAAAGCCGAAATTACACCCTTTGTTTTTATTAAATTTACGCTGTCCCCTTGCAACTGCAAGTTAATGTCATTAAATTTTTTGAACAAATCTGTCAAATACGCGATGTCTGCTTTCAATTCGGTCAAGTTTTCTTTTAAATCTGGATCTTTATTTTCCAGAAACTCTAAAACTGATTCAAAAAGTCAGTAAAATCTTGTTAAACATGCACCTTTCGACAACTAGCGTACTTCAGTATGTATGAGCAATCGTTGGAAGTCTTCATCATTTTCGTCGCACAATTGTGCAAATAAACGGGTATTCAACGCATTGCTTCTTATTTTGTTAACTGCTTTAATCACAAATTGAAGCGATTGGTGCAATCTAGCACTCAAATTTTTCGCTACCAGGTGTTGTCGGTGGATGACACAGTGAATTGCAGTTACTCCTGGTATAATTCGTTTAAGATGACTTATAAATCCACGATATCGCCCGAAGATAGCAGGAGCTCCATCTGCTGCCACCGAAATAATGTTTGTAAATGGAATCGATTTTTCCTTAAAAAAAATTACTCAAGACATTAAATATTGATTCGCCTTTAGTGTCCGTCTCCAAAGTTTTCGCGAATAGCAGCTCTTCATGGATTTCTTCGTCCATAACAAATCGAACATATGCCAATAATAATGCTTCATTAATAGGTAAAGTTGACTCGTCCAGCTGAATAGAAAAATTAGTTGTATGCAGATAATTACACAAGAAGCTTTCAATATCAGAACTCATTTCATCAATACGTCTTTGTACAGTGTTGTTACTCAAAGGAATTCTTTTGAGTACGTCAAATGGAGGTTTGTGCAGAACAGTTTTTAAAACCTCTTCAACAGCGGGCAAAATTAACTGTTCTTCGATGGTGTGCGGTTTTCCAGATTTCGCTATAAGCAATGAGATATTGTAAGATGCCCGCAAATCATCATCGTTACTTTGAGACGTTGAAGCGAACATACTGTGCACGGTCGGTCTCGTTTCATATTTTTCCTTCAATGTTTGAAAATATTTTTAAATCTTTACCTATTTTATCAGGATGATAGATAGAAAGATGATCTTCGAGCTTCGATGGTTTCATAGAGTCATTGCTCAAAACTTTGTTGCATAAAAGGCATATGGGCTATCGTTTGTCTGCCTTTGATGGAAGAAAAAACCAAATTTCAAATAATCAACACTGTACTGTCGACATTTCTTCTTAGATTCAGCCATGTTTCGTATCAGTTACCTACCTGTAAAGAAAAAAATGTTTGTTTTAGTAATCATAAGGCGACTTTAACAGGATATGGCTATTTTAACAGAATAAAATAGGATTAATTAATAATTGCAATGAAAAAAAACCAAACCGGCGGCAAAACTGATTTTAATTATTAAAAGCAATAAACTGTTAAGACCCATATAGAGGTTTTCACAAAACGGCTGAACCTATTTTAATGTAATATAAAATATTTTTTGATTAATTATATTTTGATACATTTCTGTAAATTCCAGAGAAAATATTTTTTAAAGAATATTTTGACATCAAAACTCCGCGATTTTAATGATTTATTTATTACTTTGATGTACGTTACGAGTGGTACGTAAAGACACGTACAATTTATGAAAATATTTTTAGTCATTTAGCATTAGCAACTACGAGGGCACTGAAATCTATACAAACATGCAGGTCAATCATATATCTCTCCTTTAGTGAATCACTACAGTCGGGTAAATAAAATAATTTTATAATAAAAAGTACTAAAATTTCAGTCTTTCTTTCTCGGCTTTCTGTTCTTTTATAGAAGTATCGAATAATGACCCTGTTCAATATTTAATTTTTATTACGTACCTACTACACGCAAACATAACAAATAGATAATATTATTACAATATAAAATAAAAGTACGAATAACAAATATGCAGGTACTTACTTTTTTCCGGCACTGGCAAACACTGACATCGATTCACTCACACTTTTCTTTTCAAAATTCCCGAAATGAGTAACGTTTGTTCTTGGCATTCGTATTTATATTGGTGAAGAATCAAACAAGTTCATGCAAGATTGCAAGCACAGCACAAGGCGTATTTCGTCCCTTTGCACGTCTGAACGGCTTGAGTTGCGGGCGGGCAGGCGGCGCTTTGCAAGTCTCGACGCGCGTTGTACTGAATATCGAATATGCAAGTTTTTACAAGTAACAGTCGCTGACCTTCTTGAAATACACTACTCAAAAAAATTAAGGGAGGTTTTAAAACAAGGAAATTAATACTAAATAAATAGGCTATCTGATCCATATGCAGGCCTAACTGAAAAAATTTTTTTCATGCCCGTGGACCAAAAAAAAAGCAAAATATTTGCAATATTATTTTTTCGCGCTATCTGTTAGGATTGCACGAGAACCGTAGCTTCTAAAAAATTTTAGCCAAAAAATCTGAAAATTAGAATCTTAAAGCTTCAAAATGCTTTTTTTTTAAAGTCTCAATACGACCATTTTTTACCGAAATACAGCCTGTCAAAAAATCACCGAAAAATTTGGAATTTTTTTTTTGCTCCCTTAATTTTTTTGAGTATTATCTGCCTACATTGATAGGTAAAGCCAAGCCAACATTTTTGTTCTTTACTGTCGAAACCAGATAAATTTTCTTGGACCCCCACTAACAACTTGTGAACCCCCATTTTTTTTTCACGCCAACGTAGACCCCCGTCGAGTCTCCCGTGGACCCCTGGGGGTCCACCTGAACCACTTTGGGAATCACTGGTTTTAAACGAAGTTGTTATTTTCCGTTAAAATCCGTCAAACTATTACTGGTAATTGTTAAGTGTATGGAGATTTTTTTGATATTAATTTTATTTACATTTTTATAACAATGATGTAACTTCTAAATAAAATGTTCCGTAGTTGTTTTTAATACTAATCCTCGTTGGTTAAGATTCAAATATTAATTTAAACATGTTTTCTCATAGTTCCAATTAATTAGTTAAACATAACAGAAAAATAGTATAGAAAGCAGGTGGTGTATGGAGACTTTTTGGACTGATTGTATATCCACGGTACCTGACATTTTTAAAAAGCTAGGTCTAGAGAAAAAGGTTGTAAATAAAATATAGTATTTCGATAAAAGTGAAAAATATCTCTTTCGAGGAACAGTGAATGAATTACTACTCAGTATATATCACCACTACACCAAACACTTTATTTTTGCACTCGACGCGCGTTTCGCTAACCATGTTAGCTTCATCAGGAGCGATGATTGACACTCCCAACTAAGTGAATGAATTGTTCAAAGAAAATAGTGTGAGTTCTTTAAAATCATGTTTCACGTTTAAATACCGACGAAACAAATATATTATGCAACAGAACTAGTCCCTAAAACGCCCCGCTTAAGATGAGTTTTAAATATCAGGTAATAAACAAAAGAAAAACTGTAATGGTATTCCAAAGATTAAGAACTGAACCCCAAAAAAATAAGTATGTAGAGTTTTGCTTCGATTCCTCTTGATCCATCTTCTTCATCAGGTAAAAGGTACTTCCAGACTCAACAATCGTTAAAAGACCATCTACCGTAGAGATCATCGGAATAACATTTTTATGTTGCTCGGGGATTAATCG
Organism: Pachyrhynchus sulphureomaculatus; assembly: GCA_019049505.1. Lineage (NCBI taxonomy): Eukaryota > Metazoa > Arthropoda > Insecta > Coleoptera > Curculionidae > Pachyrhynchus > Pachyrhynchus sulphureomaculatus. Next base: position 254,970,196 of record CM032446.1, on the reverse strand, counting down.
TATTACCTCTAAATATGGCGTTTCACACAAAGCAACCAGACGTATGCCTAAGAGCTAATATGTCACGTTTTAACAATATTGCGAAACCATAAAAAATACCTAAAGCTGGTATTGTTGACAGAAAATGTTATTAAAGTATAAATCAAGGAGGTTAATATAATATTTATCCTACCCGGCCAGGTACCCGGTTTTACCGGATCCTACGTAGCCAGGTACCCGGTTTTGCTGGACCCTAAAAGTACTGCCCGTTACATCTCTAAATTTTAGTATTTTTAGTGTTCCGTACGGAACACTTATAAGATCACTTCGGTGTCTGTCTGTCTGTCTGTCACACCCGATTTTTCTCCGAAACTATTTGACATAGAAAGGTGAAATTTGGTAATAATATAGGAATTGATGGCCTCATCAGAGCCATGTAGTCTTGAAAATTAAATTTTGACTTAAGGGGTTAGTTTTGGGGGGTGAAGTCGAAAGTAAAAAAAAAAAAATTTTTACTAGGTCATCGAGTGTGGTGTCAAATGAAAGATTGTGAAAACACGAGTAAAAAATATGTATATAATATTATACTTGCGCGCACTTTTCTTTGTATTATTTTTAAAAATTCGCGAAAAATCGCTGTCCCGGGCCTTATTTTCGAAAAAATTCTGGAATATTCTCTCACACGGGGTGTAGATTGAACGAAAATTATCACGAGTGCATTACCTTTAATAATTTACATGGTATATAAAAAAAACAAAAATTTCAAGGTCATCAGATTTCAGTGAAGATTGGAAACAAACTTTGTTGAAAACTCATTTGGGGTGTGTGTTTTGTGAAGTCACTAATCATTTTATACCACCGTAACATAAATTTTGACTTAAGGGGTTCGTTTTGAGGGGTGAAATCGGAAGTGAAAAAAAATTTTTTTTACTAGGTCATCGAGTGTGGTGTCAAATGAAAGCTTGTGAAAACACGAGTAAAATATATATATATATATATATATATATATATATATATATATATATATATATATATATATATAATGTAATACTTGCGCACACTTTTCTTCGTATTACTTTTAAAAAATCGCTGTCCCCTAGCTTATCTCGAAAAGTACTGATCAAAAAATTTGAAAAAATTCTGGAATATTCTCCACGGGGTATAGATTGAACAAAAATTATCACGAGTGCATTACCTGTAATAATTTATTTGGTATATAAAAAAAAAACAAAATTTCAAGGTCACCAGTTTTTCAGTAAAGATTGGAAACAAACTTTGTTGAAAACTCATTTGGGGTGTGTTTCGTGAACTCACTGATCATTTTATACCACCCTAACAAAAATTTTTATTTTAAAAACAATCAACGTACGGAACACTAATTGTGCAAGTTCAACTTGCACTTGACCGGTTTTATTTTAACCAGGCAGACATGTAGTTTCGATCGGCGTTAGTAAATTTCACACCAAGACTACTTGCTCCCTTAATACAACAGGTAAATTCCATACTAACCTTATAAGGGTGCTTAAATCTTACAGGTAATTTCCATACTAAGCAAATATAATTATACTTTATCCATCTAAACAAAATTGGGCGGATTTCTTTTAGAACACTTTTTATTAAAAATTTTAGATATTTGCAAAAATATATGTTTTTATTTCATAGTAGAATAATATTGATAAAACATGAAGTTTTTGCTAAATACATAAAATACAATTGGACAAATTTCCTTACATATACTAGATAATGCTACAAACCTATACATATCTATTTATATATATTTACAAAACAGGTTGAGAAAAATAGGAGACACATTTTAAAAAATGGGAACGATTAATATTTCCTAATTGTCTTTGTTCATAAAGATTTTTTAAATGTTTTAATTTTTGATTATTATGATTATTACTTATTTTAGACTCGTCGACACTTTGTATTTTTATATATACGTTAATCTGAAATTCTTTCAGCCTATCGATAAAAGTATACAGAGACGGATGTGTAGAATAAAAAGAATTATTTAGATGGAAATGGAAGGACTCACAACAGTTAGTCGTTCGAGTTAAAGATGGACTCGGTTCTGCCCATATTTCAACTGGAAAATCGGCTCCTTCCTCTATATACGTTTCTAGTAGGTAATCACAAAATTTGTTGAAACGTTCATCCTCAGGTTTTATAGAATATAAATCGTATGCAAAACTGTCACCTAATTCTTCGGGTGCTAAATAAGACAAACCGAAACAATACTTTAACCAACGACCAATTTCAGAATTTTTGTCGCAATATTCTTTAGCTAGACCTAGATTCTGTATCTTGCGAAACCAAGATTGGTGTAAATGAAATCTACATCCTAACACTTTAGCATTTGGCCAAACTTCAGATACTGCCTTATGAAGAGATTTTTCGAAGTCAATAGTAATTTTCTCTGGATTGAAATACAGTGTATCTGTTGAATAAATCTTACATTTTAATAACATGAAGAGGTTTTTGTATGTTTCAGCTCTTTTATCACGCAATAAGCAAATAATAATGGAATGTAATGACCGTTTGCAAAACCATGCACTGTAAATAACTGTGTAAAATATTTAGTGCAGTATGAAAAGGTGCCGTCCATATATATATTGGATTTTTACACAACATATTGACATTTGTAGTGCAAGAAAAAACAATAATGCCACTTTCGAGTTCATTTATATATAGAAAATTCTCACCCTTGCTAGTTTTGATTTTAAATGTCTCTAAAACACTATACACCTCCTCAGCACTTCTTGGATTACGTCCTGGCAAAAATTTTCGTCTATGGTTATTAATGTTTTTTCTAATATATTCGACATCTTTTTCTGTTACTGTTTCAGGCAGCGTGTTTTGTAGTTCGTGTCGGATAATTTTAGATGGCCTTTCACTCATATGCTCTCCGGCTTTTCTTTGCAGGAATTACTAATTATTTGCCGATTCAACTTCTTGGTGTTGGCTTCGTGTGTATGGAGTCTTTCACTTCTGGTAACTAAATTTTCGGGCCCAACGGTGAAGACTTTTGATTTGCAATCTTTTTTTGAAGATCTCCAAAATGTTTCTCCACATTTTAGCACCTTTTGTCGAAAGTAAGTGTAATAATTCACACATAACATGTCCTTCCTCGATTACTTTTTATTAACTTTGCTTCCATATTAGCAACACTTTAAAAAATATACGCACAACCAAGTAATAATCACAAATTAATAATATGTACTAAACTGATATGTAGAAGGGTTTAATAATGATATAATTGAACAGGCCGGTGCGTACCACCACCCATTTATCAACCCTCATCCTCTACCTGAAAGTACTCGGTGTGGAATTTACTTCTGCAATTACAATCCCTTAAATATATCTAGGTCATAAACGGATTAGTGGTGTGGAAATTACCTGCGCCCGTTTTAATCTGTCATTACAACTGAGTTAATGAAGTAGATTTCAAGTTGTTGACCTAGCTATAGTGCTGTATCTAACATTTTGTTTTTGTTAAGGTAGAAAAACTATTTGCAACTTTTAATTAAACAAAATATCTAATACGCTCAGAACATTCCATTGGAATAGAGAGTAACTAAACGGGAGACACATTAAACCCTAATCAGTTATGTCATGTCAAACCGACCCTCAATTGTGTCCGTTTTTGTCTTATTAGCCACCTCACTCTGCAGGAGGCCATAGAGGACGTATCTCCAGAATAATGTGGAATAATATTAAGTCCGTTATCGGGAACGCCTGTAATAAAGAACGCAGAGGTCTTAGCAGAATATATGGGATCATACGGGGCGAGAATACTACGAGTTTGCCACCCCCTGGCCCAACACCTCGGGTGGCCTGATAAGACTCGGGGGGTGCACAGTCGGCCAGATGGAGTTTGGATGTCGTCGTTAAGGAGTCTAATGCAATTTAAATATTATGTATTTACAAACGAGTATACAAATTATGAATTCAGAGATTTGCAACAGAGGTTTTCATGGTTTTGGTCAGATGATCAATCCTTCTTCCTGAAGTTAGACTGCGCCAACGTGGAGACATTTTCGACGTTTCGTTTACCATTGTACGAGGCATCATCTGGTTAGTTACTCAAATTCTACAAGATTAGAACACTGAATGGGTCCGGAGATGTACAAGCAAAGTATGAATGTATATAATCCAATGTAAAAATCTGTTTTCACGTGTAATGCGGATCGTCACCCGTATCTCTGTTAATGTTGGAGTATTTATATATATTTAGATTGCCTTCCTTATCTTTTGTTCAAAGAACAATTCACCTTCTCTGTTTGCTGACTGATAAGCAGTAGAATCAAGAATAAGATTTATGACGGTCCGGTTATTAGGGGAACGAATTTCAAGTCCTATTACTTTGAAAAATATTTTGTTTGCACGGATATTGAATCGATAGATAGATTTAGGGTGTTAAAAAAATGAGTCTCTGTCTCTGTCGACTCGTTGGTTCCATAATTCTCAAATCAAGTGAGATATCCACTTCTGATATAATATTTGACGGAACCGCGATATCGCTTTGGAAAAAAGAGGAGAACAGTATGGGGGTTGATAAATTTTGTCTATTTTCAATAATATAAGAATTTTTTCTTGGTTTCTTGTTGAGATATTGAGCAAATTTTATAGTTAAACATATAAGGATTTAAAGAGGCAAAGGAAGGTATTAGAGGGCGTATATAAGTATAAAGATTTATAAGTATGAAATGCGGATTTCAGACAACAGTGCAGTTTGTGCTATAAAGATTTGACCCTGCGCCATTTTGTTGTGTCATCAACAAGTGTCAGACGTGCACGAGTGATAAATTGAAAAAGTGTGTGCATAGTGTTGTGTTGTTCTGTTCAATATGTCGAAATTTATACCGAACAAAGAGCATTCGCGGACAGCATTAATTTTTTGTTTTCATTTGAAGAAAATGCTGTTGAATCATACCGATTACTTCGAGAAGCTTATGGTGAACATGCTCCATCGCAAGATACGTGAGAACGATGGTTTCGGCGTTTCAAAAGTGGTGACTTCGATATTGCAGACAAGGAACGTGGAAAACTGCCAAAAAAATACGAAGATGTGGAATTGCAAGCATTGTTGGACGAAGATGATTCGCAAACACAAAAACAACTCGCCGAGCAATTGGGCGTTAGTCAACCAGCTGTTTCCAATCGGCTACGAGAGATGGGAAAGATTCAGAAGACTGGTAGATGGGCACCACATAAGTTGAACGACAGGCAAATGGAAAAGCGCAAAAACAAGTGTGACATTTTGCTCGCTCGGTACAAAAGGAAGTCGTTTTTGCTTTGTATAGTTACAGGGGATGAAAAGTGGATTTATTTTGAGAATCCCAAGAGCTAAAAAAATTATGGGTAGACCCCGATCGCTAGTGCTTTTTGAGTCGATCTCGAGAAAAATATTCCGATATAGAACTATTCACAGATTTTGTTTTAGGTAACTAAAACAAAATGTAATGAATAAACTACTAAAATTTATTCGATCCACAATTAGGCCAGAATAACCCCCTCATCACTTTCTTTTATCGTAATAACCCCCTGCTAGCGGCAAAAGGCGGCTTTATCAAAGGAACGCGCGGGACTTGTCAAAGAAAAGCCGTGTTTTTGATTCCCGCCGATTTTTCTAGAAACTTCGGGCGGCGTGTTTGACGGGAATATTCGAGACTTCGTTCGCGCCGATATAAATGTTGCGCCTGCAGGAATAGGATTCCGTCTGAGTTGTAACTTGAAGGCGATACATCGATACAAAGTTTATTAATAAATAGTCCAAAATGAGTGCGGCGAAGAAAAGTAAAACTTATCATTTTAATAACGATTGGAAGGGCGAATTTTTCTTTTGTATGGTAAAAGATAAGGGCATTTGTCTCATTTGCCGTGCGTCAGTTGCAATACCTAAGCGTGGGAACTAAGAGAGGCATCATAAAACGGTTCATAAAAACTATGAAAAGGATTTTCCGTCACAGAGTGAATTAAGAAAACGAAAAGTACGTGATTTGATAACTTGTTTGAAAAAAGAACAAACCATGTTCACAAGACCAGCCAAACAATCAAAAGCTGCAACGATCGCGCCATTTAAAATATCTCATATATTGGCGAAACACAAGAAACCATTTGATGATGGATTGGTTGTGAAGGAAGCATTTATTGAAGCGGGTGAGACTTTATTTGGAGATTTTAAAAATAAAACAGAGATTATGTCTGCTATTAGAGAACTTCAGTTATCTCGCCCGACTGTCACAAGGCGTGTTGAAGTCATGAGTCAGGACATGGCAGATAAACTAAAACATGATATCATGGAATGTACATACTTTTCTTTACAGTTCGACGAATCCACCGATATGACGGACACTGCCCAGCTGTGTATTTTTATTCGAATGGTATTCAATGACATGTCGGCTAAGGAAGAGTTTTTGACAATGATTCCTCTGAAAGGAAAGACCCGTGGCGAAGATATATGTGACGTTTTCTTCAATTTTGTAACAAACTACAAGCTACCAATATATAAACTAGTGTGCATTACAACCGATGCAGCACTAGCAATGACTGGAAACAAAAACGGTTTTGTGGCATTGTGTCGAACTTATGATGATTTCCCTTCATTTTTCTCCTTCCATTGCATTATACATCAACAAGTTTTGTGTTCAAAAGTTCTAAACATGGAGGAAATTATGGGCATTGCAATAAAAATTGCGAATTCTATCCTTGCACGTAGCTTGCAACGACGGCTCTTTAAATTGCAGTTGGAAGATAGTGAGTCAGCTGAACACAGTGATTTAGTTTTTCACCCGGACGTCAGGTAGTTGAATCGCGGAAAATTCCTAGAAAGGTTTCAAGAATTATTGTCCGAAATAACAGCTTTTCTGGACGAAAGAGGTGATGACACTCAGATGCTGAAAAAAGGAAAATGGCTGACTGATTTGGCATTTTTGACAGACATCACAAAGCATTTAATCACCATTAATTTGGAGCTTCAAGGTAAAGGAAAGACTATTATTGAGATGATTAGCGCAATAAACGCATTCAAAAGTAAATTGCAACTTATGATAGGTCAACTGAAAAGAAAGGATCTGAAAAATTTTCCGTCTTTGAAAGCAAGGATTCCTCAGTTGAATTATGATATTTATGAAGGCAGAATTATCAAATATTTTGGGCCAATTCGAAATACGTTTTTATGATTTCAGTAAATTGGCAAATATCGCATCATTTATGAGTTATCCTTTTTCGTGTAAAAACATTGAGGAATTAGCTACTGAAATAGCAAGTCAGTTTAACATGGCGATGTTCTGTTGAAAATGAGTTAGTGCAGATTATATCAGATATACATCTCAAAGCTACAGCATCTGATACAAAATTCTGGTGTTTTATATCTGAAAAAAAGAATCTAAGGCAAATCGCCCTTCAACTGACGGCAATGTTTGGGTCAACTTACTTGTGCGAGTCTGCATTTTCTGAAATGAAGATAATTAAGTCAAAATATCGCAATCGACTAACTGACGAACATATGTCATCATGCTTGCGATTAGCACTCGGTAATTACGTACCATCTTATGAAAAGTAGGCTGAGGACATGCAGTGCCACGCTTCAATATCCAAAGTCACTCTTTAGTTAAGTTTAGACACTAGAACTCGTTTGTTTTGTAAGAACCAATAAACTCGCAATTTTGAATAATTATGAGTTGACATTTTAGAGCAGACCTACACTTACCTTGACTAAAAAAATGCATATTGTGCGGAAAACTACTATCTATGCCACGATACACCCTACCTAGACGACAATCCTGCATCACACTTACTTGCAGCCTCTCAGAGTCGATCGATCGTAGTGTAACAATACAGTAATACCCCGCTTTACGCGAGGGATACGTTCCGAAAAAAAATCGCGTTAACTGAAATTCGCGTATATCGAGGTTTATGATTAAACATAGTCAAAATTTAATACAAAAAAATACAAATCATTTTAATCAATCACTTTAATTCTAAGAACACTTTATGCAATACATACTCTTATTTTTTACGGAAAAATACATCTATTGTCTTTTGGGTAACGTTTTGTTTACGTTCTTGTAAAATACGTTCATAACACCCAACACTGTTTTTAATTGTTTGACACACGGTCAAGACACGGTCATCATTATTGTCTATACTCTGCAATATGTCCAAACCTGAATAAATTTTTGAAAGTGCATTTTGTATTTCCCCTGAAGATAAAACTTTCTCTTCTACTTGTTCTTCCTCATCGTAGATAGGATTATTCTGTAACTCGATCAGATCTTCATTGCTAATAGGATCGTCGTGCGTTGCTACAAGTTCTACGAGATCTTCTACCGTGACATCTTCAAGTTCAGACCCCTCAATCATTGCAGCAATGTCTTCAAGCACTTGTCTCTGCATCTGGACAATTCTTCTAGGTGCTTCCACTACATCTGGCCAAAGATTACGCCACACCCCATTCATACAACTCATTTTAACTTCCTTCCAAGCCTCTTCTATGTTGTGAATAGACTTCATAATGTTGTATGACTTCCACCACTCTCGCATAGACTGTCTTCCTTCCCCGTCAGTTTCATGAATTAGTTGGCTAAAAGTGCGGCGATGGTAATAAGCTTTGAAGTTTGCTATTGCTCCCTGATCCATAGGTTGTAATATTGACGTAGTGTTTGGTGGAAGGAACTTTACGTACACTTTTAAGTCTCTGGGCGTATCAAGTGAGGTTGGATGTCCTGGGGCATTGTCTAAGAGTAATATAACTTTAGGTTCAAGCCCATTTCTGTCACAGTATGATTTGACTGATGGGCAAAAACTATTAGAATACCATTCTTGAAAAATTTCCCGTGTAACCCACGCCTTTCTGTTTGATCGCCACACAACTGGTAGACTTGTCTTGTCTGTGCCTCGCATTGCACGGGGTGTTTCTGAATGGTACACTAGTAAAGGTTTCAGTTTGAAATCACCAGTGGCATTACCACCCAGCAGAAGTGTTAGTCGATCTTTCGCAGCTTTGAAACCACTGGCTTGACGTTCTTCCTTAGAAATGAATGTTCGAGATGGCATTTTTTTTTTTCCAGTAAAGTGCGGTCTCATCAACATTGAAGATGAGACAAGCAGGAATTTTCTCTCGTCTAACGAAGTCTTGAAACTTGTCTGGAAACTCAGCTGCAGCTTGAATGTCCGCGCTGGCCGCCTCGCCTGTTATGTGGATATTGTGAAGATTAGAACGCTGCTTGAACCGATGGAACCAGCCTCTGCTGGCAGCAAAAGTCGGAGTGGCACTCCCTTCTCCTTCTTTTGTTTTCAGCATCTCATACAAAGATTTTGCTTTTGTGCATATGAGATCTTGACTTAGTGGTGTGTTCTTCTTATTCAAATCTTCGATCCAGACTGACAGTAATTTCTCCATTCTTTCTAAGATAGATGATCTCGAACGAGAAAGTTTTGTTGCACTTATAGGTGTTGAACCTTCGCTGGAGATTTTAATTTTTTCCCGATTTTTATAAATCGTTCTCACAGTCGATTCTGAGAGTCCAAAATCTCTCCCAACAATTGTTGCTTTGCCTCCATTTTCCATTCTTCTTAACACTTTCATCTTCAATTCCAAAGTGACGCTTTTACGCTCTTTTTTCTTTACAGGCGGCATTTTTAACGTAGGGTTAAATTATGTATGTATGTATCTCCAATAAATATTAAAACAAAACTGCCAGCCGACCGAACTAACATTACGGAACAAATGAACACACGAAACGAACGAGGAAATCCCCATAGAACAAAGTCGAAGGACAGGGAATTCCCAATTCTTCAAAGAGAATATTCAGAGAAAGCGGGGATCCCCCCGCGACCATAGAGAAGTTAATGACTACATGAGCGCGAAATTTGAAATTCGCGTTATAGTGAAACCGCGCGTAACGGGGTCGCGCTAAGCGGGGTATTACTGTATTTAGGTAGATCGCCAGCAGTTCAAGTTTGAGCACCCCTGCCTTAGGTAATGGTACAACATGCGCAGTTTTGCAGGCGGATGGATATACTGACATCTCGATACAAAAGTTTACAATATGACAAATATATTTGAAAGTAAGGGGACAGCACAAAGTTTTAAAGCAGTCTTATTTGAGTTATCAGTTCTGTAATAATTTTTAGCATTGATATCAGGGTTTTTGATTTATTCCGTTCGGATTACAAAGATTGCCAGGAAGTTTTTTATTTTTAGTTTTAATAATATTTAGGTTTTTAAGTATTTTCCATTTTTCTTTTTGGCTTTTAAATTTATTATAACGCTTTGAATATATGCTTTTTTCTCCCTTCTCATTACGCTGTTAGTAAAATTTCTGTAGTTTCTGTAGATATTAAAGTCCTCTGGCTTTTTTGTTCTTCTATATTTATATTTGGCCTTATCTTTTAGTCTAATAAGGTATCTAACATTGTCGGTAAACCAGGGGCAATATGGTTTCCTTAAAACTATCGTCTTTAGCGGTGCGTGTATGTCCATTAAGGCTAATAAATTTTCATTGAAGAAAGTTACTTTTTTAACAATGCTATCCAATATTTTGAGACACTATTAAATGATCTATTAAAGTAGATGGACCATTCATTTATTAAGACCTGTTTATTTGTTTTATTATCACAACTCTAAAGTTCCTTCACGTTCAAACTTAAATCCTTTCGAATAATGCAAGGCCTCATGGAGACCTAATCAGATCAAACATCACAATTTACCTTCCAAATCGTTAATCCAGAGTGCAAACAGCATGAGGAAAAGTTAAGGCTCTTAAGGGGATGAAATTCGATGAAGTTTTCAAGAATCAGCTGGGCCGCTGGAGGGTCTTAAAGCGATAAAGATTAAATTTCCTTCTTTGGATGCAATATCGGTTTTTTTAATATTTATTTTAATCTAACTTAGTTTAGGAGATCTTAGGTGTATATGAAGTAAAGGTGATATTCCTGTGTGGAGAATCTTTGTAATATTATAAGTTTATAAAACCAATATTGTTGTTTTCGGTTTTGATTCGTTATTGGCTTTCTATTCCCTAGCAACACCTCTATTTACGCTATAATACGTCTACGTCTAAAACAAATAGCAGGTTATTTTGTTTACCTAATCTGGAATAGATTAATTCCGAAAGATGCATGATACAATAAATCGTAACACCTTTGTTCGTGCCCGGAACAGATGCAAAGGAATTATCGACGAAACCAAGAAGGCACATAATCAACGAATTAGAAACAAATTTCTCGCTTGTCCCAACAATTCCAGGTCTTTTTGGTCAGTCGCTAAGGCAATTAGTCAAAATATCACCAAATCCACCATACCACCACTCACACGGCCAGATAATTCCATTGCAATGTCACCTGTTGAGAAAGCGAACTTGTTGGCTGAACTCTTTGCTTCACATTCTACTGTCGATTTCCCAGGAAAAACACCACCTACTATTCCCATAGTGCAGTCAAGGATGCTCTATGTTGTCTTCAGACAGCGTATCATAAAACGTATTTTAATGAAGCTAGACACCAAAAAGGTTTCTGGCGCTGACGGAATAACTGTCATAGTTCTCAAAAACTGTGCGAGGGAACTAACACCAGTTTTCTGTAGACTTTTCAGCCTATCCTACAGAAAGGGAATATTTCCTTCCTGCTGGAAGGAAAAAAAAGGCAAGAAGATCTTGCCAAATAACTACCGACCAGTGGCACTGCTTTCAATAATATCGAAAGTCATGGAAAAGGTTGTTAATCAGCATCTTCTAAAATATCTTGAACGATTCAACATTATTAGCGATTACCAATATGGCTTTCGTAAACATAGATTAATAGGAAATCTTATGACTTATGTAACACATGTTTGGAACAACACAATTGCACACTTTGGAGAACCTCGAGCGGTTGCTCTTGACATATCCAAGGCATTCGACAGTGTTTGGCACCATGGACTGTTGGCTAAGCTACGTTCTTGTAGTATGTCTGAAAATTTTGAATTTAGTTAGTGTTTAGCCTATATAGGAAGGAAAAACTGAAATATCCCGAAATTTCAGTCCCATTCTCTAAATTGAATTGTACAGTCACTTAAGCCAAAAAAGAGAGTCAACCTCGGAATGAGAGATAATAAGCTCTAAAATTGTATAAACCTTTATTTTGGCATTCTAAAAGTTCTCTCAAAAGTCTCATAAAACCTCGTGTCCGCGTCTTAAGATATTTAAGGTCAAAAGTCACGAAAATCGGTTTTTCGCAAATATCTCGCTTCCTGTGGTTTCAATGATATTTGTGTTTATTATGAGAATTGTAGAGCATAAAATTCTTTACGAATTTTGTTCTAAACATTTTTTACGACCGGGAATCCACTCTACAGCTTTGCAGATGACAGTACGCTTATCTCTTCATTCACTTTGAACGCTCGGACATCGGCTACTCAGGCGAATCTCCGCAGACAGCAGGAGGTCGTTCAACTTAACAAAGACCTACAAGAAATTCTATCTTGGGGTGACAGTAACCAAGTAGAATTTAATGCTACAAAAACCCATGCGGTAGTTTTTTCCTAAAAAAGTTAACATTGCTGAACCCGATATAGTTATGTCGGGGCACTCCATTCCCTTAGCATCGTTACTCAATTTGTTGGGCTCTAGTTTGGGAGCCAATATGTCCTGGCATGAACATATTGCAGGCATAGCAAGGAGAGCTTCTCAAAAGTTGGGAATATTATTTTGAACCAGAATGCTTTACACTCCACAACTGTTAATTCTTTACAAAGTTCAAATTCGACCAACTATGGAATACTGCTCTCATGTTTGGGGCTCCGCTCCCAAACACACACTGTATTTCTTGGATTCTGTTCAGAGAAGAGCTGTTTGTCTGTGTGGAGATCCGGAACTGAGCGGCGGCCTAGATTCGCTGGAACATCGAAGAACGGTTGGCGACTTGCGTCTGTTCTACAAGTATTTTCATGGAAAGTGTTCAAAGGATGTAGCCTGCTTAATTCCTCCCAGAGCGGTGCATGTTAGAAATACACGTCGCGCTAGTACTTCACATCCGTATGAGGTTCAGCTTGTTACTCCGCGTACAACGCTTTTCAAGCATCCCTTTGGAATAACTTGCCCAGGGTTGTGTTTCCCACCGAGTACAATTTACAGTGATTCCAGAACAACGTGAATCGTTTTTTTTTCCGCAGTGCTTTAAGGACGTCCCTGCAGCAAGTGTGTTAGACCCATAAAAAAAAGAGGGAGAATTTCCCATTCCAGAGAAAAGGAAATCCCGTATCGTTTTAGCCGCGTGTGGGCTAGTGTTGTCCAGAAAGTTACAATCGGAAATATCAAAGTCACCGCTTTGAAGTCACTAGTACCACACTTTAAACGTTGTGTGCATCACATTACCTTTCCCTAAAGTTGAAAAAAATCGTTTGTATATCATCCGACGCACTTTTTTGCACTTGAAATGCAGAGCCACAAATGGTTCTTGTCGAATGACATCATTTCGTGACTGTATTTCGAGGCTCTGTGAAGAGCAACATCACATGAAGTGATGCCACAGTAAACATAAAACACAGTAGCGACAGTACTCCTATCTGTAGAATGAAAATGAATTTTGCTGATTGAAAGGAAGAAGAGAGAATAGTTTTTTTTAGAAACATTTTTTTTAAGTTCTTATTAAAACAGATATACAAAAAACAGGGAAAAGGGCAAAAAATACAAGGAAAAGCATTTGGCTTAAACGCTTTTTGCACGTTTTTCATTTAAATATCTTATTGTTGAATTTATATTTCTCAACTATTAGAGATATTGTCCGGGGGAAAAATGTTCATTTTGAGAATATATCTCTGCACACCTTCAGCTTCTCGCTTATAATGTCAACAGTCATTCGCCTTATATTCCAGCGAATCTCAGTATTCTAGAGAGATTGAAAATAATTATAATTATCATTTTAAGATGAGATCGTCTTTGTTCTGAATTTAAAAATAAAGTAAACATCCTTTTTGCTCCATTCTATCATTAGTTCTACTCTAATTTAATAATTTTCATACAACTAATAATTTTTCGTGCCTTATATTTATTTATAAATATAAAAAACCCTGAATTTGTGAAACCCTAGGTACATACTCTATATGTGTTATATAGGTCACATACTGATAACTATAATTTTGCCCTGAATTCAGAAAAAAAAGTGGAATAACATAAACCAGTACTTAATAATAATAAAACATCAACTGTTTTACAAATAAAATGTATCTCTAATATATTGGTATCATAGGGGACTCATCCATGATAAAAAAAAACCGGTCAAGCGCAAGTTGAACTTGCGCAATTAGTTTTCCGTACGTTGATTGCTTTTAAAATAAAAATTTTTTTAACGGAAGTATAAAATGATCAGTGACTTCACAAAACACACCCCAAATGAGTTTTCAACAAAGTTTATTTCCAATCTTTACTGAAAATTGATGACCTTGAAATTTCTGTTTCTTTTTATATGCCAGATAAATTATTACAGGTAATGCACTCGTGATAATTTTCGTTCAATCTATACCCCGTGGAAAATATTCCAGAATTTTTTCAAAATTTTCTGATAAGTACTTTTCGAGATAAGGCTGGTGGACAGCGACTTTTCGCGATTTTTTAAAAATAATACAAAGAAAAGTGCGCGCAAGTATTACATTATATATATATATATATATATATATATATATATATATATATATATATATATATATATATATATATATATATATATATATATATATATATTTTACCCGTGTTTTCACAAGCTTTCATTTGACACCACACTCGATTACCTAGTAAATTTTTTTTTTTTTCACTTCCGATTTCACCCCCCAAAACTAACCCCTTAAGTCAAAATTTAACTTTCAAAACTACATGGTTCTGATGAGGCCATCAATTCCTATATTATTACCAAATTTCAACTTTTTATGACAAATAGTTTCGGAGAAAATCGGGTGTGACACCGAAGTGATCTTATAAGTGTTCCGTACGGAACACTTAAAACGGAGCCAAACTTTTAAACGGCGGGGTCGGCCAGTTGTGCCAGGAAATACCTGTGTAATCCTTTACGCTGCAAAGGGGTCCGTTAATACGATGGGGCAGTTAGGCCAAACTTTAATAAAATCATAACAATATTTATTACTTATTAGGTACTTCTATTATGGATAATAAACCATTTTTGGGGAGGAAACAGATATATATTTTCCAAAATTAGAGTAATGTGGTGTTTGTTTTCTGACCGTTTTATGTGTTAGACAGCAAATAATAATTATTATGGAAGTTAAGTGTATTGTTAGCGAGAAAGGGAAAGAACTCCTTAAACCTCACCCTTTACATTTTCAAACACCTTTGGCCGAACTGGTCTACGCCCTTAAAAGGTCCTGTACATTTGACAGTTAGGTAAGTTATTTTATCAATACATATTATTTGTGTAATTGTATGTTCTTTATGGGTATATATTCTTATGTTAGCAATTTCCATGAGGAGAAATATATCCGCAGATTCCAAAATACTATTATTTATTTAAGCAAACATTGAAATGCTTTTTAAAGCCGCTGGGTAAAAGAGATTTCGTTACTGGAATTATCGAGAAATAAGTCTAATATCAATTAGAGTTTAAAGTATCTATCAAGATTATTTTAATACGAACTAGGATCCCTGTAAGATTAATCGATTTTTTTAGGAAAATTTTAATTTAAAAAAATGTAAATCTATAATATATATAAAATGCAACGTCTCTCTGTCTGTCTGTCTGTCTGTCCGTTAGTGCGCTTATCACTGGAGAACCACTTATCCGATTTACGTACTTTTTTTTTAAAAGATACATATGTTCTCTGGCCAGGTTATAGGTTATATTTTATTACGATAGGTAGCATAAGAAATGAGCAGTGACGATAATAGTGAATGAAGTCGGAAAAAAGTTTGCCGCTCCCTTGCAATATACAACCTAAACCATTAAATATGGAACAATATTAGGTAGCAGAGAATATCTATAATCTATAATCTATAATATATATAAAATGCAATGTCTCTCTGTCTGTCTGTCTGTCCATTAGTGCGTTTATCACGCGAGAATCACTTATCCGATTTACGTGTATTTTTTTAAATTCATTCATATATTCTTTGGGCAGGTTATATAATAATAATAATAGTAGTCTATATCTATAATATATATAAAATGTAACGTCTCTCTGTCTGTCTGTCTGTCCGTTAGTGCGCTTATCCCTCGAGAACCATTTATCCGATTTACGTGATTTTTTAACTTCATACATATGTTTCTCTGACCAGGTTATAGATATATATTTTTATTACATCTATAATATATATAAAATGCAACTTTTTTCTCTGCTTGCCTGTCTGTCTGTCTGTCCGTTAGTGCGCTTATCACTGGAGAACCACTTATCCGATTTACGTACTTTTTTTCTTTTTAAACATACATATGTTCTCTGGCCAGGTTACAAGCTATATTTTATTACGATAGGTAGCATAAGAAATGAGCAGTGACGATAATAGTGAATGAAGTCGGAAAAAAGTTTGTCGCTAGTGCGTTCTCTTGCAATACACAGTCTAAACCATTAAATATGGAACAATATTATGTAGCAGAGAATATCTATAATATATATAAAATGCAACGTCTCTCTGTCTGTTTGTCCGTTTGTGCGCTTATCACTGGAGAACCACTTATCCGATTTACGTGCTTTTTTTTAAACATGATAAACCTTTAAATATGGAACAATATGATGTAGCAAAGAATATCTGTAATATATATAAAATGCAACATTTCTCTGTCTGTCTGCCCGTTAGTGCGCTTATCACTGGAGAACCACTTATCCGATTTACGTGCTTTTTTTTTAAATATACATATGTTCTCTGGCCAGGTTATAGGATATATTTTATTATGTTAGGTGACATAAGGAATAAGCAGTGACGATAATAGTGAATCAAATCGGAAACTTTGCCGCTAGCGCGTTCTCTTGCAATAAACTGCCTAAAGCATTAAATATGGAACAATATCATGTAGCAAAGAATATAATATATATAAAATGCAACGTTTCTCTATCTGTCTGTCTGTAGGTTAGTGCGCTTATCACTCGAGAACTGATTTACGTGTTTTTATAAATTTATACATATGTTCTATATAATTCGATATAAGCCTAGATAATGGGAGATAAAGTGAGATAATGGAGATAAGTATAAATAATGGGAGATAAGGAGAAATATTGCGAGATAAGTCGAGATAAGCCTAGATAATGGGAGATAAGGTGAGATAATGGAAGATAAGGATAAATAATGGGAGATAAGGAGAGATAATGGGAGATGAGCAGAGATAAGCTTAGATAATGGAAATTATGTAAAGATAAGGGGAAATAATGGGAGATAAGAGGAAATAATGGCAGATATTTTATTACGTTAGGTAACATAAGGAATAAGCAGTGACGATAGTAGTGAATCAAGTCCACGCGAGCGGAGCCGCGGGCACTGCTAGTATAATATATACGTTTTTCTGCAATTGTGAAAAAATAACGTGGCATTAACCATTGGGTGGGCAGAGGCACTTTTTTCTTTGACAATATTAATTAACGTCACATTGTCACAGTGAATAAAAGATTTTGCGCCCTGGTGTTCAAATTATTTTGTATATATTATCAAAACTACTAAGATGCATTTAAATGACCATTTTTAGTGTTCCGTACGGAATACTCATGGCATCACTCTGTCTGTCTGTCACATCCGATTTTTTTCCGAAACTATTTGATATATCAAGTTGAAATTTGGCACAAATGTAGGAATTAATGGCAGAATCAGAGCCGTGTAATTTTGAAAGTTAAATTTTGACTTTAGGGGTTAGTATTGGGGGGGGTGAAATCGAAAGTGAAAAAAAAAAGTTTTTACCAGGTCATCGAGTGGGGTGTTATACGAAAGCTGGTGAATATGCTAATTATTCGTTTTAGGGTACTTACCTAGAAATTGAAAAAAAAATGTCATCTCATGTTTTTGGGGCGCTGCTGAACACGAATCCGACGCCAGAAAAATTGGCACTCGGCCACCCCCAAGCCCCGAAAATCAAAAGAAAAATTCAATTATGCCGCGTTTATTATTATAAAGGTATGTTCTTCTTTCTCACATTTGGTCAATGTAGTTCCATGTTTGGCTGACGGGCCTAAGCCAAGTTAGCACAAACGCTATTACCATGGTGTATTACGGAAAGACCTGACAATGTTACATGTTTTCAAAATCACTGCCTTCTGAATGTGTTTGTGTATGTTTGTGTTGAGTCCTAATTGTACTAAGTGTGGTGTGAATGTTGGTATAAGGCCTGTAGCTGATATGACGAGGGGGACAATGATGACTTTTTCTTGTTTCCATAGCCTTTTTATTTCTGTTAGAAGGTCTGTGTATTTGAAGATTTTTTCTGTGTATTTCATTTGGATGTTTGTGTCGTTGGGGACAGCTATGTCAATCAGATAGGTGACTTTTGCTTTTTTGTATTGAAAAGTAATATCGGGTCTACTGGCGGGGATTGTTTTGTCTGTATGGATACTCATGTCCCAGTAGAGTTTGCAATCTTTATTTTCAAGTATGGATGTAGGTGTGTATTTGTAGTAGGGATCTGTGTTTTCTATGAGTTTGTATGTTGCCGCTAATGCTTGGCGAACTACTTTCGCCACTGAGTCATGTCGGGCTGTGTATTCCGTTCCGGCTAACATTTTACATCCGCTTGTTATGTGTTTGGTAGTTTCTGGTTGATATGACTTTATCCTGGATGGTAAGTAAGGAGCTTTCTGTTTCAGGGAATAGCTGCCCATCCTATAATCAGGTGTATGAATGTTTTTTATTTACGTGGTCTTGTTCTATGTGCTATCTGTGTTTTTCATGGAGTGTTTTTTCTGTCCACGTCTTCATTTTTTCCTGATGTAATTGGGTGTGTCTGCTGGGTGGTCTCCTCTGGATAAATCGAGAAGGGTGTAGTTTTTGTCTGCTTTCACTGTTGCTATGTGGAGGCTGGTTCGCTTGGTGTGAAAGAATTTTCTAAGTGTTTGTATTTGTTTTGTGTGTAGTGATCTCATATCTATAATTCCTTTTCCTCCTGCCTTCCTTTCCATGGTAAGTCTTTCTTGGCATGTGTTGGGGTGTAATTTCCTATATTTGGTGAATTGAGAACGTATAAGGATATGAATGTTTGCTGTCTATGTGCGACCATTTGATAATACCAAATGAATATGTGAGTATAGGTATAGCAAATGATGGCTTTAGCGAGATTCTTGGAGTTGAGTTTTGTTTGTAAAAGTTTCGTGTGTCTGTTTTTGAATTCGGTTCTGAGCTCTGTTTTGATGTGAGTGTGTTTGAGTTTGGTGCTTTGTTGGAAGCCTAGATATTTGTATGTTTCTTTGTCGACCATCTTATCGAGTGTTTCGTTGTTGATAGTTTCTGTCTGAAATATGTACAGCTCTTCTGTTTGGATGCGTTCAGTTTGTGGTTTTCGGTGGATTTTGGTTTTTTATGTTTCCACAATTTGCGCGAGCAATTGCCTGAGGTTTTGGTTGATGTTGTAGATTTCTAGGGCTCTGATTAACCAGTTGTGGGGTATGGAGTCGAAGGCTTTTTTATAGTCTATGTAACAGGTGTGAAGGTTTCTATGTTTTTTTCTGGTTTGTCCCATAATCACGCTATCTGTGGTAGCTATCTGTGATAGCCGAGGATGCTCTTTTCATCCTCGGCTATTTTTCCTGCACCTCTTATGCTCTTGTGTGAGAATATTGTTGTCTGTTAGTTGTTGTTCTATTTTCTTGGACATTCTGGCTGTGGAGATCTTGTATAGTGATAGGTCGGTAGTTTGATGGGTTTATGATGACTGAGCTTTTGGGTTTAACGTATGTTATTCCTTGTGTAAGGGAAGTGGGGATGTGTGTGGTTTTAGAATGGCTTTGTTGATTTGGTGTGTGATTGCTTCGTGTGTGGTAGTAAACTGTTTGTACCAGAAGTTTTGTATATTGTCTATTCCAGGGCATTTCCAGCTGTGTGTGTTTGAATGTTTCTGTAATTTCTTGTCTAGTTAATGTGGAATTTTCTTGTTCTGTCACATGTTTATATTTGTTTTCTTCGGCTTTGATCCGGAAGTGTTATTATTGTGTAGTTTAGGTTCTGACCAGATACTTTTCCAATAATCTGTGATTTCTTGTTTGTTTGGTGGTTCAGTCACTCGCTGTCTGCTCGTTGTATATTGTTTTTCGGTAGGACAGTTTTTCGCTTCTTCGGAAAAGGTTGTTGGTGTCTTTCCTCTTGTTTGATTCTTTGAATCTACGGAGTCTTGCGACATATACGGATAGTTTTTGTTTCAAAGTATCAAGGATTTCTGACACTGTTTGGGTGGGAAATTTGGATTTGTTCTTGTTTACAACTTGTGTGACATGTTTGGATGCGTTCCCGTTCATAATCTGGGTAAGGTCTCCTAGATCTCTTCTGATGTTGTTGATTTTTTTTTCTATTCTTATTTGCCATTTGAATTTAGGTTTTGTGCTGTTGGAGTTTCTTTGTATTTGCGGGAATTTTTGATTATTTTGTGTTAGAGTGGCGATTGCTGCTGCGTATATTATTGTGTGAATGTCTTCGATTGTGCTTAAGTCTGTTATATACTGAGGTATTATGTGCTTGTTTATTGTGTTGAGGATTATTTGCGTGATCTGTTTGGAGATTAAGCGAGGGATGGGATTTCTTGTTGTGAGGTCGGTGCCTAACCATTGAGCTAAATGTGACTTCATTTCTGCTTTGAGTATCATGTATGATGTTGTCCGTGATATGGTATCGTGCGGTGCTTGCTGTTTGTCTTGATGTATTATTTTGAGTTATGCTCCTGTTGGGTGGTGGGTCTTGTGTGTATTTCTGTGTTCGTCTGGGTAGTTGTGTGTGTGGGGTTGGTTCGGTATTATAGGTATTATTATTATTATTAACACGTTGACTGCCACGGCAATTTTCAGAAATCTGGCCTAAAATGACAATTTGATTTAATCACATTATATTATTAAAAACTCTAATTCTAGTGCATAGTTATCATCAAAAAGCATAAAAAATGTGTTTTTTTTTTTTTTAAAAAAAGGACTTACGAATTATCTCGTAGTTGGCTTCTGTAACAGAAATCTCTTCGCGGAAGCCAACTACGAGTTAATTCGCACGCAGACAGACACGCACAGACACGCTTCGACCTGTCGCTTCTCTAAAGCTGAATCATAGATACGCGTCCATATTCGCCAGTAGTATCTCAGAAATTGTCGAGAGTGCATCACATTTACGTCTTTCTTGAGTGTTTTGTTTTATAATTATTGTTATAATTAAATTATCAAGAACGCAATATGGATAAGAAAAGACCACTGACTCAAAATGAAATTGAGTACTACGCAAATCTAAGTGATTCAGAATTTGACGGGATTTTTGGCGAGGATGGTAACGACAGTAGCGATTATGAACCTTCTGAGAATTCAAGTGATAGTGAAGACGAAGTCGTCTCCGAACCTGAAGTTGATCCCGAATTTGAAGATAATGACGATGATTCCCAAGCAACAACATCAAATGCGAATGAGGATTTGTGGACAGAAATTCAACAAAATCCTGAATTATTTATTTTCCAAGAAAATGTTGGTGTGAAATTGGATACGACAAATTTTACAGTACAAACGCTGGTGGACTTATTTTTTGTTTGTTGCAATGGGACCTTGTACTTTTCCATCAATTGAACATTACTGGAGCACAAACAAGCTATATAATGTAAACTTTTGGCGCTCACATATGAGTCGAAATCGATTCCAGTTGTTACTTCGTTTATTTTCATTTGGTTGATAACTCAATACCATCTGCCGACAGATTATACAAGGTGAGACCAATACTAAATCATTTCAATAATATTATGCATGAAAACTATGTACCAGATAAAAATATTTGTATTGACGAATCCATGATGCTATGGCGGGGAAGATTGCTTTTCGGCCAATACATTAAAAATAAAAAACACAAATATGGTTGATTGAGTGGTCCGTTACTACAAATATGGTATCAAACTGTATGAACTATGTGAGTCCGACGGTCTTGTAATGAAAATAAAGATTTACAGCGGAAAATCTGAGGAAACTGACAATAATGTAGGACACACTACTAACGGTGTTTTACATTTACTTGAGGACTATCTCGATAAAGGATACACGGTTTACATGGATAATTTTTATAATTCTGTTACTCTTACAAAACTGCTAAATACACGAAAAACTTATGTGTGTGGAACCTTATGAAATAACAGAAAAGGAAACCCCAGAGATGTGGTAAATCGTAAACTGAAAAAAGGGGAGTGTATTTGGCAGCAAAATGGTCCTGTTACTGTATGCAAATGGAAAGACAAACGAGATGTCCTTAGCATTTCAAACATGCATGCTGTTGAAATGGTAGAGGTGCCCAATCGCAATGGAAAAAATTTGTATGAAACCGAATATAATTCGAGATTACAATAATGGAATGTCTGGCATTGACCGATCAGATCAAATGCTTTCGTACTACTCATCTCTAAGAAAGACTATTAGATGGCCCAAAAAGGTTTCATTACATATTCTAGAGATATATATACACAATGCTCACAAAATTTTTCAAAAAGTAACATCTTCTAAAATAAAACTGATAAAGTTCAGAGAAGAATTCGTCGTCGCGTTGATTGGAGAAGAGA
Source organism: Pachyrhynchus sulphureomaculatus (assembly GCA_019049505.1). NCBI lineage: Eukaryota > Metazoa > Arthropoda > Insecta > Coleoptera > Curculionidae > Pachyrhynchus > Pachyrhynchus sulphureomaculatus. Next base: position 254,947,537 of record CM032446.1, on the reverse strand, counting down.
TTCAACCAGTTTCGAAAAAATTAAATTGCAAGAGCTCCATTATTTAGAGAGTCTACCACCTACGAAAAAAAAACAGCGTCCGACAAAGCCATGTCGTATATGTACCCAAGCAAAAAAAACGCCGAGAAAACGCGTTATTTCTGTCCAGCCTGTAAAGAGAAGCCAGCCCTTTGTGTGGAAGCTTGTTTTAAGAAGTTCTACAAACAATAAAATATTATTTTATTTCTTGAATTTGAACTAATTTTTATAATTATATTTTTTGTTCATTTTTTAATAAATTTTCTGTTCATGCAAGCCAGCATTGATTTTTTGTTCTTTTCCCAGAAGCCATCTATCGAGATTAGCACTGATATATTTCGAGTTTAATCGTAGCTGCACAAAAATGGCAAGTAAAAACAGGACGAGATAACTCGTAGTTGGCGTCCGAGAAAAGAACGCAATCTACGAGTTATTTCGTAGTTGGCAGTCAACGTGTTAATATTGTTGTTGCTGATACCACGGACGCTTCCAAGAAAATGATCGTTTGTTTCTTTGGTTATACTGGACATGTCGCAACTATTCTTTAGAGAATCGAAGAACGGTTAATGCTGAATAGTATACAACAATTTGTTTGTCAGAAGTCATCGATGAAATCAGGAAAAAACAACTGAAAACGATTATTTGACGGAGAAAAACATCAAATTAATGTCACATTGCCCCTATTTACCTGATTTATCGCCTAACAAATTCATTTTGTTCCTGAATGTCAAAAAAATGCGTGAGCAGAGATTTTCATCACTTCGCAAGCTGTTGAATCCTTCCAAAACCACGTTTTTGAGGTACCGACTTTAGAGAGGAAAAAATGTTTCGGGAATTGGTTCGAATGCATGCAAAAGTGTATAAATCTTAAAGGTCAATATTTTGAGAAAATTAATTTTTTTTCTTTTATTGTTCTTGTAAAAATTTAAAAGGTAAGCTCTAGTAGTACCTCGATCCTTATTGCATAAAAAATTTGTATGTAATAAAGTTTTCTACGAAACAGTGGATGCGTCGCGGGCAAAATCTTAGATCCACCTCTGTTAAATATACAGTATTCTCTTATATCAATCAGGATTGAAATTTCTTTTTCAGAATATTTTAATACCATCTTCGTAGCATCCATATAAAGTAAACAAATCTTTTTTTCTTCGGTAAACAAATTTTAATTAAAATTTTTAGAAAGAACGTTGATCACAAAAGTTTCGAAAAAAAAATGAGACGGTCGTTACATAACAAGTAATTGCAAATTTTATATTTTCTTTCATATTTTTCGCAATTTACTGTACAAACATAGACTTTCCTTCGTGCACCCTTTCGGTATACATTATAAATCTAACTTTGCCCGTCTCACTGTACTCTAACGAGTATTTTCTCCTTTTTTATTACATTGACAGGATGTTATAGCTGTCTTTTTCGATCTTCGGCCCTATATCAACAAAATTTTATTAGTAGGAGGGCATGTCCCAGTTACAAATATTTCTGAACGTTGTGGTTACAGTGTTAATCTACAATATACTGTCTGTTAAGTTAAGGTATTCGTAATCAGTAGAGGGAACCTTTGCTTACGACGCCTTTTAGGAAAAGTATCAGTCGATTCTGAACTTTCGTCGAAATCACGTAAAATTAAAAATAAGTCACTTGTTTGCGAGTCTATTCGAGGCAGTCTTTCTTTGTTCCCGGGGCCGCTAAATATATTAAAAAGTCGGTATCGTTTGTGAAGAAGTGAGTAAATCTTTTAATGAGACGAAAAATGTCGACAACTTGCCAAAACATGGCTCGGTAGGAAAAGTCACTTCGAAAGTCGAAAAACGAATCGTTGCACGTTGAAAAAATCTTTGCTGGGCGAAAATTACGTCGCGAAGCGGCTCGCTTGGTCACACGATAAGATACTAGAGTGGCCCTTACAATCGCTAGACGCCAACCCTATTGAAAATGTTTGGTTCCTTTGCAAAGAGAAAGCTCAGCGGACTTTGGCTCAGTTGTCTCGTGAGATTCGAAACATTTGCTCGAAACACATTTTTTTCAAGAATACGAGCGGTCATGTTCTTACTTGACCGTTTGTAAATCCTCTCCATTTTTCCACAGGTCAGTTTCATTTACAAGATATTTGTTGAAGTTAGCTATATTCGCCACATTTTATGAAAGGATTTTGTAAATTTCCCTTTGAATCGGTCGTTGATTAAGGTTGATTATTGAGTTCGATCTTCTTGTAGTGAAGAGAGAAATTTTACTGAATCCAAGGGTCATAAGCGGTAAGATTTAAAACATCCCTGTTCGGTCTTAGAGTTTGTTTATCTATACGTGGTGGCCTTTAAACTATAGGTCTAACGCAGTAAGTGAGCAAATCGGAAGTGTGACTGACAGAAAAAGTCATATGAGCTATATTTTATCAGATAACGGTAACTATATCTATAATAAATGTATTATTTACCCGAGTATTGTCACGCTCTGCTTACTCGGGGTGAGCCAGAGTTGAAAACAGGCTAACAATTTTTACCCAGCCAGTTTTTTGGTTTGGTGTTTGGAGATCTACCATATCGTGCTTTTTCATCCCAAACATTTCGTCAACCACTTAAAACATGTTATGGTCCAAATTGGCCTTTAAGAAAATCCGTGTCTCTTTTGATTTACAGTGCTATTTACAATACACTCCTGCAACTTCGGGAAGTAAATATATCGCTTCTAAATGGCTGGCTCGCAGTATCTTATCCAAATTTACCAATGATATCGTAACCGGAACTTCAGGTTTCAATCAATCGGCACTTGGCCATTCTTAAAAAAACTTTATTGAAAATACTGAACGCTTCACCAAAAGTCTAGTAGCAGAGAGACAAATAATTAACGTCGTTTTCCTTTAAATACAATTGAACCACTAGGGAAGTTTATTTTCGCTTCCTGGAGACAAAACATGTGCACGTTTTAAAAATAATAACCAAAAAAGTAGAGAGAGAAAGATAACTCGAGGGTTATATCTTATTCATCTTGAGTCTCAAGATGAAAAGAGACCAGACGAGTCTATTACCGTCGGTCCTTTAGAATCAAATCAATTTAACAATGTGGGTGCGGAAATCCTTAGATAAGCAATCATGTTTCTAAGATATGTAGACATCCGACTTTTCGTTCAGATGTCAAATTACCGTTGTTCATTAAAAAAGGATATATCTGTTAATTTTATGTAAGAAATTCAAGTTTTCCTAGTTATTCTCACTGGAAAAACCAGGAAGATCATCATATAATAGTTCTTTACATTGTAATGGTAATAATTATAAGATATTTAGAAAAAAGAAGAAATGTTATTTATCAATGTAAAGAAAAACAATGAAATAAAAAGTGAATTTATTTCCATCTGAAAAATCGTTAAAATCGAAACCAATCAGGTATTTCCATTTAATTTAAAATAATTTAATATATAATTTATTTTATGCCAATTTATCTCTATCAAAGACGATAAAAATCAGAAGAGAGAAGGATTTGCTCAATGGCCAATTTGGGCCATAAGAAACAGTTTGTCATGTCATTTTAGGAAAATTTGAAAAATCAGTCTCGTATTTTTGGCGTCGTTATTTCTGGCGCCGTATTTTGAAAAGAAATTTTTATCACATGGTTATAGTGAAGGGAGACTTTTTCCAGGAATTTTTTTGATCCTGGTGATTTACTGATTACTTAAGATTCCGTTCTGTGTTGCGTGTATTGTTACGGATCTGCTTTATGAAGGGTGGCTCGACATCTGATAAACATAACAAGGTGGGGTATATTATGATTCTGTATGTCATGAGTTTGTTTCTTGTCGACAGTTTGTTCCTTCTGTAAAGCAAAATAAACGATAGAAAAATTAATTACCCTTTGTATATTATGTCGCTAAGAATTAAGACACATTTATATACATTTGTCATACATAGTTGTTGGCTAAGCTACGCTCTTCTGGTACGTCTGAAAAGTTCTGTTTGTGGCTCTCATGTTTCCTCAGAGAGCATTCTTTACGAGTGGCGATCGAAGGATTCCTTTCTAACATCTTCACTATCAACTCCGGTGTGCCCAAGGCCCCCTACTGTCTCCTACTCTCTTTCTCATTTACATTAACGATCTGCTGAAAAGGCCGGGAATCCAATCTACAGCTTCGCAGATGACAGTACGCTTATCTTTTCATTCACTTTGAACGCTCGGACATCGGCTACTCAGGCGAATATCCGCAGACAGCAGGAGGTCGTTCAATTTAACAAAGACCTGGGAGAAATTTTATCTTGGGGTGACAGTAACCAAGTGGAATTTAACGCTATAAAAACCCAGGCGGCAGTTTTTTTTAAAAAGTTAACGTTGCTGAACCCGACACAGTTACAGTCTACCAAGTAAGAACGTGACTGCTCGTATTTTTGAAAAAAATATGTTCCGAGAACATTTCTTGCCATCAATGTATTCTCTGGTATGCTAACAACGGCGTAATTACCTTAGTAAGTTGTCCGATCGCCTGGCACCTTCGAAGCATGCTGTCGGCGGGATTTTCTGTATACTCTGCTTTTTAAATCTCGCGAGACAACTAAGTCAAAGTCTTCAGAGTATTTCCTCTGAGCTTTCTCTCACTCCGTCCCCGTTCCCTTAGCATCGTTACTCGGACATCGGCTGCTCAGGCGAGTATCCGCAGACAGCAGGAGGTCGTCCAACTTAAGAAAGACCTGAAAGAAATTCTATCTTGGTGTGACAGTAACCAAGTGGAATTTAACGCTACAAAAACCCAGGCGGCAGTTTTTTCTAAAAAAGTTAACGTTGCTGAGCCCGACGTAGTTATGCCGGGACACTCCATTCCCCTAGCATCGTCGCTCAATTTGTTGGGCGTTAGTTTGGAAGCAAATATATCCTGGCATGAACATGTTGCAGGCATAGCAAGGAGAGCTTCTCAAAAGTTAGGAATATTATTTCTAACCAGAAAGCGTTACACTCCACAACAACTGTTAATTCTTTATAAAGCTCAAATTCGACCAACTATGGAATACTGCTACCATGTTTGGGGCTCCGCTCCCAAACAGGCACTGCATTTGTTGGATTTTGTTCAGGGAAGAGCTGTTTGTCTGATTGGAGACCTGGAACTGATTCGCTGGAACATCGAAGAACGGTTGGCGACTTGAGTCTGTTCATGGAGAGTGTTCGGAGGATGTAGCCCGCTTAATTCCTCCCAGATGCATGTTACAAATACGCGTCGCGCTAATACTTCAGATCCGTATGAGGTCCAGCTTGTTACTCCGCGTACATCGTGTGCTAGACCCATAAAAAAAAACATATTTTAATAAATAGTAAGTGTACTAGGACGACTAACTCTAAAATAGTGCTTATTCAACTTAGCGAACTATGTAGATACCCAGATATCGAGCAGTCGATATCTCATTTCCCTAAAATGTAATAGAAATGCCATGTCATCATTTTACAGTCAAGAGTAGAATTAAATCTCAATACGACCCCATACTAAATTCTAAAATCGCATCTCTCTTCACTACACTAGATTTCCCAGTAGGGCCGTCTCCGTTTCGCTCATTGTTAAAGTAGATATACCGAAGCGATTCCTGCTGGATGAATCCGTTTTCCCCGGATGTACTCTGGCGGTATTGGTATTTCCCTCTTTTTACTGGGATATTTTTTCGTTAGGAGATATAAGTGGTGTTTGTTATTCAGGTTTATTTTCATTTTTTCACAGATAGACTTTTTTATTTTCTGTTTTGCACGCGAAAAGTTTGCAATTCCAAAAAGGAAAGTATGTAAAAAGTGTTTTATTTCTTGGTTTAGGGCTAGGGTTATGCTTTTCATTTTTTTTGTTATGTTTTGTAAAAAGTTTAACAAGTTCTACGCCGTTACATTTTTCAACTATATTTAATTAGCGGTTGTTTATTAGTAAATAAGACTACATATTACAGTAGAACCCCGGTTATCCGAGGTAACGTGGGGGGCACCCCCCTCGGATAACTGAAAACTCGGATAATCCGGATTTGTTTTTTATTCATTCAAAAAATAAACACCAATACTTTAAATCGATGTATTAACGTTTTTAACATATAAATAGGTACATACATTATAAAACAGTGAAATAGGTATCTAAGCGCTTCTGTTTCATATTGCATCTTCTTTTTTCTCGCTGCAGTGTTTCTCCATCTTTTTTTTTTTTTTTTTTTTTTTTTTTTATTGGTCTAGCACACGTGCTGCAGGGAAGTCCCTAAAGCGCTCCAGGAACGGCACGAGTGCGGAAAAAGCGATTCACGTTGTTCTTGAATCGCTGTAAATTGTACTCGGTGGGAAACACAGCGCTGGGCAAATTATTCCAAAGGGATGACGTTCTCCATATAAAAGATTGCTTGAAAAGCGTTGTACGCGGAGTAACAAGCTGAACCTCATACGGATGCGAAGCACCAGCGCGACGTGTATTTCTAACATGCACCGCTTTGGGAGGAATTAAGCGGGCTACATCCTTCGAACACTTTCCATGAAAATACTTGTAGAACAGACTCAAGTCGCCAACCGTTCTTCGATGTTCCAGCGAATCAAGGCCGCCGGTCAATTCCGGGTCCCCAATCAGACGGACCGCTCTTCTCTGAACATAATCCAACAAATGCAGTGTATGTTTGGGAGCGGAGCCCCAAACGTGGGAGCAGTATTCCATAGTTGGTCGAATTTGGGCTTTGTAAAGAATTAACAGTTGTTGTGAGGTGTAAAGCTTTCTGGTTCTAAATAATATTCCCACACTTTTGAGAAGCTCTCCTTGCTATGCCTGCAACATGTTCATGCCAACACATATTTGCTCCCAAACTAACGCCCAACAAATTGAGCGACGATGCTAGGGGAATGGAGTGCCCCGACATAACTATGTCGGGTTCAGCAACGTTAACTTTTTTAGAAAAAACTGCCGCTTGGGTTTTTGTAGCGTTAAATTCCACTTGGTTACTGTCACCCCAAGATAGAATTTCTTCCAGGTCTTTGTTAAGTTGAACGACCTCCTGCTGTCTGCGGATATTCGCCTGAGCAGCCGATGTCCGAGCGTTCAAGGTGAATGAAGAGACAAGCGTACTGTCATCTGCAAAGCTATAGATTGGATTCCCGGTCTTTTCCAGCATCTATTAAGAAGAAGCAAATCCGCTGGGGTTGCCTCTGGTTGTTGTTCGATATACCTCAAAGCTTTTTCCAAAGAAGCAAAACCTTCTTGATGAGAGATCTTAGTGAGAGACTGTTCATCCACCGCTGCTTCGTCATCGTCATCGTCATCTGATTTTTCGGTTTCCTGAAAGGCATTCGTTATTTCTTCAATATACATTTCATTCTCTGCTGTAATCCATTCAACATCTTCTCTTGTCACATTTTCGCAACCTCTTAATTTTTGCATTAATTCAAATAAACTTTTTTCTTTTTCTTCTATCTCGCTGTCAAAATTTGAACAGGACGTTTCTCCATGGCTTCTCAATTTCAAAGCTAATTCATTTAATGGAGTATCATCTTCACTGTCATTATAGTCCTCAAAATCAATAACTTTTGACTAAGATTTTTGAATAGTGGTAGTACGCACAGAATCCCAAGCTTGACTTACCCAGTAAATAACATTTTTCAGTGTAACCTTTCTCATCCCATTGATAACATTCTCCTTTTCTGCATATTCTAACAGATGTTCAGGATATAAACGCCTATAATTTTTTTAAATGTTTTCGAGAATGCCTTGATCCATTGGTTGCATTATGCTGGTTACATTTGGAGGAAAAAATTTTACAACAATTTCGCCCACATGAAGTCCTTCTCCAGGGTGAGAGGGGGCATTATCCATTAACAAAATTGCTTTAATAGGAAGATGGTTTCTGTTAAAAAATTTAGTCACAGATGGCACGAACTCTTCTTCAAACCAGTTAGTAAATAACGTCGCATCCATCCATGCGCTCTTCTGACTTTTGTAATATACTGGTAGGGCTTTGGGTAAGATGTCTTTTAAAGCTCTTGGACGTGCAGACTTGCCAAGCACCATCAGTGGGATTTTGTGCTTGCCAGATGCATTGGAATATACCATTATAGTTAATCTTTCCTTACGTCGTTTGTGCCCAGGAGCTGATTTTTCCTGTCGAGAGGCCAATGTTTTTGACGGAAGCATTTTATAATTCAGACCAGTTTCGTTCGAAGCAGAAGAACAAGCAGGCTTTAGAGCAGGAAGATCCACAATAGACCATCTCTTCTCACTGACACAAATCCTAGAAAAGAAAACCGCATTTGATCAGGAAGTCCATGTCTTGTTTGTTGATCTAAAAAAGGCCTACGACAGCGTGCCCCTAATGAGATTGTGAGAAACACTACAACAGAGTAATGTAAGCACCGAAATAATTAAAGCCGTAAAATCCTTATACCAAGACGCAAGAAGTAGTGTGAAAAACAAATATGGTATAACAACAGGGTTCCCGGTCACAAAGGGTTTCAAACAGGGCTGCTGTATATCCCCAACGCTATTTAAAATCTATTTGGAGAGTGCACTGAAGAACTGGAAAAGGAAATGCAGCAGTATGGGATTACCACTGGATGACGATACTACATTGTACACGCTATCATTCGCAGATGACCAGGTAGTAGTCGCTCAGGACATCGATGATATGGAATACATGACACGAAAACTTATGGATCAATATGAAAAATGGGCCTAGAAGTCAATATTAAAAAGACCGAGTACATGTGCGTCAGAGGACAACAGCAGGACTTGAAACTGGCCACAGGACACACCATCAAACACTGTGCCAGTTATAAGTATTTGGGAACGAGAATATCTAGGGACGGAACACTGGAAGAAGCAATATTCGAGAGGAATATCCAAGGAAGAAAAGCGATTGCAATGCTTAATAGTATACTATGGGACAAAAACATAACCATTGAAAATAAGAAGAGAATTTACAACTCAATAGTGAAAAGTATAATAACTTACAGCTCCCAGGTGTGGCCATTAAAGGAAAGAACAGAAAAAATACTAAAAACTACAGAAATGGATTTCTGGAGACGAGCAGCCAGAAAAGATCGCATACCAAATGACACGATAAGGCGAGCTTTAGAAATAAAGCACGATATAGTGGACGAAATCAGAACCCAACAGTTGGTATGGTACGGACATGTACAGAGAATGTCACAAGACCGACTGCCTAAAAAGATTTTAAATTGGAACCCTCATGGAAAAAGAAAGCGAGGAAGACCACGCCAAAGCTGGAGAGCAGGAATCAACAAGGAAGTACTAGAGAGAGATCTGGAGGAGGAGGGATGGAGAAATTGGGAGGAGTGGAAATTAGGCATCGGAAGACGGAAGACGTTATAAAACCGATTGGGAATTGCCTACTAATCATTATTGCCTTCTGTTGTAAAATTGGACCTGATAGAGGCACACCTTTTCATCTCTGTTGGTTAAATCACATGAATAAAGCTTCGTTAACTTTTTGATAGTCGCCGGTTTTCATTGATTTTCTTCCTGAGGATAAGGAGGCTTGATTTATGCACCACTCTTCTATTTTTGTGCGGTTTCTCTTCCAATCTCCAACTGTTACCTCACCTACTCCATAATCTCGTGCAACAACTTTAATTGTCTCTCCTGCTTCAATTCTTCTGATGGCTTTTAGTTTTTCTTCAATAGGAACGACAATTCTTTTACGCTTGTTTTGCTCTATTATAATACGACAAACAAAAATTCAAACAAAGCAGTTCGAATTAATTACACTTAACTACCAGAAATCCAACCAAATAAATTATGTGAGTCTACTCGTACTTCAAATTTACATGCTGAAAGAGTAGAAAAAAAATAAATAGGGGATCCCTTCACACGGGCCAGGGGGATTCCCCGAAGGCCCCGACGATTTTAAATGGAAATATGTACATACATATTTTAGAAGCTCGGTTAATACGCAGCATAGACGGGCGACCTCGAATAATCAGGTTCTTAGATTGGCTCGGTTAATCCGGAGCTCGGATAATCGCGACTCGGTTAAACGGGGTTCTACTGTATTACCATAGTACCTAAAACACAATAGCACCAGTCTTACCCTTTGATCTCAAGAAGTTCGAGTTTGTAATGATCACATGACTTGACCTGTCGCCATATTACCGGTATGATACCTGCGAGTTTTTGAAATATTCAAATTCTTTCAAGAAAAATCCTATTCTACAGAATAAAAATGAATTTTGCTGATTGCAAGGAAGAAATAAACGAGAAAAGTTTGTGTTAGAAACATTATTGTATCAAGTTCTTATTAAAACAGATATACAAAAAACAGGCAAAAAGGCAAAAAATATCGTCTTTCTTGTGAATTTAAAAATGAAGTGAACACAGTTTTTACTCTATTTTATCATTAATTCAATCTAATATAATAATTTTCATACAACTAATGACTTTTCGTTCCTATATACTACTTATATAAAAAAAATTAAATCCATGCACCGATTTATTCACACTCATTCGTGCTGGAGAATTACTACTTTTGCATGCCCAGATGGAGTTTTGAAAGTTTGGTTAGCGAATTTTAGCAGATAATATATCAGGAGTACAAGTATGAAATGTGGATTTTTTTCTAAAAAAACATGTTAAATTCAGAAGAATGATAAAAAGTTCTTTATTCAAAGCATGCTCCATCGCTTGTTATATATTTTTCCCATCTTTCGGGCAATTTGTGAATACCACGCCAGTAAAAATCTTCCCCTTTTGCTGCGAACCATTCATCGAGCCATTTTTTTCACATCTTCGTAAGAACCAAAGCGCTGCTCAGCAAGTGCGTGACCCATCGATGCAAACAAGTGGTAATCGGTGGTGAGTAAGCCGCATGGGGTAGAACTTCCCAGCTGAGTGCGTCCTACGCGTCGCGAACTAGTTTTGCCGTATGTGATGAGGCATTGTCATGAAGAAAAATGACTTTGTGTTGCCTCTTTCGGTATTCTGGCCTTTTTTCAAGCAGCGAACGGTTTCAAATCGGTCAATTGTAAAGCAGCGAACGGATTCAAAAAATCGAGTCAATTGTTGTTGATAACGTTTAGTATTAACCGTTTCCCCAGGTTCTAACAGCTCATAATAGACCACGCCCCTTTGGTTTTACCAAACACAGGGTATCGTCTTTTTGCCAAAGCGATTCGGTCTTGCGGGCGATGTGGATGGTGCGCCTGGGTCTACCCATGATTTTTTGCGCTTGAGATTCTCAGAATAAATCCAGTTTTCATCCCCTGTAACTATAAGATGCAAAAACGACTTCCTTTTGTACCGAGCGAGCAAAAGTCACACGTGTTTTTGCGCTTTTTTTTTTTTCCATTTGCCTGTCGTTCAGCTCATGTGGTACCCCATCTATCGGTCTTCTGAATCTTTCCCATCTCTCGTATCCGATTGGAAACAGCTTGTTGACTAACGCCCAATTGCTCGGCGAGTTGTTTTTGTGTTTGCGAATCATCTTCGTCCAATAATGCTTGCAATTCCACATCTTCGTATTTCTGGGGTTTTCCACGTTCCTTGTCTGCAACATCGAAGTTACCACTTTTGAAACGCCGAAACCATCGTTCACACGTATCTTTCGATGGAGCATGGTTACCATAAGCTTCTCGGAGTAATCGGTATGATTCAACAGCAGTTTTCTTCAAACGAAAATAAGAAATTAATGCTGTCCGCGAATGCTCTTTGTGCGGTATAAATTTCGACATATTGAACACAACAACATAACACTATGCACACACTTTTCCAATTTATCACGCGTGCGCGTCTGACACTTGTTGATGACACAACAAAATAGCGCACTGTCAAATCTTTATAGCACAATCTGCATTGGTGCACCATCTGTTCTCTGAAAATCCGCATTTCATACTTGTATACCTGGTAACTTAACTCTAGCAAACATTCTGCCCTGAATTCAGAAAAAAAGTACAAGTGGAATAACATAAACCAATACTCAACAATAATAAAACTTCAAATATTTTACAAATAAAATCTATCTCTAATATGAAAACACGATTATCATAATTTTATAATATATTGCATAATAGAAATAAAGAATTATGAATAAATTACCTTTTAGGATCTTTGAGAAATATGAAAAAACTCTTTTGGAGATACCACATATATTTTTACGAGTTCTAACCGCACAACAAAAACTTTCTCTTGACATGTTTTTTATAATTATTTTCAATTATAACGAGTCATTTACTTGTTAAAAAATATTAATAGTAAATTTCGGAGCACGTTATAGAAATATGCTCCTTGAAATCCAGATGTAAACACAACCCGCGACAGCACTGGCAGCTATGTTGTTGGTATGCGTGATAAAAAAAACAGGACTTAAAAATTTTCTTGTGTTTTATGTTTACTGTGTTAAAAAAAAAACACCGCCTTCATAACTACTAACTAGTCGCATTGTCTTTAGTAAAATTAAAGATTATTTGGATATATTATTCATAATCTTTTATAGTTTCTTAAGGCATTTAATATATTAACGACTACCAATATACCAGTCATAAGCAAAAATCATCAGGAAATCTAATATAAGGTACACATGCTTGGACCCTACAAACTCACCAGTATGGAGAGTTTCGAGTTGGTATGCTTGATATGTCCAAGGTATTCGATGAGCGCTTTTATTGCCTGAGACACTTTAACTGTCAACGCTAGTACACTCCAAGGCTTTTATCATCATCATCAGCCTGTATCGGTCCACCTCTGGTAATAATCCTCCCTCATTCGTTTTCCAGTTTTGTCGGTTCTGCGCCTTCTACATCCATGGTAGTCCTCGCGGTTCGCTTGATATCATCCTTCAGCGCAGTGGTGGTCGACCTCTAGATCTCCGCTCTAGATATGCTGTCCACTGTAGTATGGTTTTTGTTCTATCTGGGACTAGAGCATCTCGCAAATCCCCATGTTAGATCATAATAGGTTCTCCAACGTCCTTTATCTTTGTTATAGCCTTTATTATTTCTTTGTCTCTGCGTCTCCATGGCTCTGTTATTCTGATCATTTCCATCGATTTTCTTATTACTGTCCAGGTTTCACATCCATAAGTCTTTACAGGGAGTATACACTAACCGAACAGAGGGAAACGGAGACGCACTGCAATATTTTTGTTTGTCATTGTGCTCTTCTTCAGTTTTTCCTAATGCTGACCATGCTAATCGCCTTCTTCTAATTATATCTTGTGTTTGATTTCCTTTTTCTCCAGGATATTATATGTCCCAAGTAAACATACTACTCAGTATATATCACCACTACACCAAACACTTTATTTTTGCACTCGACGCGCGTTTCGCTAACGATGTTAGCTTCATCTTGAGCAATGAATTGACTCAGTCAATCATCGCTCCTGATGAAGCTAACATGGTTAGCGAAACGCGCGTCGAGTGCAAAAATAAAGTGTTTGGTGTAGTGGTGATATATACTGAGTAGTATCATTGTGCCAAAGATTCCACATTCCCAACTTAGCCAAGTAAACATAGTTTCTTATTTTTATATGTGCGTCTTCTCTACATATTACTTTAGTTTTTCCTAAGTTTATTTAGAGATCGATTTTTCTTCCAATTCCAGCAGTATTTGTTCAAGTTCTTCCTTATTTTTTATCCTGCCATTGCAACTCCATAACGTCATATCTTCGAGTGATAACGTAAGTAGTTTTTGGCGATAAAGTATCACCTTGTTTTATACTTCTTTCTATCTTTTCCGAATCGGTAATTACATTAATTTGTATTGTAGAATTATATAAAAAAAGAACACTATGTTTTAATTTCCACTATATTTAAAGTCACTTGACAATTGTTTTACCATACAATGGCTTCTTCAGAAGTAAATGAGAAAGAAAAATATTTGGTAGTAATCCTGGTTATATAGTGCTTAAAACTATCCTTAATTACCTAAGATTATGCTAATCATTTTATTATATTATTTACAGACAGAATTATTTTACGAATGCAAATCTGTGGTACTATTTCCGAGAACTAATAAAGATTAAGTAAGGGTGAATGGTTTAAGTCTACCTGTTCGTTTAATAATTGACTGGAGTTTTTTCCGTTTGTTAATTTTAAGACATTCCAGCAAATTTAATTTTTTGGATTTATTTTCTACATGTAGGACCATCAAAATTATGGGATTCGTTTATTAGATGGGTTGCGTAATGTGAATTGTTCTTATTTTTTAAATAACTATGTTTATGTTCTTTAATGCGAGTTTCAAAAGATCTACCAGTTTGTCCTACGTAGGTTTTAGTACAAGATCCACAATTTAATAAGTAAACCCCTGATTTTAAAGATTTCTTAGATTTGGTTTTGTTATTCAAAATTATACTCCCTAAGGAATTACTGGTTTTGATTGCTATTTTATTGTTCTTTTTTATTAAATGTTTGGAAATTGTTCTAGTTATCTTCCCTGTGTATGTGAGTGTACTAAATTTTCCTTTTTTGTCATTAATTGTGGGATAAATTAGAGAGATTGCTTGTTTAAAGGATTTTTTATTGAAGATATTATCTATAATGTTGGGGTCATATCCATTATTAATTGCTATTTGTTTGATTATGTTGAATTCTTTGTTAAAATTAGTTTTAGTCATAGGGATATGTCTATGTATGTATGAAAGAGTTAAAAGCTGCCATTTTGTGAGGATAAGGGTGGGATGAACTATTGTGTATGACTGTGTCAGTATGTGAAGGTTTATTAAAAATCGAGAAATCGTTTTATTGTTCACTTTTTGATATAGATATGTCTAAGAAATTTATAGAGTTATTGGTTTCTAATTCTATGGTAAATTTAATATTAGGATGCAAATTATTTAGGAAGTTAAGGGGGATTGTTAGTTGTCTATCTGTTCCCGTGAAACAGGAAATGATATCGTCAACATATCTATACCAGTAAACAATATTTTTGCTTACCGCGTTTTGATGAATTTTTAGTTTTATATGATCCATGAACATTTCCGCCAGTAAAGGGCTTAAAGGATTACCCATTATTAGACCTTCTTTAGATGTGTAAAAGTTATCGTTGAATTCAAAATAGGTTTGATCCAAGCACGTCGTGAGTAAATCTAAAATATCCCGTTTAATAATTTCGTTTACTTTATTCTTGATTAAGAGCTTATCTACTAATTCTATGACTTCATATGGTGGGATACTAGGAATAAGTTTTGTACAGGGAAATCCTTTTTATGTAATTTAATTAGAGAATATAATTTTTGGAGCCTGTGGGATATGACCCCAACATTATAGATAATATCTTGAATAAAAAATCCTTTAAACAAGCAATCTCTCTAATTTATCCCACAATTAATGACAAAAAAGGAAAATTTAGTACACTCACATACACAGGGAAAATAACTAGAACAATTTCCAAATATTTAATAAAAAAGAACAATAAAATAGCATTCAAAACCGGTAATTCCTTAGGGAGTATAATTTTGAATAACAAAACCAAATCTAAGAAATCTTTAAAATCAGGGGTTTACTTATTAAATTGTGGATCTTGTACTAAAACCTACGTAGGACAAACTGGTAGATCTTTTGAAACTCGCATTAAAGAACATAAACATAGTTATTTAAAAAATAAGAACAATTCACATTACGCAACCCATCTAATAAACGAATCCCCATAATTTTGATGATACTTAAAAAATCCTACATGTAGAAAATAAATCTAAAAAAATAAATTTGCTTGAATGTCTTGAAATTAACAAACGGAAAAACTCCAATCAATTATTAAACGAACAGGTAGACTTAAACCATTCACCCTTACTTAATCTTTATTAGTTCTCGGAAATAGTACCACAGATTTGCTTTCGTAAAATAATTATGTCTGTAAATAATATAATAAAATGATTAGCATAATCTTAGGTAATTAAGGATAGTTTTAAGCACTATATAACCAGGATTACCACCAAATATTTTTTTTCTTTCTCATTTACTTCTGAAGAAGCCATTGTATGGTGAAACAATTGTCAAGTGACTTTAAATATAGTGGAAATTAAAACATAGTGTTCTTTTTTTATATAATTTTATTATGAATTTCCAACAAGTATCGGCTAACACAATCAAAGATGTATTGTAGAAGTTGAATTTTGGTATATGTATTTCAACCTCGGCCACAACATATGGTCCCGGTCAAATTGGCTGAAAATGTAGTATGTTGTAACTCGGATGATCCTAATGAAAAGTCTCAGTGGGCGAAAATCAATAGGGTCCGAGATATTTAGCTCTGAAGAGAGTAGAAAAAAAACTGTAGAAAAACGAAAAAAGTACAGAAAATATGATGACCAATATTGAGATTTTGGATTTACCTACGTTAGCAAAGGAAACTTGGAACTTCCCTAATATGTTGTCTGTCGTAAGGTGCTGGCAGATGAAAGTATGCTTCCTAATAAATTGAAACATCATTTAGAAGCAACTTATAGTAATTTACAAGGAAAGCAGCGAGATTTTTTTGCAAGAAAATTGCGAGAACTGAAACATCAGTCGACATACCTGTTTTCCAGAGCATCTATTCCTTCCAAAGCACTGCTCGCCTCTTACAAGGTCGCTCACCGTATTGTCAAATGTAAAAAATCACATGCGATTGCTGAAGATCTTATTCTACCTGGATGAAGCGACAGATAGTAATAAGGACGCACAATTAACATGTTACGTGTGGTACGTGGAAGAAACAAATGTACGTGAGGATTTGTTCTTTTGCAAAAAAATGTCTGATATCGATGGGAAAACTGTGCCGGTGTGTGTACGGATGGAGATTGCGCGATGTTAGGGCAGTATGGAGGACTTCAAGCTCTCATTAAAACTAAGGCTCCAAACGCAAAATGGACACAAGGTGGCCCTAACTGCAAAAAATATTTCACCTGAATTAAATTTTGTGATGGATATAATTATCGAAGTAATGAACTTGATAAAAACTAGACCCGTGTAGGCAAGATTTTTCCATAAACTTTGTGAAGATTTAGGTGCCGAGCATATATATATATATATATATATATATATATATATATATATAATATATATATATATATATATATCAAGGATTTTCTAGAGCTGACGCTGTCTTCCTTCTCTCAGCCTTTGATTCCATCCGTTTCTATCTTTCCATTCTCCATCTGTTAGACCCCTGTCCTCCATAGCCTCGTCCACATCGTCTCTCCACGATCGTCTGAGTCTTCCTTTTTTTCTTTCTCCCTGTAGGACTCCACTCCGTTATTTTCTTTATCCACCTATTATCTTCGCTTCGTCTTATGTCTTATGTCTATACCATTTTAATCGTTTTTTGTTCAATGGTGCCCTTTGATGTTCATTCTGCTTCTTATTTATTCATTTGTTATTCTCTCCATACGTGTCACTCTACAACATCTTCTCCAATACTCCATCTCTACCGCGTTAATTTTAGATTTATTTCTTTTGTTGATCGTCCATGTTTCTGACCCGTATGTCATTATGCTTTGTATTATTGATTTGTATATGCGTGTTTTATTTCTCTTTGTAATGTGCTTGTTTCACAGGATCGAATTTAATTGTCTTATGTATGTCCGCGTTTGTCCTAATCTAGCTTTAATCTCTTCTTCTGATGTTGCGTTTTTTGAAATGATGGTTCCTAAATATTTAAATCTGTGGTGTGGTTCCTGTGATTATTGTTTCGTTATCTACTTCTAGATTCTCCACGTTTCCCTCCTTTGTTGTTAGATATTCTGTTTTATCAAAGTTTATTGCTAATCCTGCTTTAGCGTATTCTTCTTTCTGTTTTCTTACCGTATAACTGAGGTCTTCCTCATCTTGCGCTATGATTACTTGATCGTCTGCGAAACTTAGAGTATATAAGTAATATTCTCGTATTGGGACTCCCAGTCCACTACATTTTTGCTTCCATTTTTTTAATGTTTGTTCGAGGTATATTTTGAATAGTGTGGGGGATGTAGAGCATCCTTGTAATAGGCCTTTTGATGTTTGGAGTCTCTTCCCTATTTTATGTCCTATTTTAATGTTCACTGTGTTGTTTTCGTAGAGAGCTTTTACTGCGTATATTAGTTCTTTGTCAATGCCTGTTTCTTTCATTGCGTTTCATAATCTTTGTCTTGGTACTGAGTCATAGGCCTTCCTTATGTCTATAAAGGCTAGATGAACTTCTTTATTCTTTGTCGGTTTTTTTTTTTCCAGTGTTTGTTTTATAGTGCATATGTGGTCTATACATGATTTTCCGGCCGTAAAGCCTGCTTGGTCTTCTCCAATTTTTCCTTTTATATTTTCCTCCATGATATTTTTAATAATTTTTCCATACAAAAGTCCCATACTCGATATTATGCTTAGGCCTCTATAGTTTGTGCATGTTCTGCGGTCTCCCTTTTTAAGTATAGATACTATATAAGCTTTTGACCATTCCTCTGGTATTTTTTCTCCATTTTATCGCTCTGTAGAACATGTTTCTCAGCATTCGATGTAATTTATTAGACCCGCACTTAATCTTTTCATTTACCACACCCCCAGGCCCTGCAGATTTATTATTTTTGAGTGTTTTTATTGTCTTCTTTACTTCTTCATAGCTTAGTTCTATCTCTTTTATTTCCTTATTCTGTTCTTCTTCAGGGTTCTCTTCTTGGAATTCTTGTCTGTCTTCTGTTAGCAGCTTCTTATAATATTCTTCCCACTCGCTTTCTGGGATGTACTCTATATACGTCTTGTCTCTATTGTTAGTCCTTCTACATGTTCGCACGATTTTTCCCATCTCTCGTTCTTTTCTTGTTTTATCATCCTCCTCGATTCTCTTTATATTTCTGTAGATCTTCTTCTGATTTTGTATTCAGCCATTTTTCGTATAGTCTTTTTTTCTCCTTTATAGATTCTTTGGTTTTTTCACAGATTCTAATTTTATGTTTCTTATTCTCGTTGTCTTCTTTACCTAATGCTTCTAGGGCCGCCTGTTTGATGCATTCTTTTATGTGGTCATACATCTGTTGGATGTTGTCGTAGTTAAATTCATTTAATTTTTGATCTAATAGTAGTCTATATCGGTCTCTTATCGTTTCGTCTTGCAGTAAGTGTATTTTGTATTTTATTTCTTTGTCTGCTTTTTCTGTTATCTCATTAGTATTTCTGTTTTCTTTATCTATTGTTTCTTTTTGCTCTATTGTCTTGTACCACGGTACTTTTATATTTGCTATTAATAGTCTATGGTCTGTTCCACATTCTGCCGAGCATTTATCTTTACTTTATTATTGTAACTCTCGCTGGTTGTCCAGAGGTAACGTACTCGCAGAAAAGTTTAAAAATACTACTACTAAAATATCTTTGCGACATATTTGAGAAATTAAATCTCCTTAATAAATTGTTGCAGGGAAACGAAAACGCATGTACTGTAACTGACTAATAAAATTGCAGCGTTTCAAAAGAAGTTGCTGTTGTAGAAAAGAAAAATAGAAGAGGAGCAAGGAAATACTGACTGTTTTCCTATTTTGAAAGGTTTTCCGAAAGAAAAATCTTTTCAAAATCTGGAGCCAAGTTTGCAATTGATATTTATCCAACACTTATCAACATTAAGCACTCATTTTAATAAATATTCAATAATCAATACGGATTGGACTGGATTAGAAACCCATTCCAGTCGACCCCATCACCATTTACACTTTCAACAGTCGAGGAAGAACAGCTGTTAGAACTATCTTGGGATACGAGCCTAAAACTACGATTCGATAAAGATAAACTGTTTCAATTTTGGAGCGATGCATCCCAAGAATATCAGCACTACGGCCTTGAGGGTTCTTTTACCATTTGCTACGTCGTACTTGTGTGAAACTGACTTTTCTGCAGTTGCAGTAATTAAATCGAAATACAAGTTACAAATAAATTTAGAAAAAAAATGAGAGTAGCAATTTTAAAACTTTTCAGCCCCGATTTGAGAAGTTATGCACAGAAAAGCAAGCTCATCCTTCTCATTAATTGTATTGTTTGTAGTTTTATTGGTATGGAACATGGAACATGGAACATACAAGGTCTCTCCAGGAAAGTAAATGAAGTTGTAAATGAATTAGAAAATCTTCGAGTCGAAATTGCAGTACTGACGGAAACAAAGAAGAAAGAAAAGGCTCCGAAAGTTGGGGGCATTACGATCACTTTTATAGTGGAGTGCCCAAAGACGATAGAGGAAAACAAGGCGTATCCATACTAATATACAGAAAACTGAGGAAATTCATAACCACCTGGGAACCGATTAGTGAAAGAATCATAAAGATGAATCTTAAAATACTAGGTAATAACACAATCTTACTGGGGGTATACGCTGTCAACGACGACGATCTGGCTAATAACAAGGATTCATTTTTTGAACAACTAAATGAGGAAATACGCAAAATTGGAACATCAAGAGAGATATTACTTTTGGGTGATCTAAATGGAAGAATAGGAAGGAAAGAACACGATAAAGTGGTAGGAAAATATGGCGAAGAGGTTACTAACGACAACGGAAGAAGAATTATAGAGATATGTGAACAAAACAACCTTACAATATTAAACGGACACTACCAGCATAGGGATATTCATAAATATACGTGGAGACAAACAACGAGAGATTTAAAAAGTATTATCGACTATATGATAATACGACAGAGATCTAGAGTAGATTTCCTAGATGTAAGAGTCCAAAGAAGGGCTTCATGTGGCAGCGACCACTATCTTGTGAAAGGAAAGATAACCTCACGAACAACACGGGAAAGCAAACTAGAAGATACAAGTATACAGCACACAACAAGTGAAACAACAATAAGATATAATACAGACAGCTTACAAAATGAAAGTATCAGAAATCTATACAAGAGTAGACTGGACCAAAAGATACAACGGACGGGATTTGTTAATATAGAAGAAGAATATAAGTATATAAAGGAATGCCTACACGCAGCCGCACTGGAAGCATTAGGGTACCAAGAGAAAAGGGTAAAACAGCAAAAACCATATTGGTGGGATGAAGAAATTAAATACGAAATTGAAGAAAAACGGAAAAGCTATCACAAATACTTATGTTCAAAGAGCACAAACGACAAAGTAAAATACAAAGAATCCCAAGCTAGAGTACGCAAAATGATTAGTGACAAAAAGAACAACCAATGGGAAAAGACATGCTCAAGACTCAACACTTACATAGGAGGAAGAAAAAGCACAGAAAGCTGAAGACTTCTTAAAAATATGAGAACAGAACGGAAAAGAGAAGTCTTCTCGCCAATAACACCAGAAAAATGGAACCAATATTTTACAAATATGCTAACAGAAGATAGAACAGAGTTCAAAACTACCCAACATGGAAACCCAAATATAGTTATACGAGGATCCCCAATAAGGATAACAACATCAGAAGTTAAACAAGTATGTAAAACGCTAAAAAATGGTAGAGCTCCAGGACCAGGAAACATCCCAGGAGAGATAGTAAAATACAGAACTGAACAGCTATTTAGCGTTTTGAGGACACATCAGAAGTACCTGAGGAATGGAAAATATCAAACATATTAACAATTCATAAGAAAGGAGACAAAAATAATTGCGATAACTATAGGGGAATAACGGTTACAGGATCTATTAGCAGAATATACGGAAAAATACTTAAAAATAGAATAGAAATGGAATACGCGGACGTAGAAGCTGAAGAACGGGCAGGCTTTAGAGCAGGAAGATCCACAATAGACCATCTCTTCTCACTGACACAAATCCTAGAAAAGAAAACCGCATTTGATCAGGAAGTCCATGTCTTGTTTGTTGATTTAAAAAAGGCCTACGACAGCGTGCCCCTAATGAGATTATGGGAAACACTACAACAGAGTAATGTAAGCACCGAAATAATTAAAGCCGTAAAATCCTTATATCAAGACGCAAGAAGTAGTGTGAAAACCAAATATGGTATAACAACAGGGTTCCAGGTCACAAAGGGTCTCCTCAAACAGGGTTGCTGTATATCCCCAACGCTATTTAAAATCTATTTGGAGAGTGCACTGAAGAACTGGAAAAGGAAATGCAGCAGTATGGATTACCACTGGATGACGATACTACATTGTACACGCTGTCATTCGCAGACGACCAGGTAGTAGTCGCTCAGGACATCGATGATATGGAATACATGACACTAAAACTTATGGAGGAATATGAAAAATGGGGCCTAGAAGTCAATATTAAAAAGACCGAGTACATGTGCGTCGGAGGACAACAGCAGGACTTGAAACTGGCCACAGGACACACCATCAAACACTGTGCCAGTTATAAGTATTTGGGAACGAGAATATCTAGGGACGGAACACTGGAAGAAGCAATATTCGCGAGGAATATCCAAGGAAGAAAAGCGATTGCAATGCTTAATAGTACACTATGGGACAAAAACATAACCACTGAAAATAAGAAGAGAATTTACAACTCAATAGTGAAAAGTATAATAACTTACAGCTCCCAGGTGTGGCCAGAACAGAAAAAGAAACTAAAGAAACAGAAAAGATACTAAAAGCTGCGGAAATGGATTTCTGGAGACGAGCAGCCAGAAAATCTAGAAAAGACCGCATACCAAATGACACGATAAGACCAGCTTTAGAAATAAAGTTCGATATAGTGGACGAAATCAGAACCCAACAGTTGGTATGGTACGGACATGTACAGAGAATGTCACAAGACCGACTACCTAAAAAGATTTTAAATTGGAACCCTCATGGAAAAAGAAAGCGAGGAAGACCACGCCAAAGCTGGAGAGCAGGAATCAACAAAGAAGTACTAGAGAGAGATCTGAAGGAGGAGGGATGGAGAAACCGGGAGGAGTGGAAATTAGGCATCGGAAGACGGAAGACGGAAGACGTTATAAAACCGATTGATATATATATATATATATATATATATATATATATATATATATATATATACTTAAGAAAAACTAAAATAAAAGTATAACTTTGATACCCTGTACCTTAAAAATTACGAATTTTTGAACTAAGGTAAGTTGGATTAAATAATCATATTTTCATCCCAGAAATCCACAGTAACTCTATGCACACGGAATACGGCGACACCCTGTATATGTATAGCTATAGGCTAAGCTAATAGCTAGTCTTACAATTTGTAACTGTAGTACCGAGTATGTAAGGCCAAAAAGATCTAGATGTCTTATTTCGCCTGATGATGGCATAAATTGATTTGCTAAATCATGCGGTTTAACACCACTTAACTTTTTCATGTTCGGGCATTTTGAGGCTCCGGACTCCGGTAGTCCACAAACCGCTTGGTTGGGGTTCTAATTGCAGAGGGTTACTAAACGCTGTGAGGAGTGATTCCTACAACGTCAGTTGAGGTTATGTGATTTGAGCAGGTGTTTGAACTCTTTTTCTGACAATTACGAATCGGACTGGCGCCAGTCGCAGTTTCCCGAGGAGATCCTTTATCAGTGCCTATGATGATAAGAAAGAATGAAGATAGTATCTAGTATAAATATTCTGGAGATCTAGTAGTGCACAGGCTCGACAACACTAGATTTCCCTCGAGACCCCAAGAGGGGAGATCCAAATTCGAGGATCTGAAATGCACTACCGATGGGTCGCCAGTGCTCTGCCTAAGCACGAGACGGATCTTGAACTGGCAAATTGCCTCGGCAGCCATTACCGATAGAGCGAAGCAAAGAACTCCAAAGCAAATGTTGCACAGGTTATAAAGGAATTAAAGCCATCTTTATGCCCCATTTGTATTGACTAAATTTTAATTATATTGAAATTTTAAAAAATCTTTTTTAAGAAAAGAAATCCTAATGTATTTCTGTCAAAATACAGTCCCTGGCCAAATTATTAGACGCACTGTATTTTTTTTAGTAATTTTAGTTTCTTAAGAGTTTTTATGCAATAATGGTATATTTAAACTACAATATTATTGATTTTTATTTAAAAGAATTGTTGTAGACCACATATTTGTATTTATTTTTAACATATGGCAACACTGTGTTGACAAAGTGATACATGAACGTAAATAAGTACAAACCTGTATCAGTCGCGATCGGAATCGAGTCAGGTACGGACGTGTTTCTGTGGCTTTATGGACTGTGATTGTTTGTTTAACAGTTTTATACTACTCAGTTATTAGTTTATTTTGTATGCAGTGTTTTAAAAAAGTAATTGGACTATTTTCATTATGGGTAGAAAAGGCGATCTTTCACCACGTAAAAAAGCTGAAGTGAAGGCCCTTGTGATTGCGAAAACATTTACAAACCGAGAAATATCACGAAGATTGGAGGTTTCTGAAGCTAGTGTACGACGCATAAAAAAGAAAATTGAGTCAGGGAAGGAATTAAGCCCGAAAAGAAAGAAAAGATGCTGTAGAAAACCAATTTTCACTCCACGGTCAGAGAGATGTTTGAAGAAAATTTGTGTAGAAAACAGATTTGCTACCACAAAGGTAATAAAATCACAACTCCAGGATGCTAGCGTAAATGCTTCTGAGCGCACTGTTCGAAGAAAATTGAAAGAATTAGATTTTAAGGCCTGTCGCCCCGCCAGGAAGCCCAAGTTAACAGCTGCAATGAAAGCAAAGCACCTGAAGTGGGCCAAACAATGGCAAGACAAAGATGTGGACTTCTGGAGATCGGTAAAATACAGCAATTTAATCAATAATTGATACATTATTATCATAAAGCAAATAAACATGGAAGTTTATATATTTTTCCTATTTTTGACAGGTCTGCTTCAGTGACGAAAGCACATTCGAAATTTTGCAGAATAAAGCTCAGTATGTGCGTCGTCGTCATGGAGAAAAGTTTCATCCTGATTGTGTCGTCCCGACGGTTAAACATCCCACCAAAGTGATGATTTGGTCAGTCATCAGCGGCAAGGGCACTGGACGTCTGTACGTCGTCAAAGGAATAATGAGGCAAGATCAGTACAAAGACGTATTACAAAATCGGTTGATTCCGCAGCTCAGAGAATGGTTTCCAAATGGGGAACCATTCACTTTCATGCAAGATGGAGCTCCCTGCCACACTGCTCGGTCTGTTAAAGCTTTTTTGGCAGAAAAAAATATCCCTCTGTTGGATTGGCCGGGTAATAGCCCTGATATGAACCCCATTGAAAATGTGTGGGAGCTGATGAAAAGAGAAGTGGCTAAAGATGTGATTACCAATAAAATCCAGCTCCTAGAAAAGATTATTCATGTGTGGAATCATCATCCTCAAATGCAGGAGACAGTACAATCTTGCATTGATAGCATGCCGCGCAGAATTAAAGCTTTGATAGCGGCTAAAGGTGGCTCAACTAAATATTGACTTTTACTAACATTAATTTCACTTTTCTTTAAAACTTAATAAATTTATGCTTTTCTAAATTAATGCTGTTTTATTTATGTCAAATAAATAGGTAATTGATTGGATAATGTAAAAATAAAAAACAAATCAATTTAAAATAATAAAACGGTACAATATCACTCGGTAATTAATATTTTACATGAAATCTTGCAGTGCGTCTAATAATTTGGCCAGGGACTGTAGGAAAGAATGAGAACGTAATATAATTTTCAACTATATCAACTTCAAGAACCTTGAAAGGATATATTACACGAGCAACACCCTCTCCTTCCACCTCTTTAACCTTACCTAACTTTAATGGATAGTAAGGAGAACACGCCTCCCTATACGAGAAAAGTAAAGGTAAAACACACAGGAAGTGCTGCCATTTTTAAATAGTCGAAAAGTGATTATTTTAAATTAGATTTGAAATTTGTCTTTGTATAATTTAAAACTAATAATTTTAATTTTCTCATTGGCTTTTGCGGTATTAAGACACCTCAAGATTATTTAAAGGATCTATTACACCGAATTCGCGAAATAGTCAACCAAATTAGCTGTGCTGTTGTTTAATAATAATAATTATTTGAAATCACTTAAAACCACCTGTTCTATTAGAAGTAGAAATCGCATTATTTCAAAATGTGGTTTTTAAACAATATCTGTTAACTGAATCAAGTATTCGGAATATCTGATACACTCCAAAATATATTAAATTCGCTAATTTTTAATATCGCTCAAAACAAAAATAACTCTTTCTCACAGAAATCGCAAAAACAGGAAAAAACGTACAAAAATCAAAAAATGAGCGAGCAAAGATGAAAGCTCAATACTACCTAGGGTTCCGTTCGGTTAAAGGTCGATAATGGTCGGCAATAACCGTATTCCTGCCGTTTTGAGAACCCGAGTCAGGTAAAAATTTCACTTGTGCTTCTTCAAGGTTAATCGGTTTAATCTCAAGAACTACCATTTCTCAATATAAAACGGTCGTTACTTCTGGCAAAATCTGATAGAAATGACACATGTTATCTCTAACAAAACAAAAATGGCGCGAAATTTAAATTCTACTGCTTAGTTGAATGCCCTTTCGGTATGTCACGAGAAATGTCACTTTTCAGTTTTAAACACAGTTTTTTTGAAATTGTTATCTAAATCTTTTCTTATGATTGTTATTTCACCATAAGAAATCAATCACTTAAAATTGGGGAGTGTAATGCTTAGATTAGTTATTCTTTAGTGCGAGGAAGTCAAAAACAACATTTATTTTAGAACTACGTACTTTGCGAAGGAAGTACTGGCTAAAAAACTTTATTAATTTTATTCTACATTAGCTGCTCCATCCCTATCCCTACTCAATCAAGTTTTTGATCATTTTAGAAAGTTTTAACCAGCGTATATCCACGCGGAATTCCATTGTGTGTTGGTTAATCTAAAACGAGATCTAAACTTTATCTAATTCCCTTACGACAGTTAAAGTTAAGTCAAACTTTTCAAAGATTATTTTCAAAGTTCTCTCGACTTTATTTTTAAAATTTTATTTTGTTTCAAGGTTTCAAAAGTTATAATAAAGATAGATGTGCGATATACGAACATAGTTAGATTACATAGAAAAAGATATTTTAGAATTTTTTTTCTTGTATAAGGACGTATTGTAGTAATGAACACTGAAAATAGAAAATCAATGGAAAGCTGCTTCTCTGCGATCTCAATAATATTATTATTCACCAACAACTACGGAAGTCCCGCATCCAATGGGCAACCACCATCAAGTACCTGGGCATCCAGTACGATAAATATCTCGACAGGAAGGACGAGGTCAGCACTGCCACTAGGAAAGCAAAACAACTCCTAGGCCAATTATAAATCGTTCTAACAAGTTGTCCACCAGAACCAAGCTAATAGTATACAACACTATTGTGAAGGCAGGTCTCACCTACGCCTACATGGAGAGCGCAACTCCAGGTAGTACAGAACAAGGCCCTTAGGATGATTACGGGAGTCCTATGGTTCATGAGTAGAGACCGGATTATATGCAACATAAAAATCTTAAAATATGCATGCAAATATGCATGAAAAATGCTTAAAATATGCATGAAAAGGGTCAAAATATGCAATATTAAATAATAATAAAAGTAGTAATTTTTAGTTTTTTATTTCAAAATCAGCATAAAATTAACAAGTTATCGACGATGTTTAAATTTAATTAACAATTACACAGGGGAACAGCTGTTTTGGTGTCGAGGTTTTTTTGAGTTGATTCTATATCAATTTGATGTCCTGAATTCAAATAACGTATTCATTTGTACCTAGGAGCTCAAATTTTTAAGATATACAATTTTAGAGAAATATAAGTTACATTATTGTAACTCAAATCCGTAAGTGTAGTAAACAAAAGTAGATACGAAATTTTTATTTTAGTTATACAAAATACAATATTATGTCGTACTTACAAACAAAAAAAAAACATTGAAGAAATGAAATAGTCACTCAACACTTGGAAAGCTTCTTTTCCGCGACATTCTTGAATGTTTTTTTAAACAGTCCCTTTTTAAACTCCAGCAGTAATCTGCCATCATGTGCATGTCCCATCTTCCTTGGTAGCGGTCCTCCATAACTTTAATATCTTGGTGAAATCTTTCACCTTGTTCCTCACTCATGTCTCCTAAATTTTTTGGAAAACGGTCTAAGTGGCTGTGTAAATAGTGTATTTTAATACTCATATTGCACCCTAAGGATTTGAAACTATTAAGCATCTTGTTAACCATTTCAACATAGTTTTGAGCTTTATGTTTGCCTAGAAAATTTTCTACAACTGCAACAAATGATGTCCAAGCTTCTCGTTCAACTTGATTCATTGAATTTATGAAGGCAGGATCCTTAATTAATTGTCTTATTTGTGGGCCGTCAAATATCCCTGCTTTGAGTTTTTCTGTGCTTAACTGATGCATTTTTACCCCTATATATGCAAAACAAGACCCATTCTTATCAAAAGCCTTTACAAATTGCTTCATTAAGCCCAACTTTATATGTAACGGAGGAAGTATGATTTTTTCTCTTTCAACCAAAGCGTCGTTAATGACATTCTTTTCCCCAACGTCCATGTTTTTCTCTCTGAGGCCAATCTTTTCTAACCCAGTGGTGTGTTTTGTCCCTACTATCCCAGAGGCACAAGAAATACGGATGTTTCGTGTAACCACTTTGCTGCCCAAGAAGAAAGTTTACCATTTTTAAGTCTACACAAATCATCCATTGATGTTCGTAATACTTTATCTTCTGCAAGACCAAAGCTATGGTATTATATTCTTCTTTCAGTTTCGTTGAGTGAGCTAGTGGTATTGAACCATATTTATTCCCATTATGTAGAAGGACACATTTTAAACTTCGCTTTGAACTGTCAATAAATAGGCGCCAATCATCTGGAATATATTCAGAAAGTCCCATTTCTTTCATGAGTCCCCTAATTTCGTGACAAAATACAAGATTGTCTTCTTGAGAAAAGAATGGTAGCAGATCTTTTTCTCTTGTACGGTAAAAGGTAATTTTGGTTCCTTGTTCCAGTAAATTTTTGTCGTTCAACCTAGAAGCCAGTACTTCAGAAGCTTTTTTTCGATAAATTGAGATCCCTGGTGAGATCATTTAATTCATTTTGATTGAAGCGTTGAGGAACTGATGACGTCCCCTCAGTTTCATTAGCATCAGAACTTTTATTAGCATCAGAAGAGCGATCAGAGGGAAAATATTCGTCATCAGAGATATGTGGTAGCTGATGAAATGTTGGAATCGGTATTTCATCTGAGTGCGGGATAGGGCGTATTGCCGAGTCTAAATTGGGATAAGTCCACTTACTGCGGTTATTTCGATTGATTCCATTAGTATTTACTAAACAGAAATAACAATCATTGAAGTGGTTTTTTGGTTCTCTCCAAACCATTGGTACGCCGAATTTTAGACATTTTCTTTTCCCGGTAGTCCACTGCCGTAAATGCTCTGTACAAGTTTTACATACGAGAAGCGGGGCCCACGTTTTGTCCTGATCACCAAGCTTAACTCCAAAGTATCCAAGATACGCTCGCTTTACAAAGTCAGTAATAGTTTGTCTGTTTTGTTGAAACATGTATTCTCCGCATATATAGCAAAACACATCAGGTTGATTTACACAACTTCTTCTTGAACTGGAACCTGAACTCATTTTAATTCTGTTCAATAACACAAAAACACTCTTTTCTTAACATAAAATAACACATCGAATTCGATCTACTCTCATTAGTAAGAACGCACAAACTGACGAGACTTACCCGAGTTAGGTGATTAAAAGGGTCAGTTCAGGTCCCTGATAGGCAATGGTTCCACTATTTATAGATTTACCTGGAATTTACTCAATTACAGACTGACAA
The DNA here is from genome assembly GCA_019049505.1 of Pachyrhynchus sulphureomaculatus. Classification (NCBI taxonomy): domain Eukaryota; kingdom Metazoa; phylum Arthropoda; class Insecta; order Coleoptera; family Curculionidae; genus Pachyrhynchus; species Pachyrhynchus sulphureomaculatus. The sequence goes on along the minus strand of CM032446.1, from coordinate 254,917,894 downwards.
TAAAACCATTGTACCTACATTAATGAATATATAATAATTTTAGAACTCTCATAAATGAATATACTGAATAAAAACCACATTGGAGAAAAACGGATTGCATGTATAGATTTAGCGTCCCAAATATAGTTAAAATCAGCTCTAAAATCCCAGGCACCAAAACAAAAAATATTTTTTTGTTGCCCTGTGTTATTTAACATTTTTTTAAAATTATTTAACATTTGTATTTTTGTACACGTAAACAATAAGGTATTGTTCCAAATGTTGGGTAGTAAGATTGTGTCTTCGCTCACTTAAAATATTTTTATAAGTGGAGAAAGACCGTTCCACATCCACTGAGGTAACTGGGCAGTATTTGATTTTGGTGCTATGTTAGCACTTATTGTTTCTGCAGAAGTTCACCCGTCCCATTAATATAAAACTATCAATTTGACACAAAGGTTCAAAGCCTGGGTTATTGCACAAAATGTTTTCAAACTTTTCTTTAACTCTACGCGGGAATACATCTGGCAATGTGGAGTTTATTTGACGGATTTTATTCATTAACTGAATTGATTCGGTCAACGTCAAACCTCGAGTTTCAAGCCTTTTAATACCCGCAGGTATGTGGGAAAAGTGAGTGCTAATCAAAACTATGTTTTTTTAATATCAGAACTGTTAAATACTTCCTTGGATTGACGAACTGTCATAGCCTTTGCACTATCGAAGTCATTTACTACACCTTTGATGGCCTCGAAATGTTCATTGTAAAATAGTACAGCTTCAATCCATGTTCCCCATCAAGTTACCACTGGTTCGGGAAGTAAAGGCACATTTGACAGTTTTTCTTCATAGGCGTTATTGCGAGCAGGTGCCTTAAGAAACACTTTCTTTGCTGTTGAAATCAGTTTATTTACATTTCCAAACGTGGATCGCACGTCTTCAGCGAGTCGATGGACTCCGTGAGCAAAGCACGTCACATGAATTAAATTTGGATAAAATACTTGGAGATTCAGGAAATATTTTTTTAATACCCTCATTCTCAAATCTGGCGATCGTAGAATAATTTGTCTTGTCAAGTTCTTTGCAGGCCACCAAATAGGAAGAAGAATCTAATCTTAATGCACCCACAATTAAATTCTCAATATAGCGACCACAACTGTCGGTAGTTTCACCAGCTGAAATCCAAATAATGTCATCCTTAAGTTTATTACGTATTTCTTCCAGAACATGTTGGTAAATTGTTGGTATGTAATTTTTACGCAGTGTTGATTCGTCTGGTATTTTTTGATTCAAGCAATATTTTCGCAGAAAATCTTTGAATATAGGATTTGTAAGTTTGTGGAGAGGAATATTACTTGCAAGCAATGCTTCACATAAATCCATGCTAAAGTGTTTTTCTGTTTGCCTATAGAAGTGGAATTACTGCTACTTGCTGCAGTTATAAGTTGTTGTCGTGGGTTTTTTTTTTGCAATCCTGCGATATGAAGACTTGTCTTGACATGCTGGTGAATGTGAAACTTTTTTGTGCACGAAACATTTTTCTCGCAAACTCGACAATATAAAACATTTCCGTCGTATGTAAATGTTCCAGGATAATCAGCTATCCACGAAGAGACACTTTTTTTGCGGCTGGCATGGTACACGTTAAACTTTAACACAACACGTTAAAAATTGCAAAAAGACTACACTGATGCAAGCTGATATCTTGTTTTAAAATAAAAATTCGAAAAAATTGTTTATTTGATCCACGCTCAAACAAATATTCTTAGAAACTGACTACTAAAAATTGTTTATTTGATCCATGCTCAAACAAATATTCTTAGAAACTAACTACTTATCACTTAATATCCCGACCAAGAAACAAAGGAATAAAATACCGTCGTAATTTTGGGTATTCCCTTGGCACTATAAGCTAATCGATGTTTAGACTATTGCAGGTAATGTTCCGGCGATAAGATCGGTTCCAGACGGCGACATTAACAATACCCTGAGCAATTCAATTACCTAGTAATACCGAGAAATATTGTAAATATAGGGAAATTATGCATCATTATTAGCTTTTGGGTAAAATATGCAATAATCGGGGAGAATGGTCTAAATATGCAAATGCATATGAAAATATGCAAATGCATATAATCCGGTCTCTACTCATGAGAAACAACCAACTACATAGAGACTTCGGTGTACCGACCATAAAGGCACACTTGAGGAAAATCCAAACAAAGTTCCTAGACAAGGCGTCCCAATACACCAACCTAATCATCAGGGAAGCCTTTTTGATCCACCCACATGCCCGTCTTCAATACTCGAGACCTGCAGACCCGCTCTCTGATGAAAATGATGACCCCCTCCACTCACCATGACAGAAGATTGTAAAGCTAAGATAAGTCTTAGGTTAAGTTAGGTTAGCTCACAATCATGTAAAATAAGCACATTTCCTAGGTTAAGTTAGTATAGGATCACTATTGTAAATGCTTAGGTTAAGTTAGAATAAGTAATCTTTCATACCATGTAGCATCGATGATCACACAGCCCCACAAAAAAAAAGTGGGATATACTTTTGATGCGATATATCAGATCCGTAGTATTTTTGCCCGCTGATCACGAATCTGACGTCAGAATATCGCCATCACATCTCAATTTTTTTCTAACCTCAAAAAATAGGTAAAAATTAGTAAAAATTAAGAAAAATATACTCCTAAAAAATTGATTCAAGCTTTTTCATGAATCCAAAGATGTATTAATATGTATTCGGACACGCTAAGCTAATATTCATCGGTTGGATTGAGCCATACAGTTAGTTCTGTTTTCTTTCTAACCTCAATAAATCAGACAGATATAGTGCTTCTCGAATGCACACGACTTTTCATAAGTGCGATAAAAACAGTGATTCATTTTGTTATATTTGCTGTCAACACGTATTGAGTAAAATGGGGTCACCGATAACGGATAAGATTAAAACCTTATATAGGGATTGTTTTAACATTGAAATACAGCACCAGGATACAGATTGGGTTCCCCACATCATTTGCAGTTCTTGCAAAATAATGTTGTACATCAATAAGAAGGCGATTAAATATTCCAGACCAGCAATATGGAATAGACCATACAGTGAAAATGATTGCTACTTTTGTATGAATGTTGTATCTAGGCATAACCGAAAAAATAAAAGCACTATTACTTATAACGATGTTTCGACAGTAACAAGACCAACTAAACTAATTCCGCCTCCTGAACCACTTGATGCTGATGTTATGGAAACAAATGATTTCACCTTATCAGTTCATGCCGAAAACATTGAGACTGTCGAAAAAGATTCAAACACTGTTACTAATGAATGTTCTAGTGACAACCTATCATATACTAGTGACAGAGATAAAGAATTTCTACCATACAACCGTAAACCAGAACCAATACTCGTATCACAGTCAGAACTTAGTGATCTAGTCAGAGATTTAGGCTTATCCAAAGATGGTTCAGAGCATCTTGCTTCCTTTTTAAAGAAAAGACATTTACTTAAGCCGGAAGCTACGATTTCTTATTATAGAAACAGAGATGAAGAATTTCGAAAATATTTCACAATGGACGAGGAATTGTCACTTTCATATTGTACCGATGTAAAAGTTCTAATGGATGAATTTCAAAATAACTTATACGATTCTGAAGAATGGAGACTGTTCATTGATTCTTCTAAACGGAGCATTAAGGCAGTTTTGCTGCATAATACCAACGTTTACGCTCCCATTCCGATTGCTCGTTCCACAGTTATGGAAGAGCAATATGAAAAAATGAAGCAGCTTTTGATAAAAATAAAATATGCTGATCATAACTGGAAAAATTTGTGGAGATCTGAAAATTGTAACAATATTGCTTGGCCAACAGTCAGGGTTTACACTTTATCCCTGTTATAAATGTCTGTGGAATAGCAGAGACAGGGAACGTCATTATAAGAAAAAAATTTGGCCAACAAGAGAATCGTTCACTCCTGGTGAAAATAATGTATTGTTTCCACCATTGGTAGATCCAGTAAAAGTTCTTATTCCCCCGCTTCACATTAAGCTTGGACTTATGAAGCAATTCACGAGAGCATTAGATACAAACGGCCCATGTTTCAAATATTTGCATAAAAAATTTCCGAAATTTTCTGAAGCTAAAATTAAGGCAGGCGTATTTGACGGGCCACAAATAAGAAAATTGTTTCAAGATTCATTATTTGTTACTAAAATGAATAAAGTTGAAAAAGCTGCTTGGCTTAGTTTTAAAGAAGTCGCAACAAACTTTTTGGGAAATAATAAAAGTCCTAAGTACAAAGAAATAGTCGAGAAAATGGTAAAAAAATTTCAAACATTAGGTTGCTTAATGAATCTAAAATTACATTTCCTGGACTCCCACATCGATGATTTCCCAGATAATCTTGGTGACTACAGTGAGGAGCAAGGGGAACGTTTTCACCAAGATCTGAAAATCATAGAAAATCGGTATCAAGGACGATGGGATGACCATATGCTAGCGGACTATTGCTGGTCGCTAAAAAGAGAAACAAGTCCTCAAAAGCGTTTGGGCAGAAAGCCTTTGAATAGGTCAGGAAAAAAGAACAAGATACAGCCCAAAAAAGGAAAGTTAGGCGCGGGTCTAACCTTCGCAATTCTAGGGCTTAAGGGTCTACTATTTGAGAGTATATGGTTTAAAAGTCCTGGTTTTGAGTTTATTGGGTCTCATTTTTAAAGTTACAGGGTTACTGAGGTCTATTTTTTAAGGTTACAGGGTGTGGGAGTCTAAGGTTTCAGGGTTTAGGGTTTAAGAGTATCAGGTTTGAGGATTCTCCAACTGTATACCAAATTTGGTAGGAATCGGTTGGTTTTCAAAATTTTGTCCGCCATCTTGGATCCGCCATTTTTAATCTTGCAAATCCGACCTCAGATTCATGATCAGCAACCCAAAAAACCCCCGTGTACCAAATTTGGTAAGAATCGGTTGAATTTTAATTTGAATTCGTTTTTGCATTCGAGAAGCACTATATCTGTCTGATTTATTGAGGTTAGAAAGAAAACAGAACTGTATGGCTTAATCCAACCGATGAATATTAGCTTAGCGTGTCCGAATACATATTAATACATCTTTGGATTCAGGGAAAAGCTTGAATCAATTTTTTAGGAGTATAATTTTCTTAATTTTTACTAATTTTTACCTATTTTTTGAGGTTAGAAAAAAATTGAGATGTGATGGCGATATTCTGACGTCAGATTCGTGATTAGCGGGCAAAAAAATACTACGGATCTGATATATCGCATCAAAAGTATACCCCACTTTTTTTTTTGTGGGGCTGTGTCATTAATATAAGTAACATTCTATGCCTTGCTTGTAAGACAATAAAGACAATGACAAATAACCGGTCAAGTGCAAGTTGAACTTGCGCAATTAGTGTTCCGTATGTTGATTGCTTTTAAAATAAAAAATGTTATAACGGAAGTATAAAATGATCAGTGGCTTCACAAAACACACCCCAAATGAGTTTTCAACAAAGTTTATTTCCAATCTTTACTGAAAATTGATGACCTTGAAATTTCTGTTTTTTTTTAATATACCAGATAAATTATTACAGGTAATGCACTCGCGATAATTTTCGTTCAATCTACACCCCGTGGAGAATATTCCAGAATTTTTTCAAAATTTTTTGATAAGTACTTTTCGAGATAAGGCGGGTGGTCAGCGATTTTTCGCGATTTTTTAAAAATAATACAAAGAAAAGTGAGCGCAAGTATTACATTATATATATATATTTTTTACTCGTGTTTTCACAAGCTTTCATTTGACACCACACTCGATTACTTACTAAAAATTTTTTTTTTTTCACTTCCGATTTACCCACCAAAACTAACCCTTAAGTCAAAATTGAACTTTCAAAACTACATGGCTTTGATGATGCCATCAATTCCTATATTATTACCAAATTTCAACTTTTTATGACAAATCGTTTCGGAGAAAATCGGGCGTGACAGACGGACAGACAGACACCGAAGTGATCTTATAAGTGTTCCGTACGGAACACTAAAAATAATATTATATATTAATTATGGCCTCTTAGACTATACAGGGTGATCAAGAAAGTCTACAATAAATGGGAAAATTTTCATTATTAATCTTTCAAAAAATGTTCCTAGATGCTCGAATATCGGATCTTGTTAGATCAGTTTTGTTATATTCACGTTTAAATTGAGTTATGTTGGTGGTTTTTAAAAATATAAAAATGTAAATTGGAAAAATTTCTAACGGGTAAAAAGTTAAATAATTTTTTTTTTAGAAAATCAGTCGTTGAGGTTAGCCGATATTCTATATTTTCAATTTTTTGAAAAGAAACACATTTTTTGCCTCATCTATAATATATATAAAATGCAACGTCTCTCTGTCTGTCTGTCTGTCCGTTAGTGCGCTTATCACTGGAGAACCACTTATCCGATTTACGTTTTTTTTTTTAAAACATACATATGTTCTCTAGTCAGGTTATAGGCTATATTTTATTACCATAGGTAGCATAAGGAATGAGCAGTGACGATAATAGTGAATGAAGTCGGAAAAAAGTTTGCCGCTAGCGCATTCCCTTGCAATACACAGCGTAGACCATTAAATATGGAACAATATTATGTAGCAGAGAATATCTATAATCTATAATCTATAATATATATAAAATGCAATGTCTCTCTGTCTGTCTGTCTGTCCATTAGTGCGTTTATCACGCGAAAAACCACTTATCCAATTTACGTGTCTTTTTTTTAAAACATACATATTATTCTCTGGCCAGGTTATCTATCTATAATATATATAAAATGCAACGTCTCTCTGTCTGTCCGTTAGTGCGTTACGTACTTTTTTTTTAAAACATACATATGTTCTCTGGCCAGGTTATAGGATATATTTTATTGCGTTAGGTAACATAAAGAATAAGCAGTGACGATAATAGTGAATCAAGTCAGAAAAAAGGCTACCGTTAGCGCGTTCTCTTGCAATATACTGCCTGAAACCATTAAATATGGAACAGTATCATGTTGCAAAGAATATAATATATATAAAATGCAACGTCTCTCTGTCTGTCTGTCTGTCCGTTAGTGCGCTTATCACTTGAGAACCATTTATCCGATTTACGTGTTTTTATAAATTTATACATATAATACTCGTATGTTCTATATAATTCAATATAAGCCTAGATAATGGGAGATAAGGTGAGATAATGGGAGATAGGTATAAATATTGGGAGATAAGGAGAAATAATGGTTGATAAGCAGAAATAAGTCTAAGTAATGGGAGTTATGGTGAGATAATAGGAGATAAGGAGAAATAATGAGATATAAGGAAAAATATGGAGAGATAAGTAGAGATAAGCCTAGATAATTGGAGATAAGGTGAGATAATGGGAGATAAGTATAAATAATGGGAGATAAGCAGAGATAAGTCTAGGTAATGGGAGTTATGGTGAAATAAAGGGAAATAAGGAGAAATAATGGGAGATAAGGAGAAATATTGCGAGATAAGTCGAGATAAGTCGAGATAAGTCGAGATAAGCCTAGATAATGGGAGATAAGGTGAGATAATGGGAGATAAGGAGAAATAATGGGAGATAAGGAGAAATAATGGGAGATGAGCAGAGATAAGCCTAGATAATGGAAATTATGTAGAGATAATGGGAGATAAGGAGAAATAATGGGAGATAAGCAGAGATAAGTCTAAGTAATGGGTGTTATGGTGAGATAATGGCAGATAAGGAGAAATAATGGGAGATAAGGAAAAATATTGCGAGATAAGTCTAGATAAGCCTAGATAATGGGAGATAAGGTGAGATAATGGGAGATAAGTATAAATAATGGGAGATAAGGAGAAATAATGGGAGATAAGCAGAGATAAGTCTAGGTAAAGGGAGTTATGGTGAGATAACGGGAGATAAGGAGAAATAATGGGAGATGAGCAGAGATAAGCTTAGATAATGGAAGCATTATCTAATCAATTATGCAAAGATAATGGGAGATAAGGAGAAATAATGGGAGATAAGGGGAAATAATGGCAGATATTTTATTACGTTAGGTAACATAAAGAATAAGCAGTGACGATAATAGTGAATTAAGACCACGCGAGCGGAGCCGCGGGCACGGCTAGTTTTATATATAATATAACCATTGTCAGATATAATAATAGGTGGTTAGTGCGAAAAGTATTTATAACATGCACTACTATACATCGAACAGATCCCGTGACCATAATAACATAGGTTCCCGAAAAAGTATCGGGCTGTATTTTCGCTAGAGGGCATTACAGTATCCTAACTCTGGTACTACTAATTGGATCGAGTCATAATGATGCTCGATGGAAGGGTGACATTTCAGAGAAGAAATAGAAAAAAAGGTGTCACATTTCTTGGTTCAGCCCAAAAGTTACAACATTTAGGAAAGGAGTGAAATTTGTAAAAAATTTCGATTTATTTTGTAATTCGTACTGCGTTACGGTAAAAATTATATCTGAGAAACATTCTTCAATTATCTCTTTACAGGTGGTGCAATTTTTCGCCCGGAAATCCCAGAACTTCTATAATGCCGAGATAATGATTTCATCAAAAAAAAATAGCAAAATGCTATGGAATTGTGTCCTGACACAGCTATATTGGGTTCCGTAACGCTGGGGTTTTATGGCGTTAAATTCTACTTGGTTACTGTCATGTCAAAACAGAATTAGTTCCATATCTTTGATAAGTTGTAAGTGAAATTGGCAGAAGGCTTAATGTAGGAATGCTGCTTGATTTCCTGAGAATTTCTCTACTGAACACATTCCAAGAAGACTGAGAAGACTAGTAATTGTTCTATTCTTTTACAACAGCAAAAAAATGCTATACATTTTTAACTTGTCCCTTCTTTTGTGAGTCTGCCTTGGTATTAGTTACATAACTTTCTTTTACTAAAATATATTTATAAAAAAAAAATAATTAGTTTTTTAAGAAGGTTCTAGAATAGAATAGAAACCAACCAATTTATAGACAGGTGACGAGACGAGAGCTTGTTCTTTGGGTTCATTGTAATTTCTAATAAGCTTATTACACTCTTGAACTCCTCTTGTATACAGTTTTTTTTTTAAAATATTATTTACAGTAATACCCCGCTTAGCGCGACCCCCACCCCCCCCCGTTACGCGCGGTTTCACTATAACGCGAATTTCAAATTTCGCGCTCATGTAGTCATTAACTTCTCTATGGTCGCGGGGGGATCCCCGCTTTCTCTGAATATTCTCTTTGAAGAATTGGGAATTCCCTGTCCTTCGACTTTGTTCTATGGGGATTTCCTCGTTCGTTTCGTGTGTTCATTTGTTCCGTAATGTTAGTTCGGTCGGCTGGCAGTTTTGTTTTAATATTTATTGGAGATACATACATACATAATTTAACCCTACGTTAAAAATGCCGCCTGTAAAGAAAAAAGAGCGTAAAAGCGTCACTTTGGAATTGAAGATGAAAGTGTTAAGAAGAATGGAAAATGGAGGCAAAGCAACAATTGTTGGGAGAGATTTTGGACTCTCAGAATCGACTGTGAGAACGATTTATAAAAATCGGGAAAAAATTAAAATCTCCAGCGAAGGTTCAACACCTATAAGTGCAACAAAACTTTCTCGTTCGAGATCATCTATCTTAGAAAGAATGGAGAAATTACTGTCAGTCTGGATCGAAGATTTGAATAAGAAGAACACACCACTAAGTCAAGATCTCATATGCACAAAAGCAAAATCTTTGTATGAGATGCTGAAAACAAAAGAAGGAGAAGGGAGTGCCACTCCGACTTTTGCTGCCAGCAGAGGCTGGTTCCATCGGTTCAAGCAGCGTTCTAATCTTCACAATATCCACATAACAGGCGAGGCGGCCAGCGCGGACATTCAAGCTGCAGCTGAGTTTCCAGACAAGTTTCAAGACTTCGTTAGACGAGAGAAAATTCCTGCTTGTCTCATCTTCAATGTTGATGAGACCGCACTTTACTGGAAAAAAATGCCATCTCGAACATTCATTTCTAAGGAAGAACGTCAAGCCAGTGGTTTCAAAGCTGCGAAAGATCGACTAACACTTCTGCTGGGTGGTAATGCCACTGGTGATTTCAAACTGAAACCTTTACTAGTGTACCATTCAGAAACACCCCCGTGCAATGCGAGGCACAGACAAGACAAGTCTACCAGTTGTGTGGCGATCAAACAGAAAGGCGTGGGTTACACGGGAAATTTTTCAAGAATGGTATTCTAATAGTTTTTGCCCATCAGTCAAATCATACTGTGACAGAAATGGGCTTGAACCTAAAGTTATATTACTCTTAGACAATGCCCCAGGACATCCAACCTCACTTGATACGCCCAGAGACTTAAAAGTATACGTAAAGTTCCTTCCACCAAACACTACGTCAATATTACAACCTATGGACCAGGGAGCAATAGCAAACTTCAAAGCTTATTACCATCGCCGCACTTTTAGCCAACTAATTCATGAAACTGACGGGGAAGGAAGACAGTCTATGCGAGAGTGGTGGAAGTCATACAACATTATGAAGTCTATTCACAACATAGAAGAGGCTTGGAAGGAAGTTAAAATGAGTTGTATGAATGGGGTGTGGCGTAATCTTTGGCCAGATGTAGTGGAAGCACCTAGAAGAATTGTCCAGATGCAGAGACAAGTGCTTGAAGACATTGCTGCAATGATTGAGGGGTCTGAACTTGAAGATGTCACGGTAGAAGATCTCGTAGAACTTGTAGCAACGCACGACGATCCTATTAGCAATGAAGATCTGATCGAGTTACAGAATAATCCTATCTACGATGAGGAAGAACAAGTAGAAGAGAAAGTTTTATCTTCAGGGGAAATACAAAATGCACTTTCAAAAATTTATTCAGGTTTGGACATATTGCAGAGTATAGACAATAATGATGACCGTGTCTTGACCGTGTGTCAAACAATTAAAAACAGTGTTGGGTGTTATGAACGTATTTTACAAGAACGTAAACAAAACGTTACCCAAAAGACAATAGATGTATTTTTCCGTAAAAAATAAGAGTATGTATTGCATAAAGTGTTCTTAGAATTAAAGTGATTGATTAAAATGATTTGTATTTTTTTGTATTAAATTTTGACTATGTTTAATCATAAACCTCGATATACGCGAATTTCAGTTAACGCGATTTTTTTTCGGAACGTATCCCTCGCGTAAAGCGGGGTATTACTGTATATATATATATATATATATATATATATATATATATATATATATATATATATATATATATATATATATATATATATTGTAACATTCATTTTTTCCTAGATTTTAAGATCATGTTATGTTACTGTTTTTTCTCCTTATAAGTTACATTTTTTTTCCATTTTTATATCAGGCAGTGTTTACTAACTTTTAAGCAGTGTAGTTCACTCGAATTTATATTACAGTGTGCATTGCGGGTTTTCTATCGGACTTATTTATATCGTTTCTAATGCGTCGATTGGCTAGACATTTGTATCCGGGAAGTAGTCATCTTGAAGACCTGACATACGGAAGGAAGAAAAATATTTAAGGGTCCGGATGACACGGATCAAGGCTTTTTTCAACATGAAGCCGTAGTAGCCTTTTTTCCAACAAGTAGCCGTCGTAGGCTCTTCCATCATATAGCCGCAGCCAGATTCTTTTTTCTCAGCCAAAGTAAGGGCTTCTTTTTTTCGAAAGCCGCCCAGTAGGCTTTCACTATCAAATAGCCGTACGGATGTATTAGTGATGGAGTAGTGTGAAAACGGTTTTAGTGCTCAATTCAAGGCCTTTTTCTTTGAAATATCCTGTTTATTCCCAGACCTTTAGGGGCCAAAGAAAAGTTTAGTAGCCCAAAGGGAACTGAAGTAACCAAGAGGGAGACATCTGTGTTTTGAACATCCCACCAGGACAGGCCTAAAAGCTCGTAGGAAAACCGTAAGTCATCAGAATATCCATCCGTAGACCTATTTTCCCGCTGATAAGTGCGTTTCACAACATATATAATTGATAACTCCCGAAGTGAACCTCACGAACCTTCAACACCGGGTGTAGCAAAGTTTTAACTAAAAAATCCTGATTTAAGGACTCTATCTAGCAATACCACCTATTAGGCTAAGGTTTTTTTTTGTAATACAGGATAATAACAGAACCGCAAAGTTAGAACTTTTAATTTAGTCATTAATAAACCTTTTTTTAGTGTTCCGTACGGAACACTTATAAGATCACTTCGGTGTCTGTCTATCTGTCTGTCTGTCTGTCACACCCGATTTTCTCGGAAACTATTTGACATAGAAAGGTGAAATTTGGTAATAATATAGGAATTGATGGCCTCATCAGAGCCATGTAGTTTTGAGAATTAAATTTTGACTTAGGGGGTTAGTTTTGGGGGGTGAAGTCGGAAGTAAAAAAAAAAAAATTTTTACTAGGTCATCGAGTGTGGTGTCAAATGAAAGCTTGTGAAAACACGAGTAAAAAATATATATATAATATTATACTTGCGCACACTTTTCTTTGTATTATTTTTAAAAATTCGCGAAAAATCGCTGTCCCGGGCCTTATCTCGAAAAGTACTTATCAAAAAATTTCGAGAAAATTCTGGAATATTCTCCACGGGGTGTAGATTGAACAAAAATTATCACGAGTGCATTACCTTTAATAATTTATATGGTATATAAAAAAACAAAAATTTCAAGGTCATCAGATTTCAGTAAGGATTGGAAACAAACTTTGTTGAAAACTCATTTGGGGTGTGTTTTGTGAAGTCACTGATCATTTTATACCACCGTAACATAAATTTTGACTTAAGAGGTTCGTTTTGAGGGGTGAAATTTTTTTTTTTACTAGGTCATCGAGTGTGGTATCAAATGAAAGCTTGTGAAAACACGAGTAAATATATATATATATATATATATATATATATATATATATATATATATATATATATATATAATGTAATACTTGCGCACACTTTTCTTCGTATTACTTTTAAAAAATCGCTGTCTCCTACCTTATCTCGAAAAATACCGATCAAAAAATTTTGAAAAAATTATGGAATATTCTCCACGGGGTATAGATTGAATGAAAATTATCACGAGTGCATTACCTTTAATAATTTATTTGGTATATAAAAAAAAACAAAATTTCAAGGTCACCAGTTTTCAGTAAAGATTGGAAACAAACTTTGTTGAAAATTCATTTGGGGTGTGTTTTGTGAAGTCACTGATCATTTTATACCACCCTAACAAAAATTTTTATTTTAAAAACAATCAACGTACGGAACACCAATTGTGCAAGTTCAACTTGCACTTGACCGGTTTTTTCTTATTTAAGGCTAGTGTTTCACTGTACCACCTATTTTACTTTTCAGGACAAAAGAGTTGTACTATATTAAAATTTTCCTTAACAACTATATAACCCTTCAGTGTTTTTTCATTTTTTTAGCTGAAGTTAGATCCTTTTTATTTTAAAATGAGTGGTGCCCAAATTTGTACAACCAAAAATTTTAAACAACTATAGAGACTATTTCCAAAAGACGTACAAAAATTATTTCTTACGCATATTACTCTACCAAGAAAAACTGAGCTAGTGTATGTTTAATTTCTTTAGTTCTTTTAATTTTAATACCCACTCAATCCATTCTCAGAAATTATAAAAAAAAGTATAGAAAGGAGGGGCTACAAAAATAGCGCCTCAATGTGCGGGCGAAATTAGCAAGCCACAATATATATATATATATATATATATATATATATATATATATATATATATATATATATATATATATATATATGTATATATATATATATATATATATATATATATATATATATATATATATATATATATATATATATATATATATATATATACTAGCAGTGCCCGTGGCTCCGCTCCCGTGGACTTGATTCACTACTATCGTCACTGCTTATTCCTTATGTTACCTAACGTAATAAAATATCTGCCATTATTTCCCCCTATTTCCCATTATTTCTCCTTATCTCCCATTATTTATCCTTATCTTCCATTATCTCACCATAACTCCCATTATCTAGACTTATCTCTGCTTATCTCCCATTATTTCTCCTTATCTCCCATTATTTATGCTTATCTCTCATTATCTCACCTTATCTGCCATTATCTATCATGTATAAATTTATAAAAACACGTAAATCGGATAAGTGGTTCTCGAGTGATAAGCGCACTAACGGACGTTGCATTTTTATATATATTATATTCTTTGCTACATGATATTGTTCCATATTTAATGCTTTAGGCAGTGTATTGCTAGAGAACGCGCTAGCGGCAAACTTTTCTCCGACTTATTCCTTATGTCATCTAACGTAATAAAATATATCCTATAACCTGGCCAGAGAACATATGTATGTTCAAAAAAAAAAGCACGTAAATCGGATAAATGGTTCTCCAGTGATAAGCGCACTAACGGACAGACAGACAGGCAGACAGACAGACAGAGAGACGTTGCATTTTAAGCTCAAGCTAGTTGCGTTAGGTTTGTGTTTGCTATCACTTTTGTGTAACGCTAATCTCTTAGAGAGCTTTTGTGAAGTTTGTCCAACGTAGATCAAACCACATTGACAGGGAATGCCGTAGATTATATTAGATCTTTGTAAAGAATCGATTTTATCTTTTAAATTCGTATAAAAGCAATTCATTCTTTTTATGTTGTAATTAGCAATCTTGATGTTGCCTTTAGATCTTAGATTGCTCATCTCTTCTCCTCATAAGGGCGTTTCCTAGTAGTTAAACTTACGTTTGTTGCCAGTGCCCTGTTACTGTCCTTCCCTCTTATATATATATATATATATATATATATATATATATATATATATATATATATATATATATATATATATATATATATATAGTGGCGGCTATAGCGCTAATATATAATAATAATAAAAAAGATTAAATAAATAATAAAATAAAATTTACATTATGACGGTCGTCTCTCTTGGGAAGGTAATGGCAAATCACCCGTAATATCATGCCTAGTTAAGCCTTCTCACTTTAGCCGTTCGGAAGCGGCATTAAACTGTAGGTCCCCTTTGTCTGTGTAGAATTCTTAAAAAGGTACCAACGATAGACAAAGGCGAGAGGGTCGCCTACGTTCGTATTGGATATGGTACTTCAAGAAGAAGAAGAGCAGCAGGAAGAAACGTTGGACGTCTACAGAAACAATGAGTCGATGATATAAGAGTAGTAGCGAGCAAGCAGTGGTTAAAGGTGGTAAGAGATTTACGTCCAGGTGTAGACAAACTTAGGTTGAAGCGAATACGAGGCTGGTTTGAAAAGTCCGTGCAAAGTCCGAGAGATGGCACCACCGGCGCGTATCGAGGTCATGTTTAGTTAGTAGCATCTCTTGAATGAACGCACACCAAGTTTCAGCCATATTGGTCTATTTCTTTGTGTTTGGCATTCGTGTGAATCAAGGAAGTCGAGTGATTTTCAAGAAATGGACGAAAAAGAATTTCGTGTGGTGAATAAACATTACTTTATGAAAGGCAAAACGCCTCAGGAGACTAAAAAGAAGCTTGATAAACATTATGGTGACTCTGTACCTTCGATTAGAACAGTTTATAAGTGGTTTCAAAATTTTCGGACTGGCCATATCGGCACAAGTAACGCTGAACGTTCTGGACGGCCTGTGGAGGTTACAACTCCAGAAATCATTGATCAAATCCATGATATGGTGATGGATGACAGAAGAGTTAAGGTGCGTGAGATTGCTAGTGCTGTAGGCATCTCGACTGAACGGGTACATAATATTTTGCATAAACATTTGGACATGAGAAAGCTATCCGCAAGATGGGTGCCGCGATTGCTCACGCTTGACCAAAAACGGAATCGTGTGAAGTGTTGCAAGGATGGTTTGCAGCTGTTCCAGAAGAATCCGGAGGACTTTAAGCGTCGTTTCGTCACTGTGGATGAAACATGGATACATTACTATATTCCTGAGACCAAATAACAATCTAAACAATGGGTTACCAAGGGGGAATCGGCACCAAAAAAGGCGAAGACCGTTCCTTCGGCCGGAAAGGTTATGGCGACTGTCTTTTGGGATTCGCAAGGGATAATCCTCATCGACTATCTGGAAAAGCGTAAAAACTATTACAGGTGAATATTATTCATCGTTATTGGACCGTTTGAAAACCGAGTAGCAAAAAAAATGCCCGCGATTGGCCCACAAGAAAGTCTTTTTCCATCACGACAACGTACTAGCACACATCTCAGCAGTTGTGGTCGCAAAATTAATGGAAATAGGATTCCAACTCGTTTCACATCCCCCCTATTCTCAAGACTTGGCTCCCTCGGACTACTATTTGTTCCCCAATTTGAAGAAATCGCTGGCGGGACAAAGATTTTATTCAAACGAGGAGGTGATTGCAGACACTAATGGATATTTTGCAGACTTGGACAAATCCTATTATTCGGAAGGGATCAACGAACTAGAACATCGTTGGACGAAGTGTATAAGCCTAAACGGAGACTATGTCGAAAAATAAAAAAGATTTACCCCAAACACATAAGTAGTTTTTATTTTTGCACGGACTTTTCAAACCAGCCTCGTATGTATTCCCCAAATTTTTTAGTGTTCCGTACGGGCCACTTATAAGATGACCTTGGTGACTGTACCGTCTGTCTGTCTGTTCGTCTGTCACGCCCGATTTTCTCCGAAACTATTTGTCATAGAAAGTTGAAATTTGGTAATAATATAGGAATTGATGGCCTCATCAGAGCCATGTAGTTTTGAAAGTTCAATTTTGACTTAAGGGGTTAGTTTTGGGGGGGAAATCGGAAGTGAAAAAAAAAATTTTTTAGTAGGTAATTGAGTGTGGTGTCAAATGAAAGCTTGGGAAAACACGAGTAATATATATATATATATATATATATATATATATATATATATATATATATATATATATATATATATATATATAATGTAATACTTGCGCGCTGTTCACCCGCCTTATCTCGAAAAGTACTTATCAGAAAAATTTGAAAAAATTCTGGAATATTCTCTACGGGGTGTAGATTGAACGAAAATTATCACGAGTGCATCACCTTTAATAATTTATATGGTATATAAAAAAAAACAAAAATTTCAATGTCATCAGTTTTCAGTAAAGGTTGGAAACCAACTCTGTTGAAAACTCATTTGGGGTGTGTTTTGTGAAGTCACTGATCATTTTATACCTTCGTAACAAAATTTTCTAATTTAAAAGCAATCAACGTACGGAACACTAATTGCGCAAGTTCAACTTGCACTTGACCGGTTATTTTTTATCTCTAGCCACAAAAAAGTTATAGTGGTAAGCTACTTTTGACACTCACCCGGTATAGTTTAAATGGACTAAATGGACATTTTAAAGAAAGGGATGACTAATTAAGGGGTTAAACTGCGGTCAACCCTAATAATTTATTACACGCATCGTAATAATATGTACTATATTATGTACATACATTAAAATGAGAACTTCTGTGATAGATATAATTATTGTTTCAATTCAGCCCATACATATTTTATCTAGATAGGAATTTAACAAAATGCAACGCCCTAATCGTCATAATAAAAACTATTATTATGTGGGACATGAGCGTAGATATTAAAAATTGCAGAAGGTTCCTTTGTTATATTTTATGTCAAGGTTGGCGCATGATGACATACATGGAAAAATTTCGCAAAAATTATATTCATAATAGTTGGATCAAAATTACTACGAGGGCTACCTTTTAAGTTTTACAAAAACCATGAAAGAAAAAAAAAATTTTGGTACAAATTGTTTTAGTGTTTCTCAAAATATTCGCCTTTAAGATTTATACACTTTTGCATGCGTTCGAACCAACTCTCGAAACATTTTTTGCACTCTGAAGTTGATGCCTCAAAAACATGGTTTTGGAAGGATACAACAGCTTCTTGAGGTGATGAAAATTGCGGTCTACGTATTTTTTTTGACATTCGGAAACAAAAAGCAGTCGTTAGGCGATAAATTAGGAGAATATGGGCAATGAGACATTAACTCGATGTTTTTTTCGTAAAATAATCAATTGTTTGACATGCTGTGTGAGAGCAGGTATTGTCATAATGAAGAATGATTCAATGTTTTCGGTTGTTTTTCCTGATTTCATCGATGACTTCTGGCAAACAAATTGTTGTATGCTATTCTGCATTAACTGTTCTTCAGTCCTCTAAAGCAGGGGTGCTCAAACGGTCGATCGCTATCGGCAAGTCGATCGCGAGTGCTTTTTGAGTCAATCTCTCTCAAAATTCCGATATAGAACTATTCACAGATTTGTTTTAGGTAACTAAAACAGAATGTAATGAATAAACTACTAAAATTAATTCGATCCACAATTAGGCCAGAATAACCCCCTGCTAGCGGCAAAAGGCGGCTTTATCAAAGGGACGCGCGGTACTTGTCAAAGAAAAGCCGCGTTTTTGATTACCGCCGATTTTTCTGGAAATTTCGGGCGGCGTGTTGCCGATATAAATGTTGCGCCTGCAGGAATAGGAGTCAGTCTGAGTTGTAACTTGAAGGCGATACATCGATACAAAGTTTATTAATAAATAGTTCAAAATGAGTGCGGCGAAGAAAAGTAAAACTTATCATTTTAATAACGATTGGGAGGAAGAATTTTTCTTTTGTATGGCAAAGAATAAGTGCATTTGTCTCATTTGCCGTGCGTCAGTTGCAATACCTAAGCGTGGGAACGGTTCATAAAAACTATGAAAAGGATTTTCCGTCACAGAGTGAATTAAGAAAACGAAAAGTACCTGATTTGATAACTTGTTTGAAAAAATAACAAACCATGTTCACAAGACGAGCCAAACAATCAAAAGCTGCAACGATCGAGTCATTTAAAATATCTCATATATTGGCGAAACACAAGAAACCATTTGATGATGGATTGGTTGTGAAGCAAGCATTTATTGAAGCGGGTGAGACTTTATTTGGAGATTTTTAAAAATAAAACAGAGATTATGTCTGCTATTAGAGAACTTCAGTTATGTCGTCCGACTGTCACAAGGCGTGTTGAAGTCATGAGTCAGGACATGGCAGATAAACTAAAACATGATATCATGGAATGTACATATTTTTCTTTACATTTCGACGAATCCACCGATATGACAGACACTGCCCAGCTATGTATTTTTATTCGAATGGTATTTAATGACATGTCGGCTAAGGAAGAGTTTTTGACAATGATTCCTCTGAAAGGAAAGACCCGTGGCGAAGATATATATGACGTTTTTCTTCAATTTTGTAACAAACTACAAGCTACCAATATATAAACTAGTGTGCATTAGAACCGATGGAGCACCAGCAATGACTGAAAACGAAAATGGTTTTGTGGCATTGTGTCGAGCTAATGATGATTTCCCTTCATTTTTCGCCTTCCATTGCATTATACATCAACAAGTTTTGTGTTCAAAAGTTCTAAACATGGGAATTGCAATAAAAATTGTGAATTCTATCCGTGCATGTAGCTTGCAACGACGGCTCTTTAAATTGCAGTTGGAAGACAGTGAATCAGCTGAACACACTGATTTAGTTCTTCACACGGACGTCAGGTGGTTGAGTCGCGGAAAATTCCTAGAAAGGTTTCAAGAATTATTGCCCGAAATAACAGCTTTTCTGGACGAAAGAGGTGTTGACACTCAGATGCTGAAAAACGGAAAATGGCTGACTGATTTGGCATTTTTGACAGACATCACAATGCATTTAAACATCGTTAATTTGGAGCCGCAAGGTAAAGGAAAAACTATTATTGAGATGATTATCGCAATAAACGCATTGAAAAGTAAATTGCAACTTATGATCGATCAACTGAAAAGAAAGGATCTGAAAAATTTTCCGTCTTTGAAAGCAAGGATTCCTCAGTTGAGGACATATTTATGAGGCAGAATTATCAAATATTTTGGGCCAATTCGAAATAGGTTTTTATGATTTCAGTAAATTGGCAAATATCGCATCATTTATGAGTTATCCTTTTTCGTGTAAAAAGATTGAGGAATTAGCTACTGAAATAGCAAGTCAGTTTAACATGGACTCATGTTCTGTTGAAAATGAGTTAGTGCAGATTATATCAGATTTACATCTCAAAGCCACAGCATCTGATACAAAATTCTGGTGTTTTATATCTGAAGATAAATATCAGAATCTAAGGCAAATCGCCCTTCAACTGACGGCAATATTTGGGTCAACTTACTTGTGCTAGTCTGCATTTTCTGAAATGAAGATAATTAAGTCAAAATATCGCAATCGACTAACTGACGAACACATGTCATCATGCTTGCGATTAGCACTCGGTAATTACGTACCATCTTATGAAAAGTATGCTGAGGACATGCAGTGCCACGCTTCAACATCCAAAGTCACTCTTTAGTTAAGTTTAGACACTAGAACTCGTTTGTTTTGTAAGAACCAATAAACTCGCAATTTTGAATAATTACGAGTTTTTTTCATTGACATTTTAGAGCAGACCTACACTTACCTTGACTAAAAAAATGCATATTGTGCGGAAAACTAATATCTATGCCACGATACACCCTACCTGCATCACACTTACATGCAGCCTCTCAGAGTCGATCGATCGTAGTCTAACAATATTGAGGTAGATCGCCAGCAGTTCAAGTTTGAGCAGCCCCGCTCTAAAGCAATGGTTGCAACATGTCCAGTATAACCAAAGAAACAAGCTATCATTTTCTTGGAAGTGTTTCGTGAACGGAACACTTTTGTTGCATTCGGTTCCTCTTGGAATACCCAAACAGTTGATTGTTGCTCAGTTTCCCGCTCGTACGAATATGTCCAAGTTTCGTCGTCGTGTTACGATGTTGTATAAGGATTTTGCATGTCCTCGGTCGAGTTTTTTGAGCATTTTCTTACAATTAACCCCCTACTTCAAGGATGCGCCCCTCCTACGTGAATCGCCACGAATTTGCTCCCAATTTTATATATCTTAAGTTTATTGGCGAGGATATTACGTATGTAATAATATACGAGTATGGTATAAAATAGTTGATTTAATAAGAGGTGAATCTTTATCTCAGAAACCTTACGCTGTACTTAAAGTGCGAGTCTGGTCGCGAGCTGCAGGATTGGAACGACAACATAAAAAATACATGTACGAGGGTCGTTCTAAAAGTTATCAACATGACACAGATATGGCGTCAAGATGACCAGTTATGATATTTATTTTAGATACGTATGTTTGTTTGGTGGTCTTTTTGTAGCGATCGTGTAAACAAACAAATTTTTAACACTTCCAAAAAAATGGATAAAATTTAAGTACGAGCTGTAATAAAATACTTTTTTGAAAGGTTTATCCTGGTCGTACATCCATTCAAGATAATGAACGCCCAGGACACCTGAAAACCTCTACGACCGACGAGATTATGAAAAAAATTTCCAATAGCAGGCTAAATGATCGCCGACTAAAGGTATGTGAGCTCGCTGACATTGTAAATATCTTTATAGGTCGTCTTCATCACATTTTACACGATGTGTTCGGTATGAGAAAGCTTTCCGCTAGATGGGTGCCTTATGGGTTCACAATCGATCAAAAACGCATTCGAATAAACATTTCCCAAGAGTGTTTAGACATGTTTAAACATAATTCCAGTGATTTTCTTCGACGTTTAATAACAGTAGATGAAACATGGATTCATTATTACACCCCAGAGACAAAGAAGTAGTTGAAATAGTAGATGTGATCGCGCCTAATAAAGCAAGTTCATTTTCTTTGTTAGGTCAAGAATTTTGGAACGACCCTCGTATATGGAGGTGTTCTACGTAGAATTAGGAAAAAACTATTCAGTTTAACTATTTTTAGCTTTTTTCGCAGAACTTGCAAGTTGCTTCGCGCATATGCACAGTGTGTCGACTAGTACAAGTTAGCTGGACAAAATTATTTTTTCACTTATTTCAATTGTTTATGTATATTTTAGGCATATTAAGTTATTTTAAGAAAAAATTCATCGCGTTGGTTTTTTTTATGGGAGTGGCTAATTTTTTCCCCTAAATTAGTCAGCTACGCAGACATATTTAACGATAACTCGGGAACAACTTGTCAGATTTTTATAAATAAAACATTAAAAAATGCGTAAAAAATTTTTTATTAAAGTTGATTGAATATTATTTTATTCTATCTTTTATCGTTTTGGAGTTATTTAGATATAATGGAGAGAAAAAAATTTTTTTCGTGTAAAATTTATTATTTTTTTCGGTAAAAAAGCGCAATAACAAAAGAAAAACAAAATATTATACATTTTTTTGACAGCTGCGTATCTGGAAAATAAAATAAGGTATGAGTCATGAAAATCGGTTAATAAATGTGGGTTTTATTCACAATTTACCGCAGGTACTCAATATCGATAAAATTTGTGTAATACAGCCACCCTTGCATATCGCGGTAGGATTGCATCAGCTTAGCAGGTAGATAACGGAACTAAAGGGCAAGGGTATTTTGTATGGTTATTAGAATTAAAAATTATAATACAGTGTCGTTCGTTTAGCTGCATTTCGCTTACCTGTATTTTTTGTCCAGCTGCACAAAACATCGTATAACAAAAACAAAATATTCTGCGTATGTGCACGAATTTTTCTACAAACTTGAATGTGCAACTAAATGAAAGACACTGTAATATTATTTTTAATAATAACCAGATGAAAAATCATTTATTGCATTTGTCAATTAAAAATAAAACAATTAATCCATATTACTTAGTTTTATTGACACAAAAAGGATAAACTCAAATAATACCTGCCTTTCAGGTAGGTAACTTATGCATTATACATACATAAGTAGTTGGTATTTTAAAATGTTTTTGATTTTTTTAAGGTACATATTTCTTGCTGTTCGGTTCAAAAAAAAATGTTATTGAAAACTCCAGTCAAAAATTGTTTTTGTTTAATTTTAAAATAAATGTTATAAATGCTCTGTAATAAATTTAGCATAATGACACTGGCTGTAATTATATGTAAAATAAAAATACTCATTTATTGATAAAGAAAAATTTACAAGTCAAGGTTTACATGCTTAGTACAAGCACTACATAACTAAAAATAGTAGCTGAACCTAATAATTATCATCAGAGTCTTCTGATGAGTCGTTTTACTGTATAATCGTCATCATTTTGTGGCATTCTGCGACAATATGATGACGATTCCAATCTTGACTCTTCTATGCTAGGGCTTACAATTAACTTTAATACATCTGTACATATTTTTTCCGGCTTTTTTTTGGGAATCTCTCGAAGGCTATTGATCAAAGGATCAGATGTTATAATTAACATGCACAGTAAGTGCCTATTCGTGGCAACATGCGAGCACTTGCGGGTGTTGTACTCCCTAAATCTGCGGCAATCTTTGTTCCGTGCTTCTTGAGCCTCTTCGGAAAGCTGCCCAATTGGAAGCAATGCCGCTTTGATGACTTCTGTGCTGTGAATTAATATTTTATGCACAGTAGCAGGCATACAGTACCACGAATAGAGACTAAGATGTTTTCTGGTTTCAAGACAAAATTTTTTGAATTCAACTAAGTTTATCTCGAATCCAGAAGACAATGTTCTCAAAATAACATCAAACTTTTTTATAATTGTAACATTCAACCCTGTGATCTGAGCACTCATCTCAGCATTCTTAAAAAAGCGACGGGCTGTATTTCCATTATTGGAAGAACCAAATCCTGGCTTTGGTTTATCTACAATGAGTCCCATCTCGTTCTTAAATTTCAATTTGATTTCCTCGGAACGAACCTTGATATCTGCTTTGTCTTCATAGCTTCTAGCCTGCCATTTCTTAATATTCAACTTGTAACTGATATGTAAAAGACATTCGAAGCAACGAATCCAAGCATAAAGTGTAGATAAACCAAAGCCAAAATGTTCTTGATTGCTGTTAAACATCGCGGAGACATCGTTCATCGTCTTGGGGGTGGCGCCATAGATGAAACACTTTTGGGATGAACTAGTTTCCGTTAAGGCGTTACACACCTTTCCGTCTGTCATTGTCAGCAAAAGTTCGTGTTTTACAGAGATTTGAGAATCACCAAAGTTGATAAGTGTTGGAAGAAGAGCATTAACTTCTTCCCACAATCTATTTGTCTCCACTAACGTGAAGTCGTTCGTTTCTTTGGCAAATATAAATTTGATTGGGCGACAATACAAAGTTGATGAAGGCCGAGGATTTTGCCAAATAATTTTGGACCCATCATATAACTTAAGGGGAACTAAAGAAAATGCAAAAAGAAACTCGTCCGTATATTCAGTGTTCTCAAATCTCTGCTTGTATGTGCTGTGCCCAGAACTTCCATCACATCCCCATTTACTAACAAGTGTAAACGATGACTTGTTGGGAGCACACTGCTGATAACGTCATTCTGTGCTAATACTAGACGTGCCACTGTTTTATTTAATAAGGCTTGTAAATTTATTTCAGCACGAGTTTCTGTTATAGCAATGTGCTCCTCTGCAGGTTAACAGGCCTGTTTGGACTTTTTTAAACTAAAATATGACGGAAACACATTATGCCCCGCCATCATGGACCACTTCCTAGTTTGTTTGTAAGAATGCGTTGTTGACTTAGAATCTATATAGTAAGCTAAGGCTTCGTCACTACTTAATTGCCTAGGATTAACGGAACTGGTATTTTTAGACTTAATAATATTATTTGGGCTCTCACTAATGTCTCTAATCACATTGGCAATTTGCCTTTGCCCTGCTGAACGAACGCACAGCAATTTCGGCAGCAGTCACCAATTCACTGACACTTCGGGATTCTACGAGATCCACGACGCGACGTTTCTTCGTCTTAAACGACGATTCCTCGAAATCTTTGCGAGGTCTTCCTGCAGGAGTCACATTCTCACTTGATGTTGAAGGTTGTGGCGCAAAAGAACTCGCAGTAAACTGTATGTCTGCTTCATCCAACCAATTCTTATTTTTAATTAAAAAACGCTCCTTCGACTTTCCTGAAGCCAACCATTTGGCACCAAACTTATTAGACAAGTTGGATATCTTCAACTTTATTTCTTTTTGGCTGCTTTCAGTAATGTCACCAAAGTGAAATTTTGAAGAAAGAAAGTCATATACACGCGAGTTTTTTTCATTCTTCGTGTGTTTCAACCACTCCTCAAAAAAGGCTACCCTTGAAATAGAGTAAACGTGTTCTGGAAAAAAAAAAAAAAAAACATGTTGTACTGAAGTGTGCTAAACAATATGTGTATTTTTACGAAGAATAAAGTTATTTCTGTGTAATATCTAAAAACTAGCCCGGATAGAGGTGAATGTCTGTATATTCTGAACTTTCAAAGTTTTTTTTTTTTTAAAACACTCTAAAATATATAGGCTATTTAAAAAAAATACTAAAAATTCAAATTAATAGATTCTGATTAAAAAAATACATTAAAAAATAGTACTTACCCTCAGTATTAATATTCATCACAAAAACTTTCACAATATTACAATATGTCACTATAAGATGTGCACGAAAGTGTCGCTAAATTGCAACTGATTGATTGAAAGAGCTGCATTAAACTCATTACCTGACTTCTGACGCTTATGACTTGCCACTTGCAGATTTGATAAACAACCTTTTCTCGGAATTCGGGGTTTGGTGGTGTTGTTTACGTTTTGCAAATAAGATTTGCTGGAAATCATAACATGAATTTTGTCCACCTAGCATGTTCTACGCGACACACTGTGATATGGTACGCGGTGCTCGCCACACATAGTCCGGTCGCATCGCCAGAATTAGAAATATAACATTGACGGCTTTCTTCTAGAATGGCATTTTCCCGATTTAAGTTTTTTTTACAGAAGTTTTCCTCATAAAAATAAAGCTGATAATAAAGCTTCTAAAATTAGCCAATATCACGCTTGAATAAAAAAGATCCATATTTTATTTATAACATATTGTTGCCTGTAACTACGCCCTTTACAGCGTATACTTATTTTAATTCTACTTTATATACGCCAGTATTAAAACATGCAACAACCCTCATGCCCGTGGCCCGTACTGTGATAGAACACACACGCATAAATTAGCATGTGTTCCTTTACAGAGGGAATAAAGGGCTGGTCTGTTTGTACTCGAGGTCTATAGAAACTAATTTTATGGTATTAAGGTCGGGTTAACCTGTGTCGCAATATTCATAACTACGGCAAAATATATTTTTTTAAATGTTTGAAGCAACCTCTCAATGTTTTACTTACGATTGCACGAAACATCTTCTGAGATATTTACTCTTCAAGGTGAATAAAGCTATCCTCTTGCGTTCGTTCATATGTAAGGTCGGCGCTTCTTGATATTATATGTGAGATTTTACCTGTAGTGGTACTTAAAGAGCATTTTAATCTTGATTTCTTAAGAAAAAGATGGTGTAACGTTGGGGAGATTTTTAGCCATGCAAACTTAGCAGAGAGATCATTTTTGCCAACCGAAAATGATACTGACTTTATTGTTACTCTTTCTGGTGTAAGTGGTCCCCAAACAACAATATGCCGTTGGTAGTTTCTGTCAGGGTAGGCGCTCAGTCCTTCCAAGTCTGAGTTCAGATATGCGTTTCACCTAAATGCGGAGTAAGAAAGAGGCAGTCTTACTCAACAGTGTTTTTGGTTCGAGATCAAAAAAGTGCCATTAAAGCATTGAGATAGTACCTCTCTGCATCCTTTATAAATTTATTTATTTATTTATTATCAACGGTAACACCATTTCTACAAAAAACATCGACAATATGCGAGAGAAAAAAAACAATGTGAATGAACAATATAATTAAAGCTAAATCTAAAAGTAAAACTAATAGGTCAGAATGCAGGGTATTACAATCTAAATTATTCACTTTAAAGGTGAACAGTACTTGACATATAATACCAATGGGAAACTACCCGAAAATTAAAGAAACTCTATAGCGGGGTCAGTTGCTTGACCATATTTTTGAATCGGTGTACTGGGCCATCAATTGGCAAATTGTATTTATCAAAATTACGCTGCATTCTAATGATTGAACTATGCAAGCCATAGTTTCTGGTGACATTAGCTGGGTAAAATACCGACCTGGCGCGGGTACGATGTACGGTATGAAAAGATAATTTACTAAGTAAGTACTCACAATCAATATACCCATTTAATAACTTAAATAAGAAATGTAGATCAGCTTTCATTCATCTGTCCTGAAGACTGCACATATTTAAAAATCTTTGTACCAGGTCATGTCCCTCAGTTAAAGGTATTTTCAGTTTAAAAGAACAGATACGTAAGAATTTTTTTTGGACATTCTCCAGCTGATTAATATGGACATTATAAAAAGGAGACCACACCGGGCTTGCATACTCTAAAATCGGTCGAACGTACGAGCAATATAATAATTTAAACACATTACAAGAAAAATCGGCACTAAATCTATCAATAAAACCCAAACACCTACCGGCTCGCTGCACCACACTCATTTGATGGCCGTTGAAAGATAAAGAACAATCAAACATCACACCAAGATCCCTAATCTCATGTACATGTTTTAAAATGGTTGTATTTATACTATAGTCGAACTGCATAAGACTTTTTAATCTGGAAAATGATATACAGGAGCATTTATCAGTATTCAGACTTAAGCCGTTTAAAGTTGCCCAATGGAAAAATATGTCAACATCCGCTTGCAAAACAAGACTGTCCACAGGACTAGAAATAATTTTGAATAATTTCAGATCATCGGCAAACATGAGAAAAGAAGTATTGGTCAGGAAATCCCTCAAGTCATTTACAAATAAGAGAAACAATAAGGGGGTACAGTGAGAGCCCTGGGGAACGCCCGAGGGCACTATACTTAGGTTAGAGATATAATTATTTATTCTTACACTTTGCTGACGGCCCATTAAAAAACTCTCCAGCCAACGAAGAATGTGAATGCCGAACCCAAGTAACCCAAGTCTGCTCAACAATAACCGATGGTTCACTTTGTCGAATGCCTTGGAGAAGTCAGTATATATGGTAGATAGGACAATAGAGTTTTGCTAACATAGTTCCGAAGCTTTCATAGCTAGCATAAACCATGGTTTATACTGTGTTAAACTGGAGTAACTTTTTGAAATTTCTCCTAGGATCGCACGATGTAGTATATTTTTTTTTTTGTTTTATGGGTCTAGCACACGTGCTACAGGGAAGTCCCTAAAGCGCTACAGGAGCGACATGTGTGCGGAGAAGGCGATTCACGTTGTTCTTGAATCGCTGTAGATTGTACTCGGTGGGAAACACAGTCCTGGGCAAATTATTCCAAAGGGATGATGTTCTCCATATAAAAGACTGCTTGAAAAGTGTTGTACGGGGAGTAACAAGCTGAACCTCATACGGATGTGAAGAATTAGCGCGACGTGTACTTCTAACATGCACCGCTCTGGGAGGAATTAAGCGGGCCACATCCTTCGAACACTTTCCATGAAAGTACTTGTAGAATAGGCTCAAGTCGCCAACCGTTCTTCGATGTTCCAGTGAATCAAGGCCGACGGTCAGTTCCGGGTCTCCAATCAGACGAACAGCTCTTCTCTGAATAAAATTCAACAAATGCAGTGTATGTTTGGGAGCGGAGCTCCAAACATGGGAGTAGTATTCCATAGTTGGTCGAATTTGAGCTTTGTAAAGAATTAACAGTTGTTGTGGAGTGTAAAGCTTTCTGGTTCGAATTAATATTCCCAACTTTTGAGAAGCTCTCCTTGCTATACCTGCAACATGTTCATGCCAGGACATATTTGCTCCCAAATTAACGCCCAACAAATTGAGTGACGATGTTAGAGGAATGGAGTGCCCCGACATAACTATGTCGGGTTCAGCAACGTTAACTTTTTTAGAAAAAACTGCCGCCTGGGTTTTTGTAGCGTTAAATTCCACTTGGTTACTGTCACCCCAAGATAGAATTTCTTCCAGGTCTTTGTTAAGTTGAACGACTTCCTGCTGTCTGCGGATATTCGTCTGAGTAGCCGATGTCCGAGCGTTCAAAGTGAATGAAGAGATAAGTGTACTGTCATCTGCAAAGCTGTAGATTGGATTCTCGGTCTTTTCCAGCAGATCGTTAATGTAAATGAGAAAAAGAGTAGGAGACAGTATGGAGCCTTGAGGTACACCGGCGTTGATAGTGAAGGTGTTAGAAAGAAATCCGTCGACTGCCACTCGTAAAGAACGCTCTCTGAGGAAACATGAGAGCCACAAACAGAACCTTTTAGACATACCATAAGAACATAGCTTAGCCAACAGCCCATCGTGCCAAACACGGTCGAATGCCTTGGATATGTCCAGAGCAACTGCTCGAGATTCTCCAAAGTGTTCAATTGAACACTTTGGAGAAGTGTGTCCAAACATGTGTTACATAAGTCAGAAGATCTCCTGTTGATCTATTTTTACGAAAGCCATGTTGGTGATCGCTAATAATGTTGAATCCTTCAAGATATTTTAGAAGATGCTGATTGATAGCCTTTTCCATGACTTTCGATATTATTGAAAGCAGTGGTCGGTAGTTATTTGGCAAGGTCTTCTTGCCTTTTTTAGGTATCGGCTGAACTGTAGCGCATTTCCAGCAGGAAGGAAATATTCCCTTTCTGTAGGTCTGTTTCGTCGATAATTTCTTTGCATCTGTTCCTGGCACGAACAAATGTGTTACGATTTATGGTGTTAGGATTTTCGCGCCATTGTCGGTATGCAAGATGTTTAGAAGCAACAGCTTCTTTGCATTTTCGGTCAAACCAAGGCTTGCCGTTGGAAGGGCATTTCTTCGAAAAAGGGATGTAAGCCTCCATACCGGCCAAAATAACATCGGAAACCTCCCTGGCGCAGTCAGATGGGTCGTCGGATCGAAAACAAACGTCCAACCAAGGGAAAGTTCGAAAATATTCCATGAGATCTTCCCATTTAGCAGACTTGTAGTGCCAAATCTTCCGCGGTTTAGGCGCCTCTCTGTCATTGATTGGTAGAATACTCGATGTCGAAAGTAGTTTATGGTCGGAAGAACCTAACGGTGGATTTACGCTGATTGTGTAAATCTCCGGATTGGTGGTTAAAAAGAGATCAAGAAGACTGGCAAACTCTCCGTCTCGATCAGGGATCCGTGTTGGTTCGTCAATAAGCTGAGTTAAGCCACAACTGATTGAAAATGATTCGGCTTCACGACCTTGTTCATCGGTAGTATTTGAATATTTAAGCCAGTTGATGTTGTGAACATTAAAGTCGCCCAGGATGGCAATTTCGGCATTTGGATAGTTAATTTGTAAATGATCGATGGTGTCTGCAAGGGAAGCGAAAAGTGTTCTAAAGTTAGTATCACTTGGTGGTCGATAGAGGATACAGATGAACCTTGTGGTTGGTTGAGTCGTTATTTTTAACCACATAACATCAAAGTTTGGGGGCTCCAGAGTCTCTTCTCGTTGGCAAGAGAGGTCGCTTCTGACATAAAGACAGATTCCAAAGTTACGCCTAAATCGGGAATAGAAGTCGTACCCAGGATAAAGATAGTTTACTGTGCTGGTCGATGAACTGACCTTAGTTTCACAGAGAGCGAGTACATGAGGTTTATTTGATTGCAGGTGTTGGTGCACTGAATTTATGTTCGTGTTTAAACCTCGTATGTTGCAAAAATCCATTTTGAAATTCTGATCTCTGCATGTCGACGCCCATGTCGACGCCCCTGAACCAGCCCCCACCCGGAGATCCGAACGGGTGGGGGCTGGCTACATATACATATATATATATATATATATATATATATATGCACGTATATATATATATATATATATATATATATATATATATATATATATATATACATGTATATATATACGTATATATATATACATATATATATATATATATATATATATATATATATATATATATATATATATATATATATATAAATATATATGGGGTGAAAAGTCCAGAAATTTTTGAAGAAAAAACAATGTTTTTGTCAAAAATCGATTTTATACTTCAACATAGTTTGCAGTAAAAAACAACATAGTTTATAGTAACAAAACTTCAATCAGAGAATCAAAAAATGAATATCATTGGAAAATGC
Organism: Pachyrhynchus sulphureomaculatus; assembly: GCA_019049505.1. Classification (NCBI taxonomy): domain Eukaryota; kingdom Metazoa; phylum Arthropoda; class Insecta; order Coleoptera; family Curculionidae; genus Pachyrhynchus; species Pachyrhynchus sulphureomaculatus. The sequence goes on along the minus strand of CM032446.1, from coordinate 254,886,815 downwards.
AGTCCAGGAAACTGCAAACTGGAAAACGAGAGAACAAAATGAGACAATTGATGCAGTCCCAAAAAGTAATTATCATTAGGGGGGACTTTAATGCATGAGTAGGGGAACATGATAGTACCGGGAGTGAAACAGAGGTTCAATGAGGATGGTGAGTTTTTGATAAACTTCTCCGTACAAAATGGGTTCCGAATAAATAATACCTTCTTTAAACATAAAGAAAAACAAATATACATTTCAAAATACGAGAGGAGATAGATCATAGATTACATTCTAACAAATAGAGAAATACATTATATACAAATATTAGACATAAGATGTTTGTGTTCTGCAGATATAGGAAGTGATCACAGTCTTGTATTGGGAAAAATCAGAATGGCAATAAAGATACCTCAACAAACAAGCCTAACAGTTTACGAAACAAAACACAGGTCGAAAGCCTACAAGACGAATCAATAAGAAATCTCTACCAGACAAGATTGGAGAACGAAATAAATAAAAACCCAGTGGTAGAGAAAAAAGACATAGAAGACAGTTGGAAAAAGATCAAGGATATAAATTATAAACGCAGCAAAAGAAGCACTCGGCGAAGGTAAAATAAACAGAACATCAAGAAGATCGAATAATACACCTTGGTTCTGCGAGGAAGTGAAATTAAAATGCCAAGAAAAAACAAAAGCCTATCTTAAATATAGTTCACTAGCCGTGCCTGCGGCTCCGCTCGCGTGGACTTGATTCACCTTTATCGTCACTGCTTATTCGTTATGTTTATATTATTATATAGCTCAAGGGACCTTAGAGGCCCATGGCTTGGTTGCATACTTGTCTCCACTTCTTTTTGTCTCCTGTTAGCTTTTCCCAGTGCGGGATTCCGATCAACTCCGGATCTTGCTTTACTGCCTTCTTCCAACCACTCCTCTTATTAGGGCTTGCTTTGCCTGTCTTTCTTCCTTCATCCTTGCCACGTGTCCCAACCATCCTAATCCCTGGCTTATTATGGGGTTTCGTATATAGGCATTTTAATTCGTAGTTTGTTCTTCTTCTCCACAGTCCCTCTTCTTTCCTTCCTCCGTAGATTCTTCTCAAAGCTTTCCTCCAACGTCTCCTTTTCTCTTGCATTCAGTTTCCACGTTTCGCATCTATATGTCACCGTGGGTCTGACAACTGTCGTATATATTCTTTCTTTTGCTTTTCTTGATACATTCTTTGATTTCAATATTGGATTCATTGCCCCCAAACATCTCTGTCGTTTCGCTATTCTTTCTTATATCTCCGCCCTTTCTTGTCCACTCTCTGTTATTGTTACTCCCAGATAATTAAATTTGTCTACTTTTTCAAACATATATCTTTTCCCTAAGTTGTTTATTATATCTAAACTTTTGTTGTTTTTATTATCCTTCTTCTTTGTAATTTCCATGTATTTTGTTTTTTCCTCATTTATCTTTAGTCCTCTCATCCTTCCCCTTTCTTCTATCCTACTTATGGCTTTTTTGAGGTTTTTTTTTGCTCTTGCAATCACTGCTACATCATCCGCATAAGTCAATCATTGGCAGGTTTGTTGGAACATCGTTCCATTTGTTTTTCTTTCGAACTCCCGGATTATCTTCTCTAATACCAAATTAAATAGACATGTCGACACTGGTTCCCCCTGTCTTAATCCCCTCTCCACCTTAAACTTGTCTGATACTTTGCCCTCAACCAACACTCTATTTTCTGTGTCATTCAGGGTCATTCTCACCATGCGAATCAATTTACTTGGAATTTTTAGTTCTTCCATTATCTTGTAGAATCCTTCTCTATTTACAGAGTCATATGCTTCTCTGAAATCCACAAAGACCAAGTGTAGTGCCAAATTTTGTTCTAAGCTATTATCTTGGATTTGCTTAATCGAAAGTATCTGGTCTGTAACCAATCTATTTTTCCTGAATCCACACTGGTACTCTCCCAGAATAGACTCGGCTTTCTCTGCTACTTTGTTTTTGATAGTCAACACTACTATCTACGACATCCAGTAAGGCTATTGGTCTGTAATTAGCACATATAGTTTTTTCTCCTTTTTTGTATATTGGACAAATGAGCGACTCTCACCAGCTCACTGGCATCTTTTCTGTTTCCCATATTTATTGCACCAACCGGCATAGTTCATTTTCCAGATCTACTCCTCCAGCGTTTATCAGTTCTACAATTTCCACCCGGGGCCTTATTTTTTTTGGATTCTGAGTTTTTCTCTTATTTCTTCTTTGCAGGGTTTATTTGTCGCCTCCTGCCCTTCAGTTAATTTTGCTTCCTATTTCTCATTCAACTCATTTTCATCTCCATTTAGTGTTTCTTTAAAGTACTCCCCCCATCTATTCAGTCTACATATTAGCATTTTGTCTCTGTTTATTCCTTTTGTATTTTATAAAAAAAAAAACACGTAAATCGGATAAGTGGTTCTTGAGTGCTAAGCGCAGTAATGGATAAACAGATAGACAGAGAGACGTTACGTTTTATATATATTATAGATTTTTTTTGACATATATTAAATTAAGAATTAAAAAAAAATCACGTAAATCAGATGAGTGGTTCTCGAATGATAAGCACGCTAACGGACAGACAGACAGAGAGACGTTGCGTTTTATATATATTATATAGATTATTATTATTATTATTATATAACCTGGTCAGAGAACATATGTATGAATTTAAAAAAACACGTAAATCGGATAAATGGTTCTCGAGGGATAAGCGCACTAACGGACAGACAGACCGACAGACAGAGAGACGTTGCATTTTACATATATTATAGATATAGATTATTATTATTACTATATAACCTGGCCAAAGAATATATGTATGAATTTAAAAAAAGACACGTAAATCGGATAAGTTGTTCTCGCCTGATAAACGCACTAATGGTCAGACAGACAGACAAAGATACATTGCATTTTATATATATTATAGATTATAGATATTCTCTGCTACATTGTTCCAAATTTAATGGTTTAGGCGGGGTACTGCAAGGGAACGCGCTAGCGGCAAACTTTTTTCCGACTTCATTCACTATTATCGTCACTGCTCATTCCCTATGCTACCTATCGTAATAAAATATAGCCTATAACCTGGCCAGAGAACATATGTATGTTTTAAAAAAAAAAGTACGTCAATCGGATAAGTGGTTCTCCAGTGATAAGCGCACTAACGGACAGACAGACAGACAGACAGAGAGACGTTGCATTTTATATATATTCATTAGTGAGAAAAAAGAAAATGAAATACTGCGAAAAATTCTCTAAAGAAATGGAACATGACTTTTATGGCATTCAAAGGGAGATTTGGAGAATGATACGTGGACAGCGAAAGGAAATGAAAGAATTAATAAAAGTAGGGTACATCGAAAAGATACATGAATAAATTATATAAAGCAATTGTATAATATAAGAGAAAATTTGGTACCCGAAACACCAGAAATGGTAATCAACCAAACATCAGAAATAAATAATAAACAGGTGGAAGAAGCTCTCAAAAAATTAAAAAACCGAAAATCAGCTGGTAAGGACGAAATACAAAATGAACTATTAAAGTACGGAGGAGTGAAACTGACTAGAGAATTGAAAAAGCTCATAAACAAAATAATACTGGGATCGCGAATACCAGAAGAATGGAGAACAAGCATAATGATACCACTTTTTTAAAAAGGAGAAAAAACCGATCCGAATAATTATCGAGGAATTAACCTCTTGTGCACAGGTGTAAAACTGACCACAAAAATTGTTACCAATAAAATAACTCCACTTATACAGCTTTCCGAAGAACAACAAGGATTCAGAAGTGGAAGATCCTGTAACGACGCAGTATTTGTAATCAGACAAATTACTGAGAAATCAATTGAGTATAACAGACCAGCGTTCTTATACTTTATAGATTTGGTAAAAGCATTTGATAGAGTATAACTGCAAAACGTAGTGCACACACTTTATGACAAGAATATTCCATTGGATATAATAAAACTAATTGAGAACATTTACAAAAGAAATAAAATAGAAGCGAGAGTAAATTCGGAGTTAACTGAACCCATAGAGGTAACAACTGGAATTAGACAAGGAGACTCACTGAGTCCCCTACTGTTTAACATTATATTAGATGAAATAATTAAACAGGTAAAAACAAAAAAAGGCTATAAAATGGGCAATAAAGAGATACAAATATTGTATTACGACGACGATACTGTCCTAGTCGCTGAGAATGAAGATGACCTACAGAGATTATTACATCAGTTTAAAGCAACAGCAAAGAAATTTAATATGAAAATATCGGCTAAAAAAAACTAAATCAGTAATTATCTCCAAAGAACCAATTAGGTGCAAGCTGGAAATCGATAATCAGATAATTGAGCAGGTGATGACTAAGGAAACCCAAATATGCAAGTGAAAAACTTTAAAATATGCGCATAAATATGCAAATAATTTTCTCAAAATATGCACATACATGTTGTAAATATGCAGTAAAAAATCGAAATAGACTTGAAAAATGTAAATTTATTGTTTCACGTTACATTATACAAGTACTATACAAATGTAGCAATAAAAAACCCATTTTAAATTTTCAATATACAGGGCGAATGAACTAAATCTAAATATAATATTATACAAAGTAAAAAATAAATATAAATAATAATGTATTTTACTACTCTACTTAAAGATGAACATATAATAATAATAATGTAGGTACATATTATAAAAATTTCTATACGTAGTAAACAGCATAATAAAACATACATTTAAAATTTGATACATACAGGGCGATGCAACTAAGTAAGCGGAAATATGCAAATATTGCAAAAGATAGGGTCGCCGTTAGTTATAAAAACAATAAACTACTACATGTTTCTCAAAATTCTCCATTAAAAAGTTTTGTCTTCTATCGTTGTATAAAAATTTATAAATTGAGAAACTCCTTTCCACATCGACTGATGTAATAGGGGCGTTTTTAAAATTATTTAATAGCATAAGATCTAAATCAATGGAATCAGTAAAATCCCCCTTTAAAACATTAGCTACTTGGCTGACAAATTAAAACCCCCTATTTTTTTCCATAACATTCCGAAATTTTTGAAAAATTTTGCTCCCAATTTTACCTGCGACATTTTCAAAAGCGATCTCACATTGTTTTATTAGTTGAACACTTCGGGTTAATGACAAATTAGATTCCTCCATTTGAGTTATGGTTTCAGAAACAAAGCTATAATTTGTTTTAAGAAAGGAAAGTTGTTGTTTTATCTCCTTGTTTTTGAATAATCGTTTAAGTTCTGTAAGGGATTGGGAAGATTCGTCTGATAATTCTGCAATTAGACCATCTAGTTGACAGAAGTTGTCGCAATAAAAAAATGTTGCTTCCAACCAAGTGCCCCATCTTGTAATAACAGGCTGAGGTGGAAGAGGAATGTTTGGTAGTTTTTCTTTGTAGAAATGAATCCTTAGAGGCGCTTTAAGGAAGATTTTCTTCATGTTAGAAATTAAGCTATTCACAAGCGGAAAATGATTCCTAATTTCCTCAGCAACCCTATTTAAAGCATGAGTGAGACATGTTACATGTATTAAGTTTGGATAAAAAATTTTCAAATTTTGCCCTGCCTTTATCATGAACGGTGTTGCATCTGACAAAATAAGCAAAAAATTATCTCCTGGAACAGGCGTAGGAAAAAAAAAAAAATTTCGATAGTTCCTCTTGAGTAAATCTGGCCACTGTCAATGCATTTATTTTTTGGAAGCAATCAGATATGATTTTGGCAAAATATCGTCGCTAAGAACTCCAATCAATAAATGCGCAATATACCGTCCTCTTGAATCGGTGGTTTCATCAGTACGTATGTAAAAATGTTCGTTGCGAATTTTACCTTTAATTTCCTCAATTACCCGTGAATATAAGGAGCTTACGTCGTTTCTCCGTATTGTTGTTTCACATGGGATATTAAATTTGCAATACTTCTGGAGGAAGGAAGTAAAGTTTTGATAACGTAGGTTCGATAATGGAATGTTTGATGTCATCATTGCATGGCATAGATCTCGGTTAAAGATGTCTTGTTCATTTAGCTCTTTATTTTTGTACGTTGCACAGTGATTCGGCAAGAACATGCTAGCGGGACAATATTCATGACGTAATTTCTAGGAACCACTGATAACGACTTGTAAACAACCCCCCCCATTTAACGAATTCCAAGAATTAATTTGTTTATCACCTCATAAAGGTATCTTATCAGGGGGTCATTTTCATTTGCAAATCAGTTGCATTTTATGCACACTTGTGATAACATATTTTAAAATTGGTAGCAAAGTGAAACGAGTTTTTTGTGATGGAATATTCTGTTGAAGGTATGTACTCTATTATGACTTATATTTTTTATAAAAAATATGTATACTTTTGGTGTAATATCAATTTGTAAATGTATAGATAAATCCAGCAAATTTGACATTAATTGTAAACTTTAAAAGTAGCAACTTTTTTTATCCACATATATCCACCTACATTTTTCTATATGTAATACCTACAACATTCAGGCACAGATTCATATATATTATAGACCCCGAAAAGGCCCGAAAGTAAAATTATTTTATTTTTTTCAGAACGAGTCGTGGCTATGACGAAAATGGAGTTTTTTGAAGAATGCCTAAAACATGACAAAACTGAACATTTTTTATTATATAAGTGAAAAATTTAATGTGTCTGATGTTTCTGACGATTCTCTAAAACGACTCAAAATGAAAATATCAAGCCTTTCAGCAAAATTCAATCAAAAGTGGACTTCTTTAAAGTGTAACAAAGAAATGTTTCTAATTAAACATAAAGATTGCTTAGAGGGATCCGGAATCGAAATAAAGATGTGTGTTAACCAGCCGTGCACTTCAACATTATCAGCGGCTCTTTCCGTAGGGCGACCCAGAAAATCATTTCAAGACTCATCAACGAAAACGAAGAGACGGAGAGTAGAAGATCTTTTGGAATCGCGAAGTGCAAGTGAACTTATTACAGCAGCTGAGTTAGCTACTCGAAAACAAGGGCATCGAAGTGTTGCTAAACAGATCCATAACGTCGTGGTCAGTGAAATTAGAGAAAAGAATAAGTGTTCTGAACAAAGTCGGCAGTTAACACCAGACGAAGCTTTAGCTTATTATGTGGACTCGAAATCGACTTCTCACTCATATAAACAAACAAGAAAATGGTCAATGAAAGCGGAACATCAAGTGTATGCATCGTTTTTATAGTTTAGGTAAGTCCAAAGCTTCTTGTTGTCCTTCTGACGAATATATTTCTGTGACTGAATCTCGAGCTGAAATTAAACTTCACGCGATTTTGGATAAAACGGCTGAACGATTAGTTAAAGCTCAGACGGAAGTCATTAGAAGTGTGTTACCTTGTTCATATTATACGTTGGCGAGCAAATGGGGCTGTGATGGGAGTTCGGGGCATAGCACGTATAAGCAGAAATTTGAGAACACTAACGCTACAGACGAATTTTTGTTCGTATACTCATTTGTCCCTTTGAGACTGCTTGATGGCGAAACTGTGATCTGGCAAAATCCAAGACCTTCCTCTACTTTATATTGCCGTCCTATTAAGTTTAGTTTTGCCAAGGAGACAAAAGAGTTTACGAAAGAAGAAAGTTCTAAAATTTTAGATGAAGTAAGTCAGCTTCTTCCAACATTATGTAACGTTGCTGGATCTCAAATCTCTGTTAAACACGATTTGTTGTTGACAATGACTGATGGCAAAGTGTGCAATGCCTTAACAGACACAAGTTCAACACAAAAGTGTTATATTTGCGGTGCCACCCCGTCTACTATGAACGAGGAGTCAAAGAAATATCCCAGCAACGAAGAACGCCTTGTATTTGGTTTATCTACTTTACATGCATGGATCCGCACGTTTGAATGTTTGCTTCACATCAGCTATCGTTTAGAAATAAAAAAGTGGCAAGTCAGGGGAGATAACGACAAAGCTATTGTGAAGCAACGCTCACAAGAGATACAAAAAGTGTTTAAAGATCGTATGGGTCTCATTGTAGATAAACCAAAACCTGGGTATGGTAACACAAACGATGGAAACACAGCACGTAGATTTTTTTCCAAAGCTGAATTGAGCAGCGAAATTACAGGATTAGACGTAAACCTTATTCGTAGATTTCATGTAATTTTAAGAACTTTGTCATCGGGATATGACATAAATTATATAGAATGGGAAAAGTTTTGTGTTGATACTAGAAAATTATACCTTGATCTGTATTCGTGGTATTCCATGCCCGTTACTGTGCATAAAATTCTTGTACACAGCGCGGAAGTTATAAAGTCTTTTCTTCTTCCCGTTGGACAACTCTCCGAAGAAGCCCAGAAGGCAAGAAATAAAGACTGTCGTAGATTCCGTGAACGGCACACCAGGAAGCGGTCACGTATTGCCACAAATACAGATCTTTTGAGAATGCTTTTAATTACATCTGATCCTGTTATCAACTCGTATAGAGAATTACCGCGAAGAAAATTTACTTCTTTGCCATCGGAGGTTCTGCAGTTGATTATCCCACCTTCATTGCCATCCGAAACACCATCAGTAAGTCATCATCACGAATTAAATGAGGAGGATTATTTACTCTCTGAATATTCTACTGAATGGGAGAGCGGTGATGACGACTCATCTGATGGTGATTAGTAGGTTTAAGTATTTTTTTATTGTAATTATTATTCTTATTTTATTGTGTGTTGTAGTTGCTTATAATTCATGCCTTAGTATATAAGTTATTTAATATTATATTTCTTTTACTTATACACCTTGTTATTGTAAATAATTGATATATAGATACTGTTATTGTACTAATTTATTTTAAAAGAAATAATATTTTGTAAATTAATAAATGTGGGTACTATCATTATGATTTTTATTTTTTTCCTAGAAATTTCTTTGTAAACAAACATGATTGTGCTTTTCACACATAATGAGTAGGTAGACGTATGTAGCTAATTAAAGAACAATTAGCGACAATAGTGAACAAATGAGACACATTAGTAAACCACTTCCGTCTTGCAGCTACATATTTCGATTAAACACATACAGTACACATTTTTCAACTTTTTTTTTCTTAAAATAGCTTAAGACACCTGGAATATACATAAACAATTGAAATAAGTGAAGCAATAATATTGTCCCGCTAGCTTGTACTAGTCGAGACACTGTGCACACGTGTTGCTCTATTTGAAATTTTTTATCGCATGGTCTCTGCAATAAAAAAATCGAAAATTTAATTAAAATCCCAAGGAAAAAATTCGTTAAATAGAAAACTAGGTGCTTAGGGCAGGCAAAAATTTAAATTCTACTTTGTACCTTTTTTATTAGATTACCTAGAAATACATACGTTTACGTATGTATTTCTATTTCGTGGTTTCGTTAAATAGAAATTTTGTTCGTTAAATGGAACAAAAATAACTTAAATAACATTGAAAATAGCATCAAAGGCAAAATCTTGACAAAAATTTCGTTATGTTTAAATATTAAACGAAAATGAAATACCCTGTATATTCAATAGGTATTCAAAAATTATACTTACAATTTTAACACATGCAGTAGATTTTTCCCATATCTATTCTTAGTTCTTTGTATGGTTTAATCCACACTGACACACTACTGGCTTTGGGCATTTCACTGTAGTAAAATACGACTCACAAGATAAAAAGCACAAATCGACGTAACCACTTTAAAAGCACAACCAAAAATGAAATCTAATAAATTAATAATACAAGTATGCTCTGATGGCCGTCTGGGGTTTACTGACTGGCTTTTACTGACCATAAAATAATAAAATTTATTTGGGGAAAAACACTGGCGCGGCGGCGGCGGCCTAAACATTGACCCTTATTCCGAAAAATAAATGAAAACGCCTGCCAAAGACCTACATTATTATAAATTCCTTCAAATATGCACATATATGCTATTTTTAAAGCATTTATGCAAATATTTAGAAAAATGCATATAATATGCAAAATATGCAATACATGCGCTTTGCAAATTTGGGTGTCCTTAGTGATGACAATTAAATATTTAGGAATTAAATTATCATATAACAACAACATAGAAGAAGAAATAAGAGAACAACTAGTAAAAGCCAGTAAAATGGCAGGATCCGAACGACGGTTAGTGAAAATAGCTCGAGATAAATCACTGGTGAGCCGAAGGAGTATAGTACGCCGACGAAAAAGATGGAACGACGACATGTAGCGACGATACATTAAAGAAAAACAGGCAGGAATGCCTAATATAGAGAAGAAGAAGAATAACATAGTTTACTCCAACAGCAATGCTAGATTATTCCAGCGATTCTCCATCATTTGGATACCTTTCATATAGTAAGTTTTGTCGAGCTCTTTAAAATAAGGTTTAGTTTCACATTCGACATCTTCATTTGAGCCAACTCTTTTTCCCTGGAGCCACCATTTCAAATTTAGGAGACGTGCCATAACACTTCTTAAGCCATTCTTCGTTACTGGCTGTATTTTGAAAGTTGACACTAACTGGAAATATTGTGGTATTTTGTTTGTGTTGCCATCTGTCGGAAACTATAATGACTTTTCACTCCATGAGTTAACAAGTACTATTTTAATCTTACTCCACCGGCCAAATTCATGGCTGCTGTATACTAAAGTTCCACTTAAATTTGGATTTTCCGGACTAATACGGTACAGACTAATTGCCAAACAGGAATTGTTTAAAGAGAAATAGTTTGCCGGGCTGCTGTATGCTAAAGTTCCACGTAAATTTGAATTTTCCAGACTAGTTCGGTAAAGATTAATTTCCAAACAGGAATTGTTTAAAGAGAAATAATTATAAATTGCCGGGCATATGCACAAAAAATATTCTCCTACTCTTTAATACCCGTACTGTAATATTAGACATTTTTATTTAAATTAAAAAGGAAAGAATCAAAATTGAAACTTAAGATTTTAATATAAAACGAAACAGTTCTTATTTCTCGTTCCTGTTTACACAGAAAGAAAATTCATTAGAGATTTTAAGTTTTCTCATTTACGCAGCATTAATTTTAAAAATGTTAATTTGCTGTTAAGTTTTAAAAGCAATTTTATTTACTTTAGTTGTTCGCTTTGGAAATGACAGGAACATTCAAAGTGCTTTCACAGTCTGTCTTTTATTTTTTGTAGGTAAATAGATATATTCACAATTTGTTTTTTGAGCTTTTAATTCAGTTTCATCATATTCGGTTGACAAAAAAAAACATATTAGATGTAAAATGGAGGACTTGCTATTTTTGGATAAATTTTAACCGGCTTCAAAAAAGTAGATTCTTAATTCATTACATATGTATGTATGAATAGCTGCTCTCGGCACCTGGAATATACAGGGATGGAGGACAAAGAACATCGAAGTCATACAAGTGTTTAAGAAGATGAACATATACATTATAGTAATAAGCGAGACGAAGAAAAAGAGAAGTGGAATAGAAGAAATAGATGAAGTGATGCATTGTTGGAGTGGAGTAAAGAAGGAAGAAAGAGCAAAGGCCGGAGTTGGAATATTAGTAAAAAAGAAGTGGAAATAGAAAATAACATCTTGGGAACCCATCAATGAAAGAATCATAAAACTAAATATAACAATGCTAGGAAAAGACATGGTAATATTAGGAGTATACGGCCCAACAGAAGACAGCACTATAAGAGAAAAAGATAATTTCATGGAAATACTAGAAATAGAGACACAAAAAGTAAAGAAAAACCAAGAATTAATAATAATGGGAGATCTGAATGGGAGAACAGGAAGGAAAACAATGGACAATACCGTAGGACCATTCGGAGAAGACATTACTAACGACAACGGAGAGAGACTAATAGAGCTGTGTGAACTAAACGGCCTCAAAATAACAAACGGATTCTACAAACACAAAGACATCCACAAATATACTTGGATGCAAGAAACACGAAACATAAAATCAATAATAGACTACATTATAATTAAAAACGATACCACTATCAAAATAAAAGACGTAAGAGTAAAGAGAGGGGCAGAATGTGGAACAGACCATAGACTATTAGTAACAAACATAAAAGTACCGTGGTACACATTACAAAAAGAAACAAAACACGCATATACAAATCAAAAATATGCCTCATGCGTTCTGTTGACATTTTCACGATGTCAGCTATCTCTCACTTTCAACGTGCGGTCACTCAGAACAATATAATGGATTTTTTGTGTTTTTTGGAGTGACTGCCTCATTTGGATGTCCGGAACGTGGTATATTATCGGTGCTTGTACGATCGCATTTAAGTGCACTAAGCCATCGACATATAGTTGCTTTCGACGGAGCAATTGTGCCACAACGCTTCTCAAGCCATTCTTGGGTTCTGGCTGTACTTTTTCAACAAACAAAATTCTTTTTGTTCCATCGTTTTGCAAAAGTCAAGAGTAACGTCTCTCAAGCAGCTGTGACTCGCAAACTAATAGAGAAAATGTCATGAAAATTTTACACGAATCATATGGTTTTTTTTATACTGCCATCTCTCGGAAAGTCTCGGGACTTTTCTTCCCATGTAAGTATTGTTCAAACAGCGTAATATTTATGTTGTGTTACGAGTCCGAACGGAAATATCAAATTTCGGGAATATACATAATACACCTATGTATATTTGACCTCAAATATCTACGAAACTACTAAACCGATTTTACTGAAACTTTTCTTATTCGATCAGATATTTTTCCACGTGGGCCACAGTGACAGAATCGTTGAAATCAGTTGTGTAATTCAGAAGTTATTCTTCGATTTCTGAGAGTAGTAAAAAACACTTTTCCATCAAACCAAAACTTAAATTGGTTAAATAGCGGATAAATAGATGGTCAAGCCTGTGTGTCTGTCTGCCTGCCTACCCTGAGGTATTTTGAAGACGGCGCAAGACTTGTGTTTAAGAAGAAATTTATTAAATAAAACTTGATGTCGAAAAAACCACATCAACTACAAAAAGGTCATGAATTATTAAATTTCTCATTAAAAACGAAAAGTCAATAATGAATATATATTAATTAAGGCGGCCGCTTAAGCAAACTTTCCTTGCTATAGAGACGCACGTGCAACGTCGCGACAGTATGATTGAGCATCAATAAACGAGCGCGATTTAAGCTGACCTCTAATACAGCTTGTCTGGTAACGTAAGTACGCTGATAAAATTGTCTCTTTAGGCTTAAGCCTAAGCGTGAGTTTTGCAGAGCCATCACATCTTATGACAGAGAATTCTCAATACAATTTTTACCATTATAAATTGATTAATATCTACTACCAGTTACCTTTTTACAACCAGTAAAAAAAGTACCTCCGTTATCGTGCTGTAATAGTCTTGCCATCACATTTATATAAAATTTTTTAAAAAGGTAGGTCTCAAAATTAGGAATTTACTTTAGAACTAGGTCAAGTACTGTAAATGTATATATGACATTTATGATATATATCTATACTAAAAATACTTTCCTCTAGTAAGGAAATTAAAAAAGTCTAAATTTTCTAAGAGGTTAGGTTACTGTCTTGATTGCTTGTTCATGACGTCCAAAAATCTCGACCGATATGGATATTTTCAAGCTGGCTCGAACTCGCCTGAAAATCTCAAACTAAACCAATTTTAAGAAATTTTGAATATCTGAATTCCAGTTTAATGTATTTTGGGGCTGAGTAAAAAGAAAATAGTGACAGCTAGATTCACTACCACAAAAACTAGATAGGAAATGAAACCTCTATACCTCAAACGATCGATCGCGATCGACAAGTCGATCGCGAGTGCTTTTTGAGTCGATCTCGAGAAAAACGGAAAATGACTGATTTGGCATTTTTGACAGACGTCACAATGCATTTAAACACCATTAATTTGGAGCTTCAAGGTAAAGGAAAAACTATTATTGAGATGATTAGCGCAATAAATGCATTCAAAAGTAAATTGCAACTTATGATAGATCAACTGAAAAGAAAGGATCTAAAATATTTTCCGTCTTTGAAAGCAAGGATTCCTCAGTTGAATTATGATATTTATGAGGCAGAATTATCAAATATTTTGGGCCAATTTGAAATACGTTTTTATGATTTCAGTGAATTGGCAAATATCGCATCATTTATGAGTTATCCTTTTTCGTGTAAAAACATTGAGGAATTAGCTACTGAAATAGCAAGTCAGTTTAACATGGACTCATGTTCTGTTGAAAATGAGTTAGTGCAGATTATATCAGATATACATCTCAAAGTCACAGCATCTGATACAAAATTCTGGTGTTTTAAATCTGAAGATAAATATCCGAATCTAAGGCAAATCGCCCTTCAACTGACGGCAATGTTTGGGTCAACTTACTTGTGCGAGTCTGCATTTTCTGAAATGAAGATAATTAAGTCAAAATATCGCAATCGACTAACTGACGAACATATGTCAACATGCTTGCGATTAGCACTCGGTAATTACGTACCATCTTATGAAAAGTATGCTGAGGACATGCAGTGCCACGCTTCAACATCCAAATTCACTCTTTAGTTAAGTTTAGACACTAGAACTCGTTTGTTTTGTAAGAACCAATAAACTCGGAATTTTAAAAAATTATGAGTTTTTTCATTGACATTTTTAGAGCAGATCTACACTTACCTTGACTAAAAAAATGCATATTGTGCGGAAAACTAATATCTATGCCACGATACACCCTACCTAGACGACAATCCTGCATCACACTTACTTGCAGCCTCTCAGAGTCGATCGATCGTAGTCGTCTAATAATATTGAGGTAGATCGCTAGCAGTTCAAGTTTGAGCACCCCTGCTCTATACTGAGACCTTTCTTAAACCTTGTAAAGGTTTAAAATTTAAAACTGATTCATAAAAATTTTATTAAGAGTTTCGAACTTAATTTCATATTCCTATGTAACAAAATAGTAATCTGGTCTATTTGTTTTAATTTTTTTCTTCACTGGATACTAAGTCAGGTCACCGTGACATTGGCAATGACATCAGTGGCTTGAATTCGATTTTCGGCTAAGGAAAACAGCTCTTCAGTGCTTTGTATTTCGGTTCGTTGACGGATTATTCTTAATTAGAATCTAGAATCTTTTATTGACAATTAGAGAGGTTAAACCTATAACTATTATACAACGAGGAGAACTAATTATGATTATACATTTGTGAGTTAAGATATTTACATGTCAGTAACTTAAATACGAAGGTGGTATGAGAAGTACCTGGCCTTGACAAGAAAAAAACATTGTTATGTGTAAAATTTATTTTATTTTTCAACATGGTCTCCTTTTAGCTCGATACATATAGTCCATCTTTTGTATCCCATCTAAAAAATACGATATCTCCAACCCTTCGAAATAGGCGTTTGTTCCAGCAGTCACCTCGTTTGAGCCAAATTTTTTTCCGCCGAGCCATTTTTTCGTATTCGGAAATAGGAAATAATCGCCGGGGGCTAAATCTGGCGAATATGGTGTATGCGGAAGCAATTCATGTCCTAACTCATGGAATTTTGCCACATCGATGACACAAGTGTGCATGCGGGCATTGTCTTGATGAAAGGGAATTATTTTCTTCACTAAATACGGACATTTTTCTTTTGCAATATGGTCAAAATGATCCAACAAGTTGACATAATACTCTCCATTAATCGTTTTGCCCGTTTCAAGGTAATCAACGTGGATTATGCTGCTTGCATCCCAAAACACTGTGGCCATGACTGTTAGCCGATAAAATCGCATTAGCCCTCTTTGGCGCCTGTTCGCCACGGAAAACCTACCGTTTGGATTATTCTTTGGTTTCTGATGTGCTGTGATGAATCTATGTCAACAGTTATGAATCGACATCAAAAATCATTCCGATTGCGCTTTTAACATCGCCAAACATTCTTTCGAAGGTGACACACGTGCGTGTTTATCGTCAATTGTGAACAATCGCGGCACATATCTTGCAGAAAGGTTTCTCATATTTAAATGAGTTGTTAAAATGTCCGTTTAATTAAGATGCCCACAGTCTCAGCAAACTCATGCATTTTCACTCTCCGATCATTTGTCACTACGTAGTAAGTTGGGAATGTGGAATCTTTGGCACAATGATACTACTCAGTATATATCACCACTACACCAAACACTTTATTTTTGCACTCGACGCGCGTTTCGCTAACCATGTTAGCTTCATCTGGAGCGATGATTGACTAAAGCTAAACTACAAATCTACCCTATTTATACTTAGCCTAACCCTTGAATTACTCAAGCGGAACTAATGACATAGGCAAGGCCATCAGTTCCGGTCAAGTAACCAGTAGAGTGGACTATAAGGAATAGGCCCTCTGTCTTTATTTAAACTACTTTTACATTTTATGATTTCCATACTTTCGTATGCGTTCAACAATCTCCTATCAGATACATTTTTATTAATCTTAGATTATCCAATGTTACAGCATGATCAGCCTTAAGGGCATGTTCGGCAATGCTAGACTTTTCTGTTCTATTGTATCTTAAGTGTGCTAAATGTTCTTTAAATCATGTTTTAATTGACCTTTTAGTTTGCCCAACATACTTTTTGTCACAATCATTACAACTAATTTCATAAATTCCACTTTTCTCACAATTAGGAATCTTATCTTTGGGATTTCCTAAGATATTCCTCAGATTGTCTGTTGATTTATAGACTAAGGTGAGGCCTACCTTATTAAATACCTTATTGAGTCCCTTGCTATATTTCGGATTATATGGTATGGAGACATACTTGGTGTTATTTTCTTCGCGTGTAAAAAAAGGTGGAATTCTGAATATTAAACCTAAATTTATGTCTATTTATTAGCTTATTTACTAGGTCATCGTCATAACCATTAACTCTAGTTATATTTCTAATACGATTCCTTTCTTTATTAAAGTTTACTCTATTCAGAGGGAATGTGACCAAACGATGAACTAAAAAATGTAATGAGGCTAATTTACGTTGTTTGCAATGAAATGAATCATTAGGAATATATCTATCTGTTACTGTGTCCTTCCAATAGATATCAAATTCTAATATATTATTATTTTTAATAATTAAAATATCTAGAAAAGGCAATTGTCCTTTGTTCTCAACTTCGTAAGTAAATTTAATGGAATCATACCGGCTATTTAATTTAGAAACAAAGTCATCAATATTTGCTTTCTTTGTATCAAAAATTGCGAAAATATCATCCACATACCTATACCATACTCTTGGGAAATATTCGAATTCTTGACTGGCTTCGATTTCAAACTTACTCATTTGGCTATGAAGGGTGACAAGGAATTACCCATAGCTGTTCCTTCTTTCTGAACATAAAATTGATTGTTATATTGGAAATAATTTTGTTCCATACAAAGTTTAGATAATGTTAAGTATTCACAAATAATTTCGTCTTCAAAGTCATTCATTCTAAGTAATTCTTCGAGATATTGTAAAGTTTGTGGAATTGGCACACTTGGGAACAAAGAACTAACATCAAAAGAAATTAAGACTTCGCCTTCATTAAGAACTAGATTTTTTGTTTTATTAATGAATTCTAACGAATTCTTCACTGCGAAAGTATTTAATGGTAACTTCTCAAGTTCTTTTGATAACCATTTGGATATTAAATATGTGGGTGATCCGACCGATGAAACAATGGGTCGCATTGCTTTTCCAGGTTTCATTAATAAAACAAAAAATCTAGTTCTTAATGAAGGCAAAGTCTTAATTTCTTTTGATGTTAGTTCTTTGTTCCCAAGTGTGCCAATTCCACAAACTTTACAATATCTCGAAGAATTACTTAGAATGAATGACTTTGAAGACGAAATTATTTGTGAATACTTAACATTATCTAAACTTTGTATGGAACAAAATTATTTCCAATATAACAATCAATTTTATGTTCAGAAAGAAGGAACAGCTATGGGTAATTCCTTGTCACCTTTCATAGCCAATTTATTCATGAGTAAGTTTGAAATCGAAGCCAGTCAAGAATTCGAATATTTCCCAAGAGTATGGTATAGGTATGTGGATGATATTTTCGCGATTTTTGATACAAAGAAAGCAAATATTGATGACTTTGTTTCTAAATTAAATAACCGGTATGATTCCATTAAATTTACTTACGAAGTTGAGAACAAAGGACAATTGCCTTTTCTAGATATTTTAATTATTAAAAATAATAATAGATTAGAATTTGATATCTATAGGAAGGACACAGTAACAGATAGATATATTCCTAATGATTCATTTCATTGCAAACAACATAAATTAGCCTCATTACATTTTTTAGTTCATCGTTTGGTCACATTCCCTCTGAATAGAGTAAACTTTAATAAAGAAAGGAATCGTATTAGAAATATAACTAGAGTTAATGGTTATGACGATGACTTAGTAAATAAGCTAATAAATAGACATAAATTTAGGTTTAATATTCAGAATTCCACCTTTTTTACACGCGAAGAAAATAACACCAAGTATGTCTCCATACCATATAATCCGAAATATAGCAAGGGACTCAATAAGGTATTTAATAAGGTAGGCCTCACCTTAGTCTATAAATCAACAGACAATCTAAGAAATATCTTAGGAAATCCCAAAGATAAGATTCCTAATTGTGAGAAAAGTGGAATTTATGAAACTAGTTGTAATGATTGTGACAAAAAGTATGTTGGGCAAACTAAAAGGTCAATTAAAACACGATTTAAAGAACATTTAGCACACTTAAGATACAATAGAACAGGAAAGTCTAGCATTGCCGAACATGCCCTTGAGGCTGATCATGCTGTAACATTGGATAATCTAAGATTAATAAAAAATGTATCTGATAGGAGATTTGTTGAACGCTTACGAAAGTATGGAAATCATAAAATGTAAAAGTAGTTTAAATAAAGACAGAGGGCCTATTCCTTATAGTCCACTCTACTGGTTACTTGATCGGAACTGATGGCCTTGCCTATGTCATTAGTTCCGCTTGAGTAATTCAAGGGTTAGGCTAAGTATAAATAGGGTAGATTTGTAGTTTAGCTTTAGTCAATCATCGCTCCTGATGAAACTAACATGGTTAGCGAAACGCGCGTCGAGTGCAAAAATAAAGTGTTTGGTGTAGTGGTGATATATACTGAGTAGTATCACTATGTAGTGGTTTTTTTTTAATCATTACTGATGTGGTAACCTCATGTGGACGACCTGGACGTTCTTCATCAAAAGTGATTGTACGGTTTGAATTCAGCTGTCCAATATTTTACGGTTGATAACGAAGGTACAGAGTCCCCGTTAACTTCGCTGCGTTCCGCTTTTATCTCATCATTCGTTTTCTCTTTCAAAAACAAATATTTTTATCACTGCTCGATCCTAAATTTTTGCCATTTTTTGTAAAATAACAAAAGTTGTTCTATTTAATTGGCTGCCACTCACAAACTAAATCACGCAGCGGATTGAAAATTTGACAGGATTCTTGTGAAAGGTGATGTTTACGAAACATATAATTTTTTAAATAGTAGTAGCGCCATCTCTGGCCGAGACCAGGTACTTATCATACAACCCTTGTAACTTAGCCTATGAAATGGATTTTGTATAGATGTGGCGAGAGAGAACTTAAAATATTAGAACTTAAGATATTTCATGAGCCTAACCTAAAAATTAATTTAAGTTTAACTTAAAGCTAATCTTGAGGGAGAGGGTTGGATGGTCTTAGGTCGTGACGCCTGGCGTAGGTGGAGATCCATAGCCGTTTGTGATTGTGGGGTTGGGATGGAGAGTGGCTTTATTCAATTTCACCTGAGTGATGCTCATGAATATCCGGATTTTTGATATTTGGAGGTCCCAATGAATCTAAGTGTTATGGACAACCATGCGGCTGTGGCGATACTTCGGAGGGCCTTGTTTTGACCGGACTGGAGGGTAGATTTGTGTGTGCGTGACATTTGAGACCATGCCGGAATAGGCGAGGCTGGCTCTGATGATCACCTTGTAAATTGCCAACTTGTTGCGTGTTGGCAATTTACAAGGACTTGTTTAGAAGAGGGTATAGTTTGTCGAGGAGCTCCTTGGCTTTGGTGGTGGTCCGGGTCCTTCCAAACTGCTTGTCGTAGTGGAGGTCCAGGTAATTCTTAACTAAGAGTACCGTTTTACTCTTCATTATAAGTGCTAAGATTCTATACCGATCGCTTCTAAGAATATATTCTTTGCTCGTGCATTTTACTGTAGTTAGTAGTTTGCGAAAGATATTTGGTCTGCTTAGAACTGCGTTATTAGTTTGTAAACCTGTCCACAGGGTACTCGAAGCAGTAGCACAAATCATATGTAACTTTTAACCACTCTTTCTGGTTGTTAAAGTTATATTACTGACTATAATTGTATAAAATTCAAAAATTTTTAATTTTTAAGTTGTTTTGGGCGAAGCATATATCTTGGGTAATACTCCTAAACACTTATGCATGAATAACCCGCAGGTAGCTACCAAAATTCCAGGAAAACTGCCACCTAATACGTTTTTCTGAGTGACTGGCATTCACGTTTCGCCCTACTATCGGTCTTTCTTTTAACTGTCAATCACCCTAGCAGGGCACCACACGGAGGAGGCATATGCATGACTACGATCGGCTCGGAAAGACATGAGTGAGTTTTAGCATTGCTGTGGTTTTATTAAACAGAATATTTTAACTTTTTATTATTTTATAGTTTATTCATCTATAATAATATATAATATATATATATATATATATATATATATATATATATATATATAAAATGCAATCTCTCTGTCTGTCTGTCCGTTAGTACGCTTATCACTCGACAACTACTTATTCGATTTACGTGATGTTTTTTTTATAAAAAAACAAACATATGTTCTTTGGCCAGGTTATAGGATATATTTTATTACGTTAGGCAATATAAGAAATGAGCAGTGATAATAATAGTGCATCAAATCTACGCAAGCGGTGCCGCGGGCACGGCTAGTTTATTACATATTGTATTAGGAGCTAGAAGAGAGAGCTTGTAGGCTCACAGTCATAATAGTTGCTTGAAGTTTGTTATTTATGAATGAGGAAAGGAGTTAAATTCTACAGTAAAGGGAATGAGTGATGCAAATAATTTAGCAAAGTTTTATTTAGAAACTAAAGTTAACGTAAAATTTGGAGAACTTAAAAGTAAAGTCCAAGAAATTCAAAACAACAGCAATAAGTCAAATGAAACTCTTCAGTATAATATTAAAGACATTAAAAATAAGATTGATCAGTTAGTTAAATGAATAAATATACCTTTAATTGTTATTTAAGTAGGATATCCACGAATAAGCATTAATAAGAAAATGTCAACATGAATGACGATATATAAAAGACTGTTTTTAGTCAATTTCCATTGGTTTATTTAAATTGCGATGACGCGTTTCACTGTCGATGCAGCTTCTTCAGATCTACATTTTTACACTGTCAAGTTAGGTTTAATATTCACAGTTTTATATAATTTCTTAATTATAATATTACACATAATTAAATTACATTGATAGTATTGGGAAATCCACACAGATTTGGAGTTAGGAGAATAAATTCAATAATGGTGAATTGCTTAAATCTACCTGGTCGTTGAGTAAGGTACCTGTAGTCCTTAATCGATTTATTTGCATTGTCTCTAAAAGGTTTAGTTTTAAACCTTTTTGTTGGGTGTGTAAAATTTTGAAATTCTTGTTAAATGTGTGATTTTCTGTTAAAAGATGATTAGCATATGTTGAATTAGATTTTCTATGGATGAAACTTTTTTCGTGTTCTGTAATTCTTTGTCTAAATGTACGTCCAGTTTGTCCGATGTACATTTAGACAAAGAATTACAGAACACGAAAAAAGTTCCATCCTTTATATAAACACATGTAAAATATTATTTCGATCTGCCAATTTGCTCGAGTAGTAGCGGCTGTTTAATATTGACATGTCATTGATTTTTTTAAAATGGAAAAAATTATGTATCGTACAGTAATTAATTTCTTTGTTTTGGATGGACCAACAGAAATTCATTGGAAATTGTTAAAACTGTATAAGATCACTTTCCATTGTAAAAAAATGGGCTGCTCTTTTTAAATCTGACCGTACAAGCCTCGAAGATGATTCACGCGAAAGTCGTCCAAAAACTGCCATAACACCATAAATCATTCAACAAGTCCATGATATGGTGTTAGATGATCGACGAGTGAAAATGTGTGAGATAGCTGAGGCCATAGGCATCTCAAAAGAACGAATTGGAAGTAGGTTGTCAACTTTTACCCTTGCAACTTGTCCCCGGTAGAGGTTTGATATCATTTGTATGTCATGGCGATCGATGTTTATCGTATGTAGAATCTCTAGCAACTTGTCGTGCTTTACATTGTCAAATGCCTTGCTGTAATCTGTAAAGCAAGTATATATATATATATATATATATATATATATATATATATATAATATATATATATATATACATATATATAACACATGGGCTGAAAAGTCCCGGGCTTAACAAAGAAAACACGGTTTTTTTGGTTCAAAATTAGCTTTATTCATCAACGTAATCTCCATCAAGAGCAACGCAATCATTCCAGCGCCGCTCTAACATTTCAATACCACTTTTGTAGAACGATTTATCTTTTGCCTCAAAATAGGCCTCAGTTTCAGCGATAACCTCTTCATTCGTACGAAATTTCTTACAGGCGAGCATTTTTTTTCAGGTCTGCGAACAGCCAGTAGTCGCTGGGAGCCAAATCTGGCGAATACGGTGGATGTGGGAGCAATTCGAAGTTCAATTCATGTAGTTTTGCCATTGTTTTGATTGACTTGTGACACGGTGCGTTGTCTTGATGAAACAAAATTTTTTTCTTTGCAATATGCGGTCGTTTCTTTGCAATTTCGGCCTTCAAACGCTCCAATAACGCTATATAATATTCACTGTTGATGGTATTTCCTTTCTCAAGATAGTCGATGAATATTACACCACGCACATCCCAAAATACGAGGCCATAACCTTTCCAGCCGATTGTTGTGCTTTCGGGCGCTTTGGACGAGGTTCACCAGTTGCTGTCCACTCAGATGACGATCGTTTTGATTCCGGAGTGAAGTGATGAATCCATGTTTCATCCATTGTCACATATCGACGCAAAAATTCCGGTTTGTTACGTTTAAACATGGCCAAACACTGCTCAGAATCATCAACACGTTCTTGTTTTTGATCAACAGTTAGCAAACGCGGCACCCACTTTGAACAGAGCTTTCTCATAGTCAAATGCTCATGCAATATAAAGCCAACACGTTCTTTTGATATATTTACGATGTCAGCTAACTCACGCAACTTCACTTTTCGATCATTCAAAACGATTTTATGGATTTTTTTGATGTTTTCTGGTGTTACCCGCCTCATTTGGACGTCCATTGCGTTCTGCATCATCGGTGTCTCTACGACCACGTTTGAAGTCAGCAAACCAACGTTTTATTGTTGTTTCTGATGGAGCGGAGTCCCCATAACACTTTTCAAGCCATTGCTTCGCTTGAACGGTATTTTTTCCCATCAAGAAGCAGTGTAAAATTAAAACACGAAATTGTTTTTGATCCATTGTTTTGAAAATAACAAAAGTAGCGTCACTCTTAGCACAATAACTCACAAACTAATGAATAGAATATCATGAAATTTTAACAGCTGTCTTTTGAAGGTTAGTATTAACTGAAAAAAAAAGGTGACTGCAATAAAACTAGCGCCATCTATGTGTTAGGCCCGGGACTTTTCAGCCCATGTGTTTATATATATATATATATATATATATATATATATATATATATATATATATATATATATACATTATATATATATATATATACATATATATATATATATATATATATATATATATATATATATATATATATAATATATATATATATATATATAAGAGATGAGCAATCAAAGATCTAAAGGCTCTAGTATCTGCTTTTTATTTTTATTATCGAGCTTTCGCTGCCTAATGGTAGCTTCTTCTGGATTCTAAAAATGCAAACCAGGTACAGAAAATAAACCAAAACGTTCGTTTTTTAAAATGTGATTAAATGAATTGTACGACTGTATGTGAAATTACTTACAAAAATGTCAGCAGTTAGTTCATCTCTGGTGAAGACAATGAAATTTGCATTTTTGTTGGCCAGGTAGTATGAATGATTACACAAACATGATTAAAAGATATTTAGAGAGTTACACAAATATTAAAAATAAAACTTTGTCAATAAACATTAGTTAAAAACACTTTTTTAAGACCGAAACATAACTGCAAGAAACACCATGATGTTGAAATGGTACTCCATTTTAAAATTTTTTGACGTCGAGTTTAGTAACTATTTAGTGATATTTTAGTCCGAACCGGATATTGTTGGTAGTCTATGTCGTCATCAGGTCGACAAAAAAACCATAAAAAGCATTGAAGTTAGGGATGTGGTAAATTTTTTAGGTGGATGCTAATTTTAGATAAATTATTAATTATTAATGATATCTATTTTTTAGTTTTAATTTTATAAAAAAGGGGGGACTTAAATTTGATGAATGTTACTCTTCGGCGAGTTATTTATTATTAATTATATTAATTCTTTAATTTTATAATCAAGAGATTTTATAATCATTCATTCATTATTTTTGTTATTTCAAGGGTTGAATTTGAATTTCCCCTTCTTTTTCAATATGTAGATGACTTGTTAGTCGCTTTACCGGCCGGAAGTGTACAGGACACTCTTAACATTTACAATTCTTTCAATCATAAATTAGTATTTACTGTTGAGGAGGAGACTGACTGTGCTGTTCCGTTTCTGGATACTAGGGTTGTACGCTCAGAAAATAATACAGTCAAACTGGACTGGTATAGGAAAAAATCAAGTTCTGGTAGATATATCCCATTCCATTCTTATCACCTTATGAAACAGAAACTGAACATCATCAGAGGACTAAAGAACAGAATAGATAAGATTTGCCACCCCTCATTTAAAGAAAAAAATGTAAAACTGTTAGAAAACATTTTGTTGGACAATTACTATCCTAAAGCTCTAATTAAAAAGAATTTTCAAAGACCCCCTTCAAATTAATCCAACTGTCACCACTAATGTCGATATTAAAGTAGGAAAGTTACAATACATTGGAGGCCTTTCCCAGTCCTTGTCTTCTCTTTTTAAAAATACAAACATTAAAATTGCTAATTACAACATAAAAAGAATGAATTGTTTTTATACCAATTTAAAAGATAAAACCGATACTTTACAAAGATCTAATATAATCTATGGCATTCCCTGTCAATGTGGTTTGGTCTACGTTGGACAAACTTCACAAAAGCTCTCTAAAAGATTAGCGCTACACAAAAGTGATAGTAAACACAAACCTAACGCAAATAGCTTGAGCTTACACATAAATAATACAGATCACAGAGTACAATATAACAACAGCTTCATTCTGGAGGTTGAGACTAATTATTTCAGAAGAAGTTTCTTGGAAATGTGTTACATAAAAACCTGTAAAAATAATCTCAATCACAAAAAAGACATAGAAGGATTGAGCTCTATTTATACTTATTTACTAACACAAAACTATACCAAACCAATAAAAAAGAACGATCTTTATGAAAAAATTAGTTTCTAGTAAAGTTGACGTTTCTTTTCTCCTTCTGTCATTTTTGCTATTTATTATCACTTACTTTTCTATGTCTTCTTGTTAAAATTAAATAATTAAAAAATTAAATATGACAAATAATAAATAATGTCCAGTATTAATTTTCTCTTTCAAAATTTTTAAATTTTTAAATTAGTCTATGAATCTCTTGATTATAAAATTAAAGAATTAATATAATTAATAATAAATAACTCGCCGAAGAGTAACATTCATCAAATTTAAGTCCCCCCTTTTTTATAAAATTAAAACTAAAAAATAGATATCATTAATAATTAATAATTTATCTAAACTTAGCATCTACCTAAAAAATTTACCACATCCCTAACTTCAATGCTTTTTATGGTTTTTTGTCGACCTGATGACTTAGACTACCAACAATATCCGGTTCGGACTAAAATATCACTAAATAGTTACTAAACTCGACGTCAAAAAATTTTAAAATGGAGTACCATTTCAACATCATGGTGTTTCTTGCAGTTATGTTTCGGTCTTAAAAAAGTGTTTTTAACTAATGTTTATTGACAAAGTTTTATTTTTAATATTTGTGTAACTCTCTAAATGTCTTTTAATCATGTTTGTGTAATCATTCATACTACCTGGCCAACAAAAATGCAAATTTCATTGTCTTCACCAGAGATGAACTAACTGCTGACATTTTTGTAAGTAATTTCACATACAGTCGTACAATTCATTTAATCACATTTTAAAAAACGAACGTTTTGGTTTATTTTCTGTACCTGGTTTGCATTTTTAGAATCCAGAAGAAGCTACCATTAGGCAGCGAAAGCTCGATAATAAAAATAAAAAGCAAGATACTAGAGCCTTTAGATCTTTGATTGCTCATCTCTTCCCCTTATAAGGGCGTTTCCCAGTAGTTAAGCTTAGGATTGTTTGTTGCCAGTGCCCTGTTACTGTCCTTCCTCTTTCTTATATATTTATATATATATGTATATATATATATATATATATATATATATATATATATATATATATATATATATATATATATATATATATGTATATATATATATATATATATATATATATATATTATATATATATATATATATATATATATATATATATATATATATATATCTTGAATTACATCCAAGCATTTTTGTGATAAAATGTTAAAAGCAAGGATAGTTCCTATTCCGTTACGAAAACCAAATTACATGTCTGAAGTTTCAGTTTCATACTTATTGTATATTCTAGTGTATATGATTCTTAAAAATATCATCAAAACGTGACACATCAAACTTATAAGGCGATGGTCATCGCAACCACATGCTCGAAGCTTTTTTGGAATTGGTACGAAAATAGAGAGAAGCCGATCTTTTGGGATGATACTAAATCTCTGTATCTCGTTAAATAAATCCACCATAGATTGTTTGTCCAGCAGTTTTAAGACTTCACGGTGAACTTCGTCGGGTCCTACTGCTTTATCAGATTTTGTAATCTTAATATCATGTTCGACCTCAGTTTATGTTATTTCAGGCGAGTAATCTGCTGTTGTTGTATTATATGCATGTCCTTCGTTCCAAAAGGATTGTGATGTATTTCGTTGCCAGATGTTGAATTTTGCTTCCGTGTCCAGAACTACACACCTTGCTTGTCTATATGTAGTCCCAACAAACTCATTAATCTTTTTATGTAGATTAAACCTGTCATACCTCTGTTGTAGTTCAATTTTCGTACATTTTTCGGATTTTCAGAATTCCTTTGCCAATCGTTCTTATTAAATTTTGTTTCCTCCTCTATGCATTCTCCTTGTCCTTGTGTTTTCTTCTTTCATCCATTAATAAAAGAATTTTCTCTGTCGTTCATTTCCGTTTTTTTGTGTGTTCGGGTCAGTCCGATAGCCTCCTTCTGAGTAGTTATATCTTGCTTCTCACGAAGTGCTAAATGTGAACAGACGATACTCAAGTTCACAAGAGTTTAAAATATTGAGTTATATTGTTTCTATTTACGACGATATTTGAAGGGCTATTGATGGTAGAGCTGCAAAATTATAACTGCAGTGCAACAGAATATAGAATAGGAGACTTGTTTTAACATCATTGGGCTTTAAACTTTTATACTTTGCTAGGTAAAGGTCTCCAGAAATTCTGTTTAAAAACTTGTTTAGTTCATTTTTAAGGCTATCTTCTCCTTGTGGAAAGCAGATAAATATTTGGGAAAAATGAAGAATTACATGTAAATATTGTATAAAAATTATATAAGATAGGGAATAAGCAAATAAAATCTATATATCGTGATTCACTTATTAAACACAGAACAAGTTATTAAATATTATGTACGATATTGTAATGATTTCAAATAGCTTTTAAGGGGCACGATGAGGTACGGTAGGTAGCATTTTAGTAAGTTCGTTTTATATTTATTATAAATTGCCATTCTATTTTTATCGCAACTGACGCTGTAGGATTTTCCTTGGTGAAGAGCATTTACTGTACCGTAATAAATTAACGTTACGACAAAATTAAATTTTGAAACATGTTAAAATATCACGCAAAAAGTCCCTTTCAAGTCGTTCGGGGTATAGTAACCGAACGTCGGATAGTAGTCAAAGGCATGTCGTTGACGAGCACGCAACGCACCTGCATGTCGATGTTTCATTACTCTTTTTTTTATTTTTTTTTGGTTTTATTTTAAATATTAATAAGAAATTGTTACGAAAAGTAACAAGCATCGTTTATTGTATTTCGTTTCTCTGCTTCTTCCGGTGGTGATTTTCATGCAGCTTTAGGCGATTTAAGTCAAGTTTCGAGATATGTATCTGCGATTGTATCTTATTTTATGACATAAAACACTAAAAAATAAATTGAATATGAAACATTATTTTGCATGTATTTTTATATACCCACTTCATCTTTTTGGGATAGATGTTTTTAATTTTTTTCTTATTTTGTTACTTAAAATAAAAAATATATATATTTCACTCTTTTAAACAGAACGATTTCAGCTAGTTATCGTAAAGCTACAGTAATAACTAGAGATGTAACGGATACCCGGTCTATCCGGCCAAAATCGGGTGTCCTGCTGATTGGGTTGCGTACCCGGTTTGGCTGGATAGCCTGTCAAATTTTGTGAGCAAAATAAAACTAAAAGAAATCTTTTAAACATAACAACAACAACAAGCCTAAACTATTTATATTAGTATAAAACTTAGATATAGAATACTTTAATATTTAAAGTCGAGCAAACATAAATTATGATGTGGTTATGTTAGTATTTCACCAGACGACAATCCGTTCCTTTATTCTTTATATATATTTCCAACTTCAGAAAATAACCTGACTAAATATTGAAGAAACTGGTGCTGAAAGTTATTTTAACTAACTAAATTCTTGAAATTAAATTAATCTGTCACCATTAAACTAAAATGCTCTAGTATTATTTCTTCTTCTTCCTCACATTTGGTCAGTGTGGTTCCATGTTTGGCTGACGGGCCTAAGCCAAGTCAGTACAAACTCTATTCCTATTCTGTATTAAGGAATGACCTGACAGTGTTACATATTTTCAAAATCACTAACTTCTGAATGTTTTTGTGTATGTTTGTGTTGAGTCCTAACTGTACTAAGTATGGTATGATTATTGGTGTAAGGCCTGTGGCTGATATGATGAGGGAGATAATGATGACTTTGATGACTTTTTCTTGTTTCAATAGCCTTTTTATTTCCGTTGCAAGGTCTGTGTATATAGAGTTTTGTGTCATCCATATATAGGAGGTGATTTATTTTATTTGGTTCACTTCTTGGTGTCTAATGTTGAAGCCATGGTCTGTTCTGTTTAGTGTATTTGGGAGTGGATTGAGACAGAGCCAAACCATAGAGTGCTGAGAGAGTCTCCCTAAAATATACCCCGTCTGATGTACAACCCTTCTGTTCGGATGTGTTCGGTTTGTCTTTTTAAGAGGATTTTGGTTTTCCACGTTTTCATAATTTGCGTGAGAAATTGTCTGAGGTTTTGGTTGATCCTCTAGATTTCTAGGGCTCCGATTAACCAGCTGTGGGGTATGGAGTCGAAGGCTTTTTTATGGTCTATATAACCGTTGTGCAGGTTTCTGTGTTCTTTTCTGGTTTGTCCCATGATCACGCTATCTATGATCAGCTGCTCTTTGCATCCTCGGCTATTTTTCCTGCACCCCTTCTGCTCTTCTGTGGGAATATTGTTGTCTGTTAGGTGTAGTTCTATTTTCTTGGAAATTGTGGCTTTGATGATCTTGTATAGGGTTGAAAGGCAGGTGATAGGTGGGTAGTTTGACGGGTTTGTGGTGTCTGAGCTTTTGAGTTTGACGAATGTTATTCCTTGTGTAAGGAAAGTGGGGAATGTGTGTGGTTGTAGAATGGCTTTGTTGATTTGATTTGTGAGTGCTTCGTGTGTGGTGGTAAACTGTTTGTACCAGAAGTTTTGTATATTGTCTATTCCAGGGCATTTCCAGTTGTGTGTGTATTTAATTGTTTCTGTAATTTCTTGTGCAGTTAATGTGGAATTTTCTTGTTCTGTCTCATGTTTATGTTTGTCTTCTTCGGCTTTGATCCAGGGGGTGTTATTATTGTGTAGTTTGGGTTCTGACCAGATACTTTTCCAATAATCTGTGTGTTCTTGTTTGTTTTGGTGGTTCAGTCAATGCTGTCTGCTCGTCGTACATAGTTTTTCGGTAGAACTGGTTTTCGCTTTTTCGGAAGAGGTTGTTGGTGTCTTTCCTCTCGTTTGATTCTTTGTATCTACGAAGTCTAGCAGCATATACGGACAGTTTTTGTTTCAAAGTATCAAGGATTTCTGGCAGTGTTCGGCTGGGAAATTTGGATTTGATCTTGTCTACAACCTGTTGATGTTGATTTTGTTTTCTATTCTTATTTGCCATTTGAATTTAGGTTCTCTGCTGTTGGGATTTCTTTATCGTTGCCGGGTTTTTTGATTATTTTGTGTCAGAGTGGTGATTGCTGCTGCGTATATTACTGTGTGCATGTCTTCGATTGTGCTTAAGTCTGTTATGTACTGGGGTATTATGTGCTTGTTTATTGTATTGAGGATTATTTGCGTGCTCTGTTTGAAGATTAAACGAGGGATGGGATTTCTTGTTGTGGGGTCGGTGCCTGACCATCGAGTTAAATGTGACTCCATTTCTGCTTTGAATGTTTATATGAGAGGTGATTCGGGATGATGCTGTGTAGATGTTGTTGAGTGATTGATTTTGTTGTCTGTGATATGGCGTCGTGCGGTGCTTGCTATTTGCCTTGTAATATTATTTTAAGTTATGCTCCTGCTAAGTGGTGGGTCTTGTGTGTATTTTTGTGTTCGGATGGGGGGTTGTGTGTGAGGTTGGTTCGGTATTTGCTCTATTGTCTTTATTGTTTGGTCGGTTTATGTTTAGTTCTGTTTCTTTGATGGTTTGTAATTCGAAAAGTTCCAGCCCGATGTTATTGTTTCGAGTTTGGCTCATCACTGCCCCGTTCATTTCATCTATCCATTTCAACCGCTATTTTGGTTTGCCAGCCTTAATAGTTGCATGTTGTCCTTGCAAAACATACGTGGCTTGATTTAACTTTGGTGGTTGTGTTTGTCCCGCATCTGTGTCGGTTGGGTTTAGGACTGATTTCGGTGGGTCCAGAAGGCGTGTAATTTTTTTCTTAGTGATTTCCTTGTCAGGTTTTGTGAATTTGTTATAGCAACGCATGACGTGTTCGTTGATTTCTGGGGTGCAACTCATGCGTTGCTTTGATTTTTCTGCCTTGGTGCACGCGTGCATACTTGGGTCATCGCCATGGCAAAATTTCGTGAGTTAGGATACGAATTGCTTCCGCATCCACCATATTCACCAGATTTAGCCCCCAGCGATTACTTCCTGTTTTCGAATATGAAAAAATGGCTCGGCGGAAAAAATTTGGCTTAAATGATGAGGTGATTGCTGAAACAAACGCCTATTTTGAAGGGTTGGAGAAATCGTATTTTTTAGATGGGATATAAAAGATAGAAAAAAACGTTGGACTATGTTGAAAAAATAAAATAAAATTTACATATAAAGATGTTTCTTATCAAGGCCAGGTACTTATCATACAACCCTCGTATTATTCACAGTGAATTACTGAAATGTTTGGTAAATTGTTCAAATTTTTTAATTAAGGCTCACTGATTTGATGTCAAAACAAAACTGAATCATATTCAGCAGCAAGCAAGATGATAGTTATTTCTTGTTCGAAAAGCCGTTCCAATAGACATTATGTGGAATTCCAATGTGCAGGTACATCTTTTACCATTTTCTTTACTCCAGTGTTAAAATCTCTCTCGTTTTGTTCTAATTTCATTCTGGTTTAAATGAGTTATAATCCTTCCGAAACTTTCAACGTCCAATACTGATCTGCAATTTTAGAGAGTCGATTAATACCAATTGTTGGGTATGTATAAAACATAATTCATTATTTACTCCTAAGTCTCTTGTAGCTTCTTTAATGTTAGCGCTAGTGTCTCTAATAAATAGTGTGGTTTATACTGTGTGTGGTTTATACTGTTTTCTTCAAGCAACTGATTTAAAGCAGTCTTGCTGGTGTGACTACCTTCTTCGTCTCTCTCATGTTACGCCATGCGTTTCGGTCTTTCGTTTCTCTATACCATGACAATCCTGCTTGTTTTTTGATATCGTCTGCCCAACGTTGAAAAGGTCTACCTCTATTCCTGCGTTCCCCCTAAGGCCGCCATTTGATGTCTTTGGTGCCCCATCCTTCTCGCTTCCTTACATCGTGTCCCGCTCAGTTCCATTTTAGTGTGGTTATTCGTTGGATAATATCTATCACCTTAGTCTTATGTCTAATCCACTCGTTAGTTTTGTGATCTTTTAGGGATATATTTAGTATTCGACATTCGACCGCTCGCTGGTGTACACGTACCTTGTTTATGTTTTTCTGGGTGAAGGTCCAAGTTTTACAGGCATATATCGTCACGGGCAATATGCATTCATTGTCGATTTTTGTTTTTAAGTGCAGCGGATATTCGCCGTCATAATGTCTCTGACTGTTCCGTAAGCTGCCCAAGATAGCTTCATTCTTCTTTCTCTTCTTTCTATTTGATTCTCTCCCATCATCTCAAGTACTTGTCCCAGATATACGTAATTCTCCGTTCTTTCTATGATTTTATCGGCTACTACTACATATTCTTGATTGTTCTTGTCGCTTGTGCAAACTTTGGTCTTGTTTATGTTCATTTCTAAACCAATCTTTCCAGATTCCTTCTGGAGTTCGTTCAACATCGTCTGCAATTCCTTCCTGCTTTGGGATATTAGCACTATGTCATCCGCAAAGCATAGATGGTTCAATCGTTGCCCTTCTATCAAGATACCTTTTTTCTTCCAATTTAGGTTCTTAAAGACGTTCTCTTAAGAATAATTTTGGGGATATTACATTGCCCTGTCTGACGCCTTTTTGTATTTTTATTTTTTCGGTGTTACTATGAAGCTTTATTTGCATAGAAGCGTTGTCATATATTTTTTTTTATTATGTTTCTATATCTGTGGTCTATTCTTGGGTCCTTGAGTGCTTTCATTACCGCACAAATCTCAATGCTGTCAAAGGCTTTTCTGAAATCCACAAAGCCCAGCCACAGCGGAATGTTGTATTCTCTGGTTGTTTCGATTAAGATTCTCATCGTCTACAGTCCCTGGCCAAAATTATTAGACGCACTGCAAGATTTCATGTAAAATATTAATTACCGAGTGATATTGTACCGTTTTATTATTTTAAATTGATTTGTTTTTTATTTTTATATTATCCAATCAATTACCTATTTATTTGACATAAATAAAACAGCATTAATTTAGAAAAGCATAAGTTTATTAAGTTTTAAAGAAAAGTGAAATTAATGTTTGTAAAAGTCAATATTTAGTTGAGCCACCTTTAGCCGCTATCAAAGCTTTAATTCTGCGCGGCATGCTATCAATGCAAGATTGTACTGTCTCTTGCATTTGAGGATGATGATTCCACACATGAATAATCTTTTCTAGGAGCTGGGTTTTGTTGGTAATCACATCTTTAGCCACTTCTCTTTTCATCAGCTCCCACACATTTTCAATGGGGTTCATATCATGGCCAATCCAACAGAGGGATATTTTTTTCTGCCAAAAAAGCTTTAACAGAACGAGCAGTGTGGCAGGGAGCTCCATCTTGCATGAAAGTGAATGGTTCCCCCATTTGGAAACCATTCTCTGAGCTGCGGAATCAATCGATTTTGTAATACTTCTTTGTACTGATCTTGCCTCATTATTCCTTTGACGACGTACAGACGTCCAGTGCCCTTGCCGCTGATGACTGACCAAATCATCACTTTGGTGGGATGTTTAACCGTCGGGACGACACAATCAGGATGAAACTTTTCTCCATGACGACGACGCACATACTGAGCTTTATTCTGCAAAATTTCGAATGTGCTTTCGTCACTGAAGCAGACTTGTCAAAAATAGGAAAAATATATAAACTTCCATGTTTATTTGCTTTATTTAACTGAAAATGATAATAATGTATCAATTATTGATTAAATTGCTGTATCTTACCGATCTCCAGAAGTCCACATCTTTGTCTTGCCATTGTTTGGTCCACTTCAGGCGCTTTGCTTTCATTGCAGCTGTTAACTTGGGCTTCCTGGCGGGGCGACAGGCCTTAAAATCTAATTCTTTCAATTTTCTTCAAACAGTGCGCTTAGAAGCATTTACGCTAGCATCCTGGAGTTGTGATTTTATTACTTTTGTGGTAGCAAATCTGTTTTCTACACAAATTTTCTTCAAACATCTCTCTGACCGTGGAGTGAAAATTGGTTTTCTACCGCATTTTTTCTTTCTTTTCGGGCTTAATTCCTTCCCTGACTCAATTTTTTTTTTATGCGTCGTACACTAGCTTCAGAAACCTCCAAACTTCGTGATATTTCTCGGTTTGTAAATGTTTTCGCAATCACAAGGGCCTTCACTTCCGCTTTTTTACGTGGTGAAAGATCGCCTTTTCTACCCATAATGAAAATAGTCCAATTACTTTTTTTAAAACACTGCATACAAAATAAACTAATAACTGAGTAGTATAAAAACTGTTAAACAAACAATCACAGTCCATAAAGCCACAGAAACACGTCCGTACCTGACTCGATTCCGATCGCGACTGCTACAGGTTTGTACTTGTTTACGTTCATGTATCACTTTGTCAACACAGTTGTTAAAAATAAATACAAATATGTAGTCTACAACAATTCTTTTAAATAAAAATCAATAATATTGTAGTTTAAATATACCATTATTGCATAAAAACTCTTAAGAAACATAAAATTACTAAAAAAAATACAGTGCCAGAGACTGTATATATGGTCTAGAGTGCTATAATTTTTCCTGAACCCGTTTTGTTCTGTGTTTATAAATATATCTAGCTTGTTTTTTAGTCGGTTCAGTATTACTCTGCTAAACAGTTTGTATACCTGTGAGAGCAGGCTTATTGGACGGTAATTTTCGGGATTTTCCATGTCGCCTTTCTTATGAATCAGAATTACGATCGCGTTCTCCTATTCTTCAGGGATGTCTCCTTTTTTAGTGTTCCGTACGGAACACTTATATCACTTCGGTGTCTGTCTATCCGTCTGTCACACCCGATTTTCTCCGAAACTATCTGTCATAGAAAGTTGAAATTTGGAATAATATAGGAATTGATGGCCCCATCAGAGCCATGTAGTTTTGAAAGTTAAATTTTAACTTAAGGGGTTAGTTTTGTGGGGTGAAATCGGAAGTGAAAAAAGAAATTTTTTACTAGGTAATCGAGTGTGATGTCAAATGAATGCTTGTGAAAACATGAGTAATATATATATATATATATATATATATATATATATATATATATATATATATATCTATAAGTTGGATTGAATTCTTTCTTGAACCTTGGAATATTGAATATATATTTTTTCAATTTCTTGGGCTTTATGGTTCTTTTGTTTTAAGGATAGAGAAATTACATCATGTTCTAGTTAGAATTTATTGAAAACGTTTCGCCCGATTTTCAGGCTTCTTCAGTTCATCTAAAAATTGAAATTTTCTGTTTTGGATATTCAATAGGACGCACAAATTTTTTTAATTATGAATATATAAAATTCCTAAACTTATAATACAATGTAGAAGGTGAAAATAATAATAAAAATACACTCAAAATATATATGAAAACTTACATGTGTGGGTTGAAACGAAGACACACTTAACATTCTTTAAAAGGTGTTACTAAGACGGTCACATTTTTTAAAATAACTTTAGATTTGTATAGGGAACGAAAGTCATCCTTTGGTTTGTTTAAGTGTTTTTTTATTTATTATCTGCTATTGAGTTACTATGAGAAGAGTCCGAAATAAATATGACTCAGACCCCTAACGTCGCTTTTGTCGTTTATATTGTTTTTCTCTTTATTAATACAGATCATTTCATGCATTGATCTTTTAAAATAATTTGACTCTTTTTTTAGGATTTTTGTATTTTTAAAATCAAACGAGTGTTTGGTTTGTTTAACGTGTTTTGATAGAGCTGTTGGGTTATCCTTATCATACTTATGGCCATTCAGTCTAGTTTCTAGATGTTGTTTAGTCATGCCGATATAACAGCCGTTGCAGTTTTGACATGGAATAGAATATATCAGGTTTGATTGTTTCAGTAGGGGTGTTTTGGATTTTAGGGGGGTAAAAAGGTGTTTTAATGAGTTATGCGTTTTGTGGCAAACAGTTAAATTATGTTTTTTGAGGACTGCTTTAATTTTTTCTGAAAGTCCTTGAATATATGGCATGGATATGTATGTTGTAGCTGTTCTTTGTTTTGGTTGTTTATCTAGAGTATTATATAATTTGTGAGTTCTGGTTTTTAAAATTTTGTTAATTAGCTTAACCGGATAATTGTTGTTGGTTAAGGTAGTTTTTATTTTTTCTATGATTTCTGCTCTATATTTAGGACTTGTTAGTTTTAAGCCTCTGTCAATTAAATTTATGACGGTATTTTTTTCTTAAAATTTAAAGGATGGTGTGAATGGTAGTTTAGATATTTTCCAGAACTTGTTGGTTTTGTGTACCATTTGCTATTTATTTTGTTTTTTTTCTCTTATTAGAGTTAGATCTAGGAAATTTATGGCGTTGTTTTGTTCTGTTTCGATGGTGAATTGTAATTTTTTGTTGAATTGGTTGAAGGCTTTAACTGTGTTTTCTATTTGGTCTTCTTTTAGTGCTAGAATACAATCATCTACGTATCTTTTGAAGAAAATAGGTTTGTTGCTTAAGCTGTCAATAACACTTTCCTCCAAATATTCCAATGCCAGTTGGGCAAGGGTAGCAGAAATAGGAGCCCCCCCCCATTGCACAACCTTTCATTTGAAGGTAGAATGAGTTTTGGTACTGAAAGAAATTGTTTTTAAAGATTATATTTATGGCATTTATGAATTCTTCTTGTGGTAGGCAGGCAAAAAATAATCCTCAAATTACGATCCTAACTCCGGACAAAAGCAACAAAACTGTTATTCTTAACACAATCGACTACGAATCAAAAATGTTAGAATTATTAAATGATGAAAGTACTTATAAGAAAATACAAAACAACCCCACAAATACCTATCAAACTTTAAATAACGATTTAGTTAAAACCTGGTACAACAAACACTACATCAGTAAGGAAACATATAACACTCTTATCATTCACAATGCAGAACCTCCCAAAATATACGGCCTTCCCAAATTGCACAAGCCCAACATCCCACTAAGACCGATAGTTTCTAGTATACAGTCCCCTTTCTACAATATCTCCAAATTCCTCTCAAATATTCTTTCTAAAGTCACAGGAAAAAATGTTTTTTTTATATAAAAAACTCTTTCTAGTTTAAAAATTTCATAGATAGTATACACATGCCCAATGAAAGTAAACTCATATCCCTCGATGTCATGTCCTTATATACAAACTTACCCATAAACCTTATAATCACCGCAATAACAAATAAATGGGACCAAATTAAAAAACACACCTGCCTACCACAAGAAGAATTCATAAATGCCATAAATATAATCTTTAAAAACAATTTCTTTCAGTACCAGAACTCATTCTACCTTCAAATGGAAGGTTGTGCAATGGGGGCTCCTATTTCTGCTACCCTTGCCCAACTGGCATTGGAATATTTGGAGGAAAGTGTTATTGACAGCTTAAGCAACAAACCTATTTTCTTCAAAAGATACGTAGATGATTGTATTCTAGCACTAAAAGAAGACCAAATAGAAAACACAGTTAAAGCCTTCAACCAATTCAACAAAAAATTACAATTCACCATCGAAACAGAACAAAACAACGCCATAAATTTCCTAGATCTAACTCTAATAAGAGAAAAAAAACAAAATAAATAGCAAATGGTACACAAAACCAACAAGTTCTGGAAAATATCTAAACTACCATTCACACCATCCTTTAAATTTTAAGAAAAATACCGTCATAAATTTAATTGACAGAGGCTTAAAACTAACAAGTCCTAAATATAGAGCAGAAATAATAGAAAAAATAAAAACTACCTTAACCAACAACAATTATCCGGTTAAGCTAATTAACAAAATTTTAAAAACCAGAACTCACAAATTATATAATACTCTAGATAAACAACCAAAACAAAGAACAGCTACAACATACATATCCATGCCATATATTCAAGGACTTTCAGAAAAAATTAAAGCAGTCCTCAAAAAACATAATTTAACTGTTTGCCACAAAACGCATAACTCATTAAAACACCTTTTTACCCCCCTAAAATTCAAAACACCCCTACTGAAACAATCAAACCTGATATATTCTATTCCATGTCAAAACTGCAACGGCTGTTATATCGGCATGACTAAACAACATCTAGAAACTAGACTGAATGGCCATAAGTATGATAAGAATAACCCAACAGCTCTATCAAAACACGTTAAACAAACCAAACACTCGTTTGATTTTAAAAATACAAAAATCCTAAAAAAGAGTCAAATTATTTTAAAAGATCAATGCATGAAATGATCTGTATTAATAAAGAGAAAAACAATATAAACGACAAAAGCGACGTTAGGGGTCTGAGTCATATTTATTTCGGACTCTTCTCATAGTAACTCAATAGCAGATAATAAATAAAAAAACACTTAAACAAACCAAAGGATGACTTTCGTTCCCTATACAAATCTAAAGTTATTTTAAAAAATGTGACCGTCTTAGTAACACCTTTTAAAGAATGTTAAGTGTGTCTTCGTTTCAACCCACACATGTAAGTTTTCATATATATTTTGAGTGTATTTTTATTATTATTTTCACCTTCTACATTGTATTATAAGTTTAAGAATTTTATATATTCATAATTAAAAAAATTTGTGCGTCCTATTGAATATCCAAAACAGAAAATTTCAATTTTTAGATGAACTGAAGAAGCCTGAAAATCGGGCGAAACGTTTTCAATAAATTCTAACTAGAACATGATGTAATTTCTCTATCCTTAAAACAAAAGAACCATAAAGCCCAAGAAATTGAAAATATATATATATATATATATATATATATATATATATATATATATATATATATATATATATATATATATATATAATGTAATACTTGCGCGCACTCTTCTTTGTATTACTTTTAAAAAATCGCGAAAACTCCCTTATCTCGAAAAGTACTTATCAAAAAATTTTGAAAAAAGTCTGAAATATTCTCCACGGGGTGTAGATTGAACGAAAATTATCACGAGTGCATTACCTGTAATAATTTATCTGGTATATAAAAAAAAACAGAGATTTCAAGGTCATCAATTTTCAGTAAAGATTGGAAATAAACATTGTTGAAAACTCATTTGGGGTGTGTTTTGTGAAGTCACTGATCATTCTATACTTCCGTTACAACATTTTTTATTTTAAAAGCAATCAACGTACGGAACACTAATTGCGCAAGTTCAACTTGCACTTGACCGGTTATTCTGTACATATGTTGAACAGTCTCACAAGTTCTTTCCATAATTTACTTCCTCCTTCCTTTAGCATCTCAGGTATTATTTGATCTTTTCCTGAGGCATCTCCGTTTTTTGTTTTGTGTAGCGCTTATCTTATTTCATCCTCGTTTATGGGTGGTATATCTTCTGTTCCCTCATTTACTATTTTTCTTTTTATTCCATTCTTGTACTGTTGTTTCTCTTTTGGGACCTGTATAGATCTTGATAGAATTTTTGCGCTGTTTTTAGAATTTCGTTTCTATCGGCGATTGTTTCTCCTTCTTTTTTCTGTGACTACCTTCTACGTCTGTGATATTAAGCAAAAAATGTTTTGGTTTAAAATCTTTAGTTAGCCAGTGTGCCTTCAATCTTATAAAGTTCTTGTTATTTTCATTAGATATCCACCTATCTGTAGTAAAGGAAAATAAATCAATATCTGACAGTAAATCAGCAGTTT
The DNA here is from genome assembly GCA_019049505.1 of Pachyrhynchus sulphureomaculatus. Classification (NCBI taxonomy): domain Eukaryota; kingdom Metazoa; phylum Arthropoda; class Insecta; order Coleoptera; family Curculionidae; genus Pachyrhynchus; species Pachyrhynchus sulphureomaculatus. The sequence goes on along the minus strand of CM032446.1, from coordinate 254,846,722 downwards.
CGTATATATTGGCTAAAAAATGGTCGGCTTGGAATATTATTTGAACCCTAAAAAAGGTAAGCATTTAGAATTTTTTTAGTTCTATTTTTTTTTAGCTAGAAGAATATTTTGCTGCCTTATTTTTTGATAAAGAAAGAGGAAGAAAATTATTTTGAAAACAATTTATTATCATCTTTATCCTTTAAGTTATATGTGCCTTTTATCGTGCAAAAGTAAATAACAACAATAACCTTAGTAAAGTAACATTTCATTTTTACGCTTATAGTGCAGTAAAAAAAATGTGAAAATAATGATGAGATAGGCATAGTTTAGATCCAGTAATATTATAATTTTACCCTCTTTGGGGTATCACCAGGAGTATTGTCCTGACTTTGGACCTTGAAAAACTTATGCTCTTTTGTTTATAAACAACTTAAGTTTTTAAAATGCATTTTTTGAGCTTAAAATGTGAATAACTCCGGTTATATAAGTCGGATCGAGACAAAAAAAAACCGAACTCTTCGTAATGAAATTTCCAACAAATCCTCATTAGTTGCTCAAGTGCGTACATGACCTACAAAATTGGAAAAACAAGCAAAAAAGTTTTTTTTTTTTCATTTTATTTTACAGGTCGACCGGCTTGAAACTTTCAGAAAGTATGCCTTTTGTTATAGCAAAAAATACCTTGAAATTTCGAAGTAAAAATATTGAACCCAGTGGGCACAATTGAAAATTTTTATTTGAAATTTGAATTGCCCGCAATTTTATGCCTGTTGGTCCAAAATAGATCTTTATTTTTTTCACAATTTAGGTCTCGATGCCAGCTTTCCGATGGCACTTAAAAAATTTTTTTGGGGTCATTTTAGCTGTTTTCTTTACGTTTTTTTTTTATTAATCAAATAACAACAAATGCGTTTTTACGGTCATTTTGAAAAAAAATTATTAACGAAAATAAATTTCTAAGTCCAACTTGCACTTGACCGGTTATTATTTTTAGTGTTCCGTATGGAACACTCATAAGATGACTTCGGTGTCTGCCCGTCTGTCTGTCTGCCACACCCGATTTTCTCCGAAACTATTTGTCATAGAAAGTTGAAATTTGGTAATAATATAGGAATTGATGGCCTCATCAAAGCCATCTAGTTTTGAAAGTTAAATTTTGACTTAAGGGGTTAGTTTTGGGGGGTGAAATCGAAAGTGAATAAAAAAATGTTACTAGGTCATCGAGCGTGGTGTCAAATGAAAGCACATAACACAACAGGTAACAACCAATTTTCATAAGTTATGTATTTCTGACACTAATCGATACATAGAAAGACTCGAGAGATCATTGGATGAGCTATTACAGGACCTTAGGACTCTATATATATATATATATATATATATATATATATATATATATATATATATATATATATATATATTATATTTTATGTGTTCTTGGAATTAGATCATTAAAACTGTTCTTGGTTTTGTTATATATTTATTAACATTTCGACCTTCGGAAGAGGTCTTCTTCAAAATTTGCTCTAAAAGATTACATTGGAAGAATTAAATATAGCTAGTATTAATCCGTTTGTTGTATATTTCGGGGTTAAATATTTGTGCCTTTTCGTAGTTTTTAATTTTATATAAAATTAACTGTATACATTAATGAGAGCCTTACCTTAGAAGGTAGTTCATTTCGTGGGGTGTTGAGTTTAAAACACTATTAATATCACATTTTTTCTTTCTACAAACAAACCACTTAACTTGAGGGACATTAACACATGAGCTGAAAAGTCCCGGGCCTAACACATAGATGGCGCTAGTGTTATTGCAGTCACCTTTTTTTCAGTTAATACTAACCTTCAAAAGACAGCTGTTAAAATTTCATGATATTCTATTCATTAGTTTGTGAGTTATTGTGCTGAGAGTGAGGCTACTTTTGTTATTTTCAAAACAATGGATCAAAAACAATTTCGTGTTTTAATTTTACACTGCTTCTTGATGGGAAAAAATACCGTTCAAGCGAAGCAATGGCTTGAAAAGTGTTATGGGGACTCCGCTCCATCAGAAACAACAATAAAACGTTGGTTTGCTGACTTCAAACGTGGTCGTAGAGACACCGATGATGCAGAACGCAGTGGACGTCCAAATGAGGCGGTAACACCAGAAAAACATCAAAAAAATCCATAAAATCGTTTTGAATGATCGAAAAGTGAAGTTGCGTGAGTTAGCTGACATCGTAAAGATATCAAAAGAACGTGTTGGCTTTATATTGCATGAGCATTTGACTATGAGAAAGCTCTGTTCAAAGTGGGTGCCGCGTTTGCTTACTGTTGACCAAAAACAAGAACGTGTTGATGATTTTGAGCAGTGTTTGGCCATGTTTAAACGTAACAAACCGGAATTTTTGCGTCGATATGTGACAATGGATGAAACATGGATCCATCACTTCACTCCGGAATCAAAAAACGATCGTCATCTGAGTGGACAGCAACTGGTGAACCTCGTCCCAAAGCGCCCGAAAGCACAACAATCGGCTGGAAAGGTTATGGCCTCGATATATTTTGGGATGTGCGTGGTGTAATATTCATCGACTATCTTGAGAAAGGAAATACCATCAACAGTGAATATTATATAGCGTTATTGGAGCGTTTGAAGGCCGAAATTGCAAAGAAACGACCGCATATGGCAAAGAAAAAAATTTTGTTTCATCAAGACAACGCACCGTGTCACAAGTCAATCAAAACAATGGCAAAACTACATGAATTGAACTTCGAATTGCTCCCACATCCACCGTATTCGCCAGATTTGGCTCCCAGCGACTACTGGCTGTTCGCAGACCTGAAAAAAATGCTCGCCGGTAAGAAATTTCGCACGAATGAAGAGGTTATCGCTGAAACTGAGGCCTATTTTGAGGCAAAAGATAAATCGTTCTACAAAAGTGGTATTGAAATGTTAGAGCGGCGCTGGAATGATTGCGTTGCTCTTGATGGAGATTACGTTGATGAATAAAGCTAATTTTGAACCAAAAAAACCGTGTTTTCTTTGTTAGGCCCGGGACTTTTCAGCCCATGTGTTATATGACTGGTAGGTAGATACGGTTTAGGTTATTTACATCTGTTTTTTTCGTTTATTGCAGTGGGTGTCAACCTAATATGAACGGATTCGAGAATTTCTCTTTTTTTTGTATTTATTTCGGTGTTGATAATTTTGATGTTTTTGAAGTCAAAGGTATGGCTTTTATTTATTTCATGATTCGTAAGGGCTGTACTATTTTTTTTGTCGTATTTATGGCCTTTGATTCTATTTTCTAGATATTGGCTTGTTTGCCCGACGTAAATTCCTTCGCAGTTGTTACATTTGATTTCGTAGACTATGTTACTTTTTTATTATTTGGGGTTTTGGTTTTAAGCCTGGAAAAAATTGGATGAGAGCAGATTATATGATTTATGACATAACCGGATTTTGTAGTTTTCAAAAAGTTTTTTGAGTGGTTGGGATAGGCCATTTATAAACGGTAGTGCAATATATGTTTTTTGGTTGTTGTTGGATGATTTTTTACTTATTGGGGTATTGTAAAAGTTATGTATTCGTTGTTTGAAGATTTTGTTTATAAGGTACATCGGATATTTGTTAAGTGTTAATGCTTCTTTAGCTTTGGTTATTGCACTCTCTCTGTATTCTGTGTCAGAAAGCTTGATTGCTCTATCTGCTAGACCTATGACTACAGATTTTTTTTTTGTGAATTCGGGTGGTGTGATTCATAATTAAGGTATCTAGACGACCATGTATTTTTAGTATACCATTCAGTTTTTATATTTTTATTATTGTGGTGTAAAGTTACATCTAAGAAATTTATCCTATTGTTGTCTTCTGTTTCGAATGTGAATTGAATGTTTTTGTGGTAACTGTTGAATTTTTGTATGATATAATTAATTTGGTTTTTAGGTATAGCGGTCAAACAATCATCAACATATCTGTAAAAAAATGGAATGTTGAAGTTTAATTTTGGTATGATATCAGTTTCTAAGTCTTCCATTACTAATTGTGCAATTACGCTGGAAATAGATGCTCCCATTGCACACCCATCTATTTGTTCGTAAATTTTATTTTCGTATTGGAAATACATCGATTTTAGAAAAAAAATGTGATATTAATAGTGTTTTAAACTCAACACCCCACGAAATGAACTACTTTCTAAGGTAAGGCTCTCATTAATGTATACAGTTAATTTTATAAAATTAAAAACTACGAAAAGGCACAAATATTTAACCCCGAAATATACAACAAACGGATTAATACTAGCTATATTTAATTCTTCCAATGTAATCTTTTAGAGCAAATTTTGAAGAAGACCTCTTCCGAAGGTCGAAACGTTAATAAATATATAACAAAACCAAGAACAGTTTTAATGATCTAATTCCAAGAACACATAAAATATAAAAAATATATATATACCAAGATCAAAGAACCTTACACTCAACAAAAAAAAAAAAAAATATATATATATATATATATATATATATATATATATATATATATATATATATATATATATATATATATAACATATATATATATATATATATATATATATATATATATATATATATATATATATATATATATATATATAATGTAATACTTGCGCGAACTTTTCTTTGCATGATTTTAAAAAATCGCTGTCCACCCGCCTAATCTCGAAAAGTACTCATCAAAAAGTATTGAAAAAATTCTGGAATATTCTCTACGGGGTGTAGATTGAATGAAAATTATCACGAGTGCATTACCTTTAATAATTTATCTGGTATATAAAAAAAAAACAAAAAATTTTAAGGTCATCAGTTTTCAGTAAAGATTGGAAACAAATTTTGTTGAAAACTCATTTGGGGTGTGTTTTCTGAAGGCACTGATCATTTTATATCTCCGTAACAAAATTTTTTATTTTAAAAGCAATCAACGTACGGAACACTAATTACGCAAGTTCAACTTGCACTTGACCGGTTATTTTATATCAGATAAATTATCAAAGTAATGCATTCGAAATAATTTTTGCACAACTTATGGAAACTTTATGGAAACTATTCCAAGATTTTTTCAGAATTTTTTGTGTAGTCTTTTAGAAATAGGATAGGTGGACAGGGGTACTTCTTTTAAAAAATACAAAGGAAAATGTGCGCAAGTATTACATCATTTATATGTTTCAACTCGTGTTTTCACAAGCTTTCACCCTGTAAAACTAACCCCACAAGTCAAAATTTAACTTTCAAAACTACACGGCTCTGATTGCGCCATCAATTTCTAGATTTCTGGCAAATTTCAACTTTCTTTGTCAAATAGTTTCGAAGAAAATCAAATGTGGCAGACAGACACCAAAGTGATCTCATAAGTGGTCCGTACGAAACACTAAAAATTACATAAATAAGGGCTTTTCAATATGTGAGACAGACATTTAGTTGACGGAGTCGTATTAACTTTGTAACAGGAATACAAAAAATGTTTTATTTCGAATTTCGTAAATAAAGCATAACAATATTAAAAAAATCGAGTGTGACTGACGGACAGATGGACAGACAGACGGACAGACACCGAAGTGATCTTATAAGTGTTCCGTATGGAACACTAAAAAGATTTCGAGTCATATTTCAAAACTAGTTATGAACGTTTCTTAACAAGTGATAAAATATTAAACAATAACTGACAGTTCCAAATGGCTAAATTTTTTAAATGATTCATAATTTTGTGTGTTTAGAATGCTTGAATGCATGAATATGTAGAGCCTGCATGTACCTAAATTTGTGCCGAACCAGAACTATTTGGGTCTCCCTTCACCTGCAACTTACTGAAATAATCAGGTCAGCAAGAAGTGTATTGTTAACAATCTATTACTTTTTTTTATTTATTGAAACTATCTAAAACCTTCTGATAAGGAGGAACAAGATTTCGTACGGTAATTTTCCTAAGGAACTGGAGATCAGATATCTTTAAGTAGCTTCATCCTTTATGGAGTCCCAGAAACGCATAACAAGGTCGGTATGCTGATTTTGGCTAACTTTATTAAGGCTTTTGTCGAACCCCACTGCGCACATGTTACATTGTGTAAATGTATAAGCGGCGCTGGCTGCAGATATCACGCGAAGCTGGGATAAAGCTCTTACCGAATGAAGCAGCCACGATCAGTCGTATCTATGCCGTGCAGTTCTAAATACTCCATTTTTCATATTTTCAACTTTTCTGATATTTCCCGATTTTTCAACTAACTCTGATAATTTCATGTTTTCCAGGTTGCTGAACCCTTTTAACTTTTAGTCGACCCGAACCTTAATATCACCAAATTTTTATTATTTTATGTTGTTCTAATGTATCTTAATATTGGCAGTATTTTCGTATGTTTTATGTCTAATTTTACCGCCTGGTGATGTAAACTGTTAATTAATTATTAATGCGGATATACAATTTTATGTACTGGACCTATTATGTGTATAACGTCTGTCTGGTGCGATTAGTCTATTTATTTGTATTCCTGTAAGTTCTATTAAAATTTTAAACCTGAGTATTTTTCTCTAAAATATTTTTTAAGGGGTTACATACACCTGAAATTTTCAAAAATTCGATTTTTTTGCAGATTTTTATTCTCTATACTGCTAAGAATTATTCAACAAAATTTTTTAAGAAAATTCCATACCATTACAAAGTCATAGTATTAAATGTGACCTGATGTCGGATTGGGACCGCTATCTGTTTTTAGACACTGTCTGCAGTATTACTCAATTTTTAATATTTTCTAACTTTTTAGTGTTCAGTACGGAATACTTATAAGATGACTTCGGTGCCTGTCCGTCTGTCTGTCACACCCGATTTTCTCCGAAACTATTTGTCATAGAAAGTTGAAATTTGGTAATAATATAGGAATTGATGGCCTCATTAGAGCCATCTAGTTTTGAAAGTTAAATTTTGACTTAAGGGGTTAGTTTTGGGGGGTGAAGTTGAAAGTCAAATGAAAGCTTGTGAAAACACGATTAATATATATATATATATATATATATATATATATATATATATATATATATATATATATATATATATGTAATGTAATACTTGTGCGCACTTTTCTTTGTATTATTTTTAAAAAATTGCGAAAAATCGCTGTCCACCCGCCTTATCTAGAAAAGTACTCATCAAAAAATTTTGAAAAAATTCTGGGATATTCTCCACGGGGTGTAGATTGAACGAAAATTATCACGAGTGCATTATCTTTATTAATTTATCTGGTATATAAAAAAACAAAAATTTCAAGGTCATCAGTTTTCAGTAAAGATTAGAAAACTCATTTGGGGTGTGACCTTTGACCTCTGGTATGGTCCGATGGCGGTGTTCTTTGAGGGATGTCTTCACTCTGGGGAAAAGAAAAAAGTCCGGTAGGGCCAAATAGTGATTGTAGGGGGCCTGGGGAAGCGTAGCGATGCCGTTCCGGGCCAGGTAGCCGTTGACCACGAAGCAGGTGTGGCTTGGTGCATTATCATGATGCAGCTTCCAATTGGCGGCAATGTCTGGCTGGATCATGGCCATCGTACCATAGCCGATTTTCCGAGTCCCACACAGAATTTAATGGCGTAGCGCTGTTCGATAAAACGTTGCATTTTTAAGCTTCGACCGGGCCTACAGACCGGGGTCCACTAAAACCACGATACGAACAGCACGAAAGCTCGTAGGCGACTGACGCTAGGCGCGTTTTTAAGCAGATTTCCCCCTCCATCGAACCCGCCTGGAGCGAGCGCGCCGCGACGTACAGTCGTAAGTTAATTTTTATCCAAACCCTGTACGTTTGGCAAAAGGTTACCTGTTTTCTGTACGACTTTATGGAGCAGAAGAAGGGATTCTGAAAAAGGATAACATCACCAAGTTGGAGACTATTCAGTATATATCATCACTATACCAAACACTTTATTTTTGCACTATATATCTATCTATTACTGTGTGTACTTCCTAATGATTCATTTCATTGCAAACAACATTACATTTTTTTAATTCATCGTTTGGTCACATTCCTATTGAATAGAGTAAACTTTAATAAAGAAAGGAATCGTATTAGAAATATAACTAGAGTTAATGGTTATGCGATCACTTAGTAAATAAGCTAATAAATAGACATAAGTTTAGGTTTAATATTCAGAATTCCACCTTTTTTACACGCGAAGAAAATAACACCAAGTATGTCTCCATACCATATAATCCGAAATATAGCAAGGGACTCGATAAGGTATTTAATAAGGTAGGCCTCACCTTAGTCTATAAGTCATCAGACAATCTGAGGAATATCTCAGGAAATCCCAAATATAAGATTCCTAATTGTGAGAAAAGTGGAATTTATGAAATTAGCTGTAATGATTGTGACAAAAGGTATGTTGGGCAAACTAAAAGGTCAATTAAAACACGATTTAAAGAACATTTAGCACACTTAAAATACAGTAGAACAGAAAAGTCTAGCATTGCCGAACATGCCCTTGAAGCTGATCATATTGTAACATTAGATAATCTAAGATTAATAAAAAATGTATCCGATAGGAGATTGTTGAACGCATTCGAAAGTATGCAAATTATAAAATGTAAAAGTAGTTTAAATAAAGACAGAGGGCCTATTCCTTATAATCCCCTCTACTGGTTACTTGATCGGAACTGATGGCCTTGCCTATGCCATTAGTTCCGCCTGAGTAATTCAAGAGTTAGGCTAAATATAAATAAGGATTTGTAGTTTAGCTTTAGTCAACCATCGCTCCTGATGAAGCTAACATGGTTAGCGAAACGCGCTTCGAGTGCAAAAATAAAGTGTTTGGTGAAGTGGTGATATATACTGAGTAATATTATTGTGCCAAAGATTCCACATTCCCAACTTAAGTTGGAGATATTCAGAATTTGGTTACACAGAACAATTTTTGGTATTCGTGGGTTGACAGAGTAACAAATATTCAGACATTAAATAGAGTGAATGGAGAGAAAGAAATTGTGATATCATCGTAACATTTGAAGAAGATTATGAGGGGAGAAAAGTGTCATTTGCTTTAACTAAATATACAAGGGAAAATTATGGCTAAAAGAACCGTAGGTTGTGTTCAAAGTGGGTGCCTAGGATGGACACTAATCAACAAAACATAATGCATGTGCACTTCGATTTCACATCTTATAACATTCTCCATGTTGCCGTGATATCGTTCTTTCAGATTACCATGTGTTTGGACCTTTGAAAGAGGCTTTGAAGGGACGAGGATTTGGGAGTAATGCCGAGGTTACAGAGGTGGTATATTGTTTGTTGAGGGGGCACAACCAGAAACATTTTGTACTAAGAGAATAAAAAAGTTGATGTAACGGTGTTAGTAACGTATAAAACAAGAAGGAGATTATGTTGAGAAATGACATATTATTTACATCTCTAATTGAAATATATTACTTAAAAAAATTGATTGGTGTCATTTGACATATAATGTTCAAATTGTCGAATTAAAATTATTGAAGAATAGTTGTATACACTGAAGAGCTTATGGAACAGTAAACCATCGGAAACTATAAGGAAAGATTAAACAATCAAGCGGATATCCGCTGCAGCAATCCCGATGAGCACAGAGCAGAACAGAGCGCTGGTAGAGCAAGCTATCGCTTTAACGAAATTCGGCACGATCCATCCGCTTTAGGATACACAGAACACAAAAAGTTGTCCGTCGGGACCGGAGGGTGGGGAATAGTTGCCGCCGAGGGGTGGAAACGGGGATCGGCTCTGTTCGGGGGTGGGGGCGCGCACTTGTCACTGGGCCGCCTGCCGCCGCCTGTTCTGCCGGCTCTGTGCGGCTTTGTGGAACAGGCGGGCCGTGCTGCACGTCCTCGTGGAGCACGTCGTCGTAGGATGGGACTGCGGAGAATAGAGCACGAATTTCGAAAGTAATTGGAACAAGTTCTTTTTGGATTTCGGCCGAAAAGAGTACGTTCTTTCTTTTTTTCTAAATCCTTATTATTTTTTCCTTGTTATAAGCTCGTGCCTTGAATAAATAGTGCACATATATATTTTTTAAATTTTCAATCAAAATGTTTCAACAAACGCTAAAGTGAAAAATATTTTCCTGCAAACTCGTAGTTTTAAAATAATTACTGAATTCGACTTCTCCCCACTAACTAATAATTTAATCGAAGTATTACAACTCAATATTTGAAACGATATGTATGTCCATACATATCTATTTTTATTATAGACCAGCGTTTCTCAACCTGTGGGGCGCGCCCCACTAGGGGCGTGATTACACATTATTAAAAATATTTATTGAAAGGAAAGCAAAACAAAATACATTCTGACTTAATAAAAAATAAAATACACGTTTACACTGATATAATACACCTATAAATAGGATTGTATTAGTACTGCACAATGTATTTACCTAATAATTAATACAGTCGACACTGTTCATAGTGAAACTCTATATAGTGAAAAACTCTTTATAGTGCAATTTTTTCAAGACCTAGAATATTTTAATGAAATTTCATGTAAAAAGCCCCGCATATAGTGAATCTGTAAAATAGTAACACTCTATATAATAAAATTTTTACCGGAATTTTATGTATAAATTTTTACGCATTTATTGCGATCTTGGCCATTTCGGGTTTCCCATTTTTATCTAACATTAGCACGAATTCCATTTTTATGATGCATTCTTTTGAAAAGGTTCTTAATGCGTTTATAACGCCTAATGGTTGGCAATAAATCAGGTAGATTTCTGTGAGAAACCCGGGGAATAACCCATTTTATAGAAACCCGGGGAAAAACCCATTTTATAGTCGAGGCCTAGTAACTCGCAAATTCAGGTTCAGTTTCTTTTTGTTTAAGAATCAAGTAAGATGTCTAAGCGAGTGTGTTTAAGTTTAGCTGAGAAAATTAAAGTTTTGGAGGAAGTTGATAAAGGCTGCAAAAAAATTGATGTTGCTGCAAAATTTGGTGTTTCTCCAGGTTGCGTCTCTCTGATAATAAAAAGTCGCGACAGTATCATCAAGAAACCTAGTGTTTCAAGCAGTCGAAAAAGAGTACGGGTGAGTACTTTCGAGGATGTAAATGAAGCAGTTTTACGATGGTTTCAAGTGGCCCGTACGCATCAAAACGTACCAATATCGGGAAATTTAATAAAGCAAAAGGCTTTAGAATTTGCTAAAGAATTTAACTGCGTTAATTTTCAAGCTAGTGAAGGGTGGTTGAGTGCCTGGAAGACTCGCAATTCAATTGTTTTCAAGACGGTGTCGCGAGAGTGCAAGCGTTAGTCAGGAGGATTGTGACATTTGGACTGAAACTGTTTTAAAAAGTGCATTGAAAAAGTACGAGCCAAAAAACGTTTTCAATTGTGATGAAACCGGTTTGTTTTTTAAATGTTTGCCAAATAAAACTTTTGCTTTTAAAAGTGATAAATGTTTTGGTGTTAAAACAAGTAAAGAAAGGGTGACACTTATGGTTGGAGCAAACATGGATGGTTCAGAAAAACTGAAATTACTGCTCATAGGTAAAAGCAAAAATCCCCGTTGTTTAAAAGGAGTTAAATCTTTGGAGTTAGATTACGCCAATAATAAAAAGGCATGGATGACTTCTGAGATTTTCGAAAGATGGATCAAAGAATTGGACACAAAGATGAAAAGCCAAAAGCGAAATATTGTGATGTTTATAGACAATTGCCCTGCACATCCAGTTACTGTAAGTAAAAAATTAAGGAATATTGAATTGATCTTTTTTCAACCAAACATGCCTCCAAATTGCAACCTATGGATCAGGGTATTATAAAAAACGTAAAACATCATTACCGAAACAGAATTGTTCACAAAATTGTTAATGCGATTGATAACAACCTTCCAGTCCAAAAATTGATTACCCTTAAAGAGTGTATAACCGAAGTCGCTAAAGTATGGAGTGAAAATGTTTCTCAGAAAACTATCAAAAACTGCTTTTCTAAAGCAGGTTTTACTGAAAAAATTGACGAATGGGAACAAGAAGACGAAATGGATCTCGCTACCTTAAAAAGGCAATGGGGTATTTTACAAAAAACTGCTACCGTCGACGCAGATTTTTTACTTGAAGATTTCTTAGAAATCGACCATGATGTTGGCACGTCAGATCTCCCAACTGACCAAGACATAATTGACGATATAAAAAGTATAGAAGATCATGAAGAAGAAACTGAAACCGGGGAAAGTCCTGCTAAATTTAGTGAAAATGAAATAAGAAATGCATTTGACATTGTGCGAACTACTCTCAGGGGCCAGGAAAGTGTACCTGATCAAATTTTTATGCATTTGAATAGATGCGAGAATTTTGTTGAGCAACAATTATTTTTCAAAAGTAATGTTCAAAAGAAAATAACTGATTATTTTTCCTAGTACGTATGTATGTAGTATGTACATATGTATTAACAGATTTTGTATTATTCTTTTTATTTCGCATGTAGTACATACATACATAAAGTCCGTACGTTATATCTTTACATGTGCGTCATAGTTTTCAGGCAATATCCCAGACGACTATTATATTTTTTGTCTCTTTTTACCAATACCTACGATTTATTGGTGAAAAGAGACAAATAATATAATAGTCGTCTGCTATATGGCCTGAAAACTATGACGCACGGGTAAAGATATAACGTACGGACTTTATGTATGTATTTAGCCCTGTACATGCTATGTACTATTTAAACTTTCAAATGTTTAATAAAATCTTTTCTAATAATTCAATTTTTGCAATTTTTTTTGTTGCTTGTAACTTATGAAATACAAGTAAATGATTACCAATATAAAATACATACATAGCAATATATACGGATTTTTTCTTTATATAGTGAAAAACTTTCTATAGTGAAATTTTGGTCAACATTTTGGTTTTTCACTATGTAGAGTGTCGACTGTATATCAATACTAAATTAAAAACAAGTTTAATAATTATTAGTGACTCCCTTGGGCCTGTTTTGCAGAGCAAAGATTTTCGAAGGATGGTTTAATATTAGAAATACACTCTGAGTGTATGGGAATATTTTGAAATGGATCCCTAACCCACTCGTAACTTGCTACCAAGTTTTCGTCAGTAAGAAAATACTTTTTAAAATTCTTTGCCAAAATGGCTTGATGATTTTCAGTGGTTACTAAAACAACTTTCACGTGTTATTCTTCAACCTTGTATGTTTTCTCACATTCACCCACATTTGCAAACATTTCTAGGTTTTTTTGCTTTACATTTCTGCTCCACAATTCCAATTTTCTACAAAAAGCATTAATTTTATCATTTGTAACGAATATTTGTGTATTTGTTCCTTGGAGTTGAAGATTTAAGGTATTTAGTTTCTCGAATATATCGTCCAAGTAGCTCAATTTCATCACAAATAAACTATGTCGAAACTTCTCGGCTTCCGGTCGGTTTTCCTCTTCTAGAAAAATGGCGATTTCATTTCTTAATTCATAAACACGTTGCATTTCCCACGTGATAACGATCTTGCCTCGCAATAAAATAGTAACGTTGAATGTTTGGCACCCATGTCTTTACAAAGTACAGAAAAAATTCTAGATTTTAGGCGTCTCATTTTAATACAATTTACTACGGTTACAACCGTAGTGAGCACAATATTCAGAGCCGGACTCATTTGTTTGGAAGCCACAGCTTCTCTGTGGATCATACAATGTGTCTACACACATAGTGTAAATTTTTGTTTCACAAGTACTTGTACACTTTGAAATCTTCCAGACATTGAATGAGCACCATCGGTACATATTCTGACGCAATATTTCCACTCCATATTTGCCTCGTTTATAAAATCATTTAAGATAGCAAATAATGCGAGTGATGTTGCTTTGAGTTCTATTGGTTTGCACAAAATTAGTTCCCCTACTGCTGACATACCATCACAAAATCGAACATAGGCAATGGAATGAGAATCTTTATTACTATCTGTTGCCTCATCAAGCTGAATTGAAAACAATTTGTCACGCAACTTCCCGAAAAGCTGATGCTGTACATCTTCACCTATATCACCAATTCGACGGGCAACAGTATCATTTGATATAGGTATAGATAGCAATTGTTTGGCAAATTTATCTCCAAACATAGTTTCTACAATCTGAATTGCTGCTGGCAAAACAAGCTCTTCACCAATGGTGTGAGGTTTTTTACATCTGGTTATTTTATATGAAATTTTGTAGAAGCAAGTAGAGCTTTTTCATTCTCAGACAAAGTTTTTTTAAAAAATGATTTCTGTTTTACATATGATTTTAATTTTACTTCGAAGAATTCTCGGAGTTTGTTAAGGTACTCACTATGAAGCGTTTCCAAATGTCGTTTAAGCTTATCTGGTTTTATGCTGTCTGTTGCCAAGAGTTCTGAGCAAATAACACACAGGGGCCGTTCTTCATTTAATTCAGTACTGGTAAATCCTAAATTTAAGTATTCTTGAGAATATTTTCATGATTTTATTTTCGGAACCACGCTCGTCTGCGCACTTGTTGATGCTTCACTATCGCCTAATGCTCGCTTACACCCACTTAAAGATTTATCCATGATTCTGTAGAAATTTTCTGCCGTGAATACTTAATACCTTGAATTTCAATTAACACGTAAATTAAAACATACACATTCACGATAAATCCGATAGCAGTAGAAGGATCAACTCGACTGGGACGGGCTGTAATTGAACGAGGTGCAGCATTTATACACTTTTGGGCGGACTTTCCGAATGTTCGAGACAACTCGGAACTTCTCGCGAAGCCGCTACCGATATGGTATAGCAATAGAAAGGCATCGTTTCTAGTTTTGTCAACGTAGGAGATGTGTTGCCAAATATGAATAAATTTACTTATTCTTGGTAGTTTGTAAATTTTGTAATTAAGGTCATAATGTAGCTTTAGCATTAAAATACTGAAAATTCATTATTATTGCATACATTGTTATTGTATGAGAGAGGGGGGGGGGAGGCGCGATGAAAATTATGTTTGAAAATTGGGTCGCAAATACTGAAAGGTTGAGAAACGCTGTTCTAGGCTAGATCGTGTCAATTTGAACTGACTTTCGACGTTCCGCTTATGATGGCAAGAGATATTTTCTGGAGCCTAGATATTTTTCTAGTAAATCTTCTTTCTTCAAATTTTCATAGATGGTTTCAATGACCTAAATTACATAATTGAGAAAAGCCCTATCATGCTTGAAACTTGCTAATTGCCCAGCTGCTACTGCTTTCTGCCATTTACCCTAACTATTTTCTTCTAGTGAGCAAAAGTGGTATGGTGGTTTCCATATTCACGTAAGATATGAGCCTTTAGCGGCTCGGAACGGCTTAAACTGTTCCGAAAATATAGCGCTTTTAAAATACTTAAAAAACGGAAAGTGGTAAAATTAAAAATTGTCGACGTTTAGACCAAATTTATACACGGAAACTTTCTTTTAACGATTACTTGGTCTGTTCGTTCGTTTTAGGCATGACTCAAAAAATATTAAACCAATTTAATTGAAATTAGCATTTATATGTAGGCAATTACGTGAAAAAGCAATAGGAGAAGATAGGGAAATTCACTTGGGTTTTTTAGACCTACAAAAGGCTTTCGACAAGATTAAAAGAGAAGACATATGGGTAACACTGAGGAAAAGAGAAATACCGGAAATAATAATAAAAGGCGTACAGAGTTTATACAGAGAATCAACAAATTATGTAAGAACAAGACGAGACAGATCTGATATATTTGAAAGAATTGTGGGCCTTAGGTAGGGATGCATCCTGAGCCCCATGCTTTTCTCAATCGTTCTGGATGAAGTAATAAAAGACGCAAAGAAGAAAGGGGTAAGACCATACCAGATATGCTATTGGAAGATGAAAAAGATAGAAATATCAGAACTCTGCTATGAGGATGATATGGCTATTATAGGAAAAGACGAGGAAACGCTTACTAGGAACATACGGATATATAAAGATGCATTGGAAAAAATAAACATGAAAATTAATAAAGAAAAGACAAAGACTATAAAAATAGGAAAGCAAAAGCGACAACGTGAAATAAAGATAGGAGAGGAAAGGCTGGACCAAGTGGAGAAGTTTAAATATTTGGGATCAATAACGGAGGATGGAAGAGGAGATCAAGGAGAGAATAATAACAGAAGGAAGATTATTTAATAGTATAAGGAATACATTCCTAGGAAAGAAAGAGATACTAAAAAATATTAAAGCCAAAGTATTCGAGAAGGTTGCAACACCAAAACTTTTATATGGAGGAGAAACATGGACAATGACAGAAAGACAGAAAAGAAAGATAACAGCTACAGAAATGAGATTACTGAGATAGAGGACAAAACAAGGATGGACAGGGTTAGAAATACACAACTCAGAAAGAATTTAAACCTGAAACCAATGGTGGAAGGTTGAGGAAGCACAACTAAGATGGTATGGTCACGTCAAAAGGATGCCTGAACAAAGAATAGTTAGACACGTGTTTGAAGCCAGAGTGAGCAAGAAAAGAACAAGAGGCCAACCTAAAAGGGCATGGTTGGGGGATGTTAGAGAGGCAGTGACCAAAAGAGGAATAGAGTGGGAATACGCGAGACGAGCCACACAGGATAAAAAGAGGTGGAATGAAATATGGAAAAGACAAATATAGAATAACTCAATTCCACGAGCCTTACACCCCTAAAGGGGTGGAAAAGGCATAAGGATTAAGTAGGTAAGTGAGTATGTAGAATGAACTTAAAATTTTAGGAAAAATGTATAATATATTCTTCTTGCAATCATTTTTAGTATTCTTGGAATCAAGACGTTCGAAAATGATGTTAAACTAGTTAATAAAAGGAAATATTCTACTTTCTCCTTCAGATTTCTGCTGCTGGTTATGTTGGCTCCTAAATATTTAAGGCTCATGACCTCCTGGGTTAAGTTAACATAAGTCCTAGGTTAAGTTAGCATAAGTCCTAGGTTAAGTTGGGCTAGAACACAATCATGCTAAACAAAACCATTTCCTAGGCTAAGTTAGTACAGGACTAGTGTAAATGCTTGGGTTAAGTTAGAATAACCAATTGTTCATAAATATGTAATAACAACATTCATCAGTTTTTTCTAAAAAAGTTAACGTTGCCGAACCCGACATTGTTTTGTCGGGACACTCCATCCCTCTAACATCGTCACTCAATTTGTTGGGCGTTAATTTAAGAGCAAATATGTCCTGGCATGAACATGTTGCAGGCATAGCAAGGAGAGCTTCTCAAAAAAATTGGGAATATTATTTCGAACCAGAAAGTTTTATACTCCACAACAACTGTTAATTCTTTACAAAGCTCCAATTCGACCAACTATGGAATATTGCTCCCATGTTTGGGGCTCCGCACCCAAATATACACTGCATTTGTTGTTTTCTATTCAGGGAAGAGCTGTTTGTCTAATTATAGACCCGGAACTGACCGGCGGTCTTGATTCGCTGGAACATCGAAGAACGGTTGGAGACTTGAGCCTATTCTACAAGTTTTTTCATGGAAAGTGTTCGAAGGACGTTTGTTCCATACCCCGAGAGGAAACTTCGCCTGTTCTTTTGAAAAGAAAAACTCGAATTTATTTGTTAGACGTTCGGTAAGTATTTTCGTGAATAACTTGTGTACATCGCTCAGGAAGCTCATGGGTCGATAGTTTGTAAGATCTGAAGTATCTCCTTTTTAGTGTTCCGTACGGAACACTTATAAGATCACTTCGGTGTCTGTCTGTCTGTCTGTCTGTCTCTTACATCCGATTTTCTCCGAAACTATTTGTCATAGAAACTTGAAATTTGGTAATAATATAGGAATTGATGGCCTCATCAGAGTCATATAGTTTTGAAAGTTAAATTTTGACTTAAGGGGTTAATTTGGGGGGTGAAAAAAAAAATTTTAGTAGGTCATCGAGTGTGTTGTCAAATGAAAGGTTGTGGAAACACGAGTAAAATATATATATATATATATATATATATATATATATATATATATATATATATATATATATATATATATATATATATAATGTAATACTCAAAAAATCGCGAAAAATCGCTGTCCCGCGCCCTATCTCGAAAAGAACTTATCAAAAAATTTTGAAAAAATCCTGGAATATTCTCCACGGGGGTAGATTAACCGAAAATTATCACGAGTGCATTACCTTTAATAATTTATCTGGTATTTTAAAAAAAAAAACAAAAATTTCAAGGTCATTAGATTTCAGTAAAGATTGGAAACAAACTTTGTTGAAAACTCATTTGGGGTGTGTTTTGTGAAGTCACTGATCATTTTATATCACCGTAACATAAATTTTGACTTAAGGGGTCCGTTTTGAGGGGTGAAATCGGAAGTGAAAAAAAATTTTTTTTACTAGGTCATCGAGTGTGGTGTCAAATGAAGGCTTGTGAAAACACGAGTAAAAAATATATATAATGTAATACTTGCGCACACTTTTCTTCGTATTACTTTAAAAAAATCGCGAAAAATCGCTGTCCCCTACCTTATCTCGAAAAGTACTGATCGAAAAATTTTGAAAAAATTCTGGAATATTCTCCACGAGGTATAGATTGAACGAAAATTATAATTAATAATTTATTTGGTATATAAAAAAAAAACAACATTTTAAGGTCACCAGTTTTCAGTAAAGATTGGAAACAAACTTTGTTGAAAACTCGTTTGGGGTGTGTTTTGTGAAGTCACTGATCATTTTCTACCACCCTAATAAAATTTTTTTTTAAAAAAACACTCAACGTACGGAACACTAATTGTGCAAGTTCAACTCGCACTTGAACGGTTTTTTTATTTATGTATGACGACAATAGTTGCATTATTCCATTGCGATGGAATTATTCCTTCCAGAAAGCATTTATTGAATAACATTTTAACTGATTTGATAATTTGCTGTCTTCCTTGTTTAATTGCCTCTACTACAATTTTGTCTTCACCCGGACCTTTTATTTTTCATGTCCTTCAAAGCTGATGTGATTTCTTCTGTGATGTCTGGGATATCCTCCAACCCCTGATTTAAGACTTTTGGAATGTTGATTTCTGTTCTTTTATCTTGTAAGGTACAATAATTGTTGACAAAGTAATTCTATGATCTGTAAAATATCTTTTTTGTTTGTTATTACCTTACCACGCATGCCGTTAATCTTGCATACGTTTTTCCTTTCCATTGTGTTCTTTCTTCTCAAAACTTTTAAGCTTTTATTCGGATCTACATTTTTAATTTCCTCTGCATTTTTTTTGTCTTTTCTAATTTCTCTCGATATCTCTATATTTATAGTTTTATCTACCATTTTTCCCCTTTGCTTCATTAGCTGTTTTACTCTTTGATTTAATTTCTGTTCTTTTTGTTGGTTTGGGCAAGTTTTGTTAATGGCATTTTCTATACTATTTTTGATGTTTTCAAATATGCTGCTGTATCGTCATTGTGTTCCAAGTGATTTCTCTTCTATAGGAATACACATCCTCTGGGGTTGTCTATTTCTTACGGCTTCTTTTAAGAATTATGTTGTCTCTTTCCTGTTTAATGTTAATAAACACTTTTGCTCTCACAATGTGATGGTCGCTTCCAACTGAACATCTATTTAGGACACTTACGTCTTGGATAATGTCTTTCCTGTTACTAATTATGAAACCTGCTGCATTTTTTGTTTTACTATATGGGCTAGACTATGTCCATGTTCTGTTTTTGTTCTTTTCTTTTTCAAGAAGGTGCTCATTACATACCATATAAATTATCTTGATGTAGAAAATCTATTATCCCTCTTTCGTTTCCATCTCCTAGCCCGTGATGACCTGGTGGATGCAGTCTTCTCTTCGTTCGCTCTGCACTGCATCATCTGCATAGCAAATAATCTTAATCTCTGAGCTTGTTTAATACCTGCGGATACTGGCACTCTATTGGATATGTTATTTTCGACTCTTCTAAATGTACTATTGCCAGTATTCAATTCTTTGACCACTGTAAGGGTACTAGGGTCTAAGTTTTTCTTCTTGAGTAACGTTAAGACATCAATAAGATTAACTCTGTTAAATGCTTGTGTCAGGTCGATAAAACACATATATTGTATTAGACAGATTTTTCTGCTATGTGACGGAGAACAAATAACGCATCTATGGTAAACCTGTTTTGTCTGAATCCTTGTTATTATTCACTAACTTCATTCTTTGCCACTTCTTCGGATATTATCTTCGTTAGTAGATTTGATATGAGGCTCAGGAGATATATTTCTCTGTTTTAGGTCGTTTTTTACTCCCTTTTTGAAGATGGGTATCGTTATACTTTCTTTCCACTGTATTGTGACCTTGAGTTAGTAGTACAGTCCCTGGCCAAATTATTAGACGCACTG
The DNA here is from genome assembly GCA_019049505.1 of Pachyrhynchus sulphureomaculatus. Classification (NCBI taxonomy): domain Eukaryota; kingdom Metazoa; phylum Arthropoda; class Insecta; order Coleoptera; family Curculionidae; genus Pachyrhynchus; species Pachyrhynchus sulphureomaculatus. The sequence continues at coordinate 254,826,403 of CM032446.1, read as the reverse complement.
CAAGATTTCATGTAAAATATTAATTACCGAGTGATATTGTACCGTTTTATTATTTTAAATTGATTTGTTTTTTATTTTTATATTATCCAATCAATTACCTATTTATTTGACATAAATAAAACAGCATTAATTTAGAAAAGCATAAGTTTATTAAGTTTTAAAGAAAAGTGAAATTAATGTTAGTAAAAGTCAATATTTAGTTGAGCCACCTTTAGCCGCTATCAAAGCTTTAATTCTGCGCGGCATGCTATCAATGCAAGATTGTACTGTCTCCTGCATTTGAGGATGATGATTCCACACATGAATAATCTTTTCTAGGAGCTGGGTTTTGTTGGTAATCACATCTTTAGCCACTTCTCTTTTCATCAGTTCCCACACATTTTCAATGGGGCTATTACCCGGCCAATCCAACAGAGGGATATTTTTTTCTGCCAAAACAGCTTTAACAGACCGAGCAGTGTGGCAGGGAGTTCCATCTTGCATGAAAGTGAATGGTTCCCCATTTGGAAACCATTCTCTGAGCTGCGGAATCAACCGATTTTGTAATACTTCTTTGTACTGATCTTGCCTCATTATTCCTTTGACGACGTACAGACGTCCAGTGCCCTTGCCGCTGATGACTGACCAAATCATCACTTTGGTGGGATGTTTAACCGTCGGGACGACACAATCAGGATGAAACTTTTCTCCATGACGACGACGCACATACTGAGCTTTATTCTGCAAAATTTCGAATGTGCTTTCGTCACTGAAGCAGACCTGTCAAAAATAGGAAAAAAATATATAAACTTCCATGTTTATTTGCTTTATTTAACTGAAAATGATAATAATGTATTAATTATTGATTAAATTGCTGTATCTTACCGATCTCCAGAAGTCCACATCTTTGTCTTGCCATTGTTTGGCCCACTTCAGGCGCTTTGCTTTCATTGCAGCTGTTAACTTGGGCTTCCTGGCGGGGCGACAGGCCTTAAAATCTAATTCTTTCAATTTTCTTCGAAGAGTGCGCTCAGAAGCATTTACGCTAGCATCCTGGAGTTGTGATTTTATTACCTTTGTGGTAGCAAATCTCTTTTCTACACAAATTTTCTTCAAACATCTCTCTGACCGTGGAGTGAAAATTGGTTTTCTCCCGCATCTTTTTTTTCTTTTCGGGCTTAATTCCTTCCCTGACTCAATTTTCTTTTTTATGCGTCGTACACTAGCTTCAGAAACCTCCAATCTTCGTGATATTTCTCGGTTTGTAAATGTTTTCGCAATCACAAGGGCCTTCACTTCAGCTTTTTTACGTGGTGAAAGATCGCCTTTTCTACCCATAATGAAAATAGTCCAATTACTTTTTTAAAACACTGCATACAAAATAAACTAATAACTGAATAGTATAAAACTGTTAAACAAACAATTACAGTCCATAAAGCCACAGAAACACGTCCGTACCTGACTCGATTCCGATCGCGACTGATACAGGTTTGTACTTGTGTTTACGTTCATGTATCACTTTGTCAACCCAGTGTTGCCATATGTTAAAAATAAATACAAATATGTAGTCTACAACAATTCTTTTAAATAAAAATCAATAATATTGTAGTTTAAATATACCATTATTGCATAAAAACTCTTAAGACACATAAAATTACTAAAAAAAATACAGTGCGTCTAATAATTTGGCCAGGGACTGTATATCTTACGAAATAGGGCGTGTAGTTTTTCTATTAATAGTTGTCTCTCATATTTTATATAGTATAATAATAAGTAGTATAAACATTATGATATTAATGATACTTTGTCTAAATATCGATTCTCTGACTCCCAATCACTTCCTGTCTATCGCAGTTAAATAGACAATTACCCCTAATATAAAAAAAAAACTAAAATAAAGACGTATTAAGGTTTAAGATTTTGGACAGTACACTATTGTCTGTTTCAGTTGTGAAATGGAATTGGCGCAATTTTTTTCATTTCCATTTTCTTTATTGAATTATAAGTAAGGCATAGGCTTTTACTTCTATTATTGAATGATGTTAATACATGTTATGAATAATTGCTTATTCGAACTTAACCTGAGCATATACACTAGTGATCTTATACTAATTTAACCTGGGAAATGGGTTTGTTTACATGATTGTCTTTTAGCCCAACTTAACCTAGGACTTATACTAACTTAACCTAGGACTTAATGTTAACTTAACCTAGGACTTATGATAACTTAACCTAGTTTAACAGTCTGTCATGGCGCGTGTGAGAGGACATCGTGTCCATTCGAGAGAGGGTCTAAGGGTCTTGGGAATTGGCAGAGGGCATGCCGGGGGATTTGGCAGGCGTCCCTCATGGTTGAGTTGGGATGCTGCCTTGTTTATGAACTTCAATTGAGCTTTCCTCATGTGTGCCTCTATGAATTTGGTTGCTCCTCATGAACCAGCCTGGACTTGGGCTCTCCTTGTTTTGGAGAGCTTGCACTAACACATGGGCTGAAAAGTCCCGGGCCTAAAAAAGAAAACACGGTTTTTTTGGTTCAAAATTAGCTTTATTCATCAACGTAATCTCCATCAAGAGCAACGCAATCATTCCAGCGCCGCTCTAACATTTCAATACCACTTTTGTAGAACGATTTATCTTTTGCCTCAAAATAGGCCTCAGTTTCAGCGATAACCTCTTCATTCGTGCGAAATTTCTTACTGGCGAGCATTTTTGCAGGTCTGCGAACAGCCAGTAGTCGCTGGGAGCCAAATCTGGCGAATACGGTGGATGTGGGAGCAATTCGAAGTTCAATTCATGTAGTTTTGCCATTGTTTTGATTGACTTGTGACACGGTGCGTTGTCTTGATGAAACAAAAATTTTTTTCTTTGCCATATGCGGTCGTTTCTTTGCAATTTCGGCCTTCAAACGCTCCAATAACGCTATATAATATTCACTGTTGATGGTATTTCCTTTCTCAAGATAGTCGATGAATATTACACCACGCACATCCCAAAATACCGAGGCCATAACATTTCCAGCCGATTGTTGTGCTTTCGGGCGCTTTGGACGAGGTTCACCAGTTGCTGTCCACTCAGATGATCGTTTTGATTCCGGAGTGAAGTGATGGATCCATGTTTCATCCATTGTCACATATCGACGCAAAAATTCCGGTTTGTTACGTTTAAACATGGCCAAACACTGCTCAGAATCATCAACACGTTCTTGTTTTTGATACAGTTTTTGAACAGTGAGCAAACGCGGCACCCACTTTGAACAGAGCTTTCTCATAGTCAAATGTTCACGCAATATAAAGCCAACACGTTCTTTTGATATCTTTACGATGTCAGCTAACTCACGCAACTTCACTTTTCGATCATTCAAAACGATTTTATGGATTTTTTTGATGTTTTCTGGTGTTACCGCCTCATTTGGACGTCCACTGCGTTCTGCATCATCGGTGTCTCTACGACTACGTTTGAAGTCAGCAAACCAACGCTTTATTGTTGTTTCTGATGGAGCGGAGTCCCCATAACACTTTTCAAGCCATTGCTTCGCTTGAACGGTATTTTTTTCCCATCAAGAAGCAGTGTAAAATTAAAACACGAAATTGTTTTTGATCCATTGTTTTGAAAATAACAAAAGTAGCGTCACTCTTAGCACAATAACTCACAAACTAATGAATAGAATATCATGAAATTTTACCAGCTGTCTTTTGAAGGTTAGTATTAACTGAAAAAAAGGTGACTGCAATAAAACTAGCGCCATCTATGTGTTAGGCCCGGGACTTTTCAGTCCATGTGTTATGTAGGGCAGGCTTACGTAAGATTTGCCTTTACAATAGTATTATAGATCAGGAGTTTGGAGTTGGCGCATTAAGCATAGGGTTTTTATCTGTGGGCAGATTTTCGGTTAAGTTATCCAACGGGTTAAGTTTCGTGTGGCGCCATCTAAATTTGCATTGTAGAGAGCCCGCCGACTAGGTCAATTGGTTATAGGAGAAACGGTCAACTAGGGATTAATGCGCATGTCAGTTAGTAGCTGCTGGCTGTCTATCGTAGATGTTTCCTGAATAGTAAACCGATTAAGAGAAGTAAATGGGGAAAGCGATGGCGGAATGTAAGATCTTTTTTTTATCGTTCACCTCCCCGCCTGAGTAGGGATTTTGCCCTTTTCTATATCCTAAGGATATCGCCGAGGATATCGTAATACCTGACAACGTAGCTCATGTGTCGAAACATACATTTTTATATTTCACAGCACCATTTAGACAACGTGGTAGTGCTGCCACGGACGTTATTGCATTTCTGTAAACAACTACTGCCAATGTACGTGGCCAAAACAAATAAATTAATAAATAAGTACACCGACCTGCCGGTATCGGCATCCGAGACCTTCTGCACCGCAAGCAAGTTCTACGCTGCGGAGCCACAGGCCGCCAGTGGTACTGGCGATGATGACGCACCGTTAATATGGTATTAGTACGAGGTAAAGGAGTCAAAATTAAAAACAAATTGATATTTCTAGTGCGAACGAATTTTCAGAAGGATTACTATTGAAAAAAAAAACGAATATTTTGCTTTATAGAATAAGAAAGTGAGAACCGACACCGAAACTGCTCCAAAGAAAGTTATGTAATTTCTTTACAGTTGAAAATATGCCTGTGGAGATTAAATTATTGTATGTTAAGGTCAATATAAGTACAGTAAAATTCCCCTTCGCGGACACCTCTCTTACATGGACACCTCCCTTGAACGGACAGTTTCTCATGGTCCCGACCGACTCTCATATAATTGACATTGTGTTAACTCCCACTTGGACGGACATTCTCTTGAACGGACGCGGACACAAAAAAAATATTCTCTTAACTGGACAAAAAATAATAAAAAAATCAACGTCTTGTCTTATTTTTCTGTGACGAGTATCGCTGTTGCGTTTCTCAATCGCGCCGCACGCCAACGTCGCTGCCTGCCTTCACTGAGAGACTTCCCCGAGTAAACCGGGGATTTACCGATCCCAATTTTTTCGGTACATGTGGGGATTTAATATTAGTCTGACGCTTATGTGAAAAATTGACACAGTGGGCGACACATTCATTATAGAAATGGCTCCAAATAGAAAATTTCTCACGGTTCAACAAAAAATTGAGATTTTTGAAGTTCACAATAAGGAAAAGTTAAGTGTAAGGGACTTATCTAAGCGTTTTAATATCGGAAAAACACAAGGTGCTGATAAAATTAAACATAAAGAAATCAAGTGGATGTCGAACAGCAATTTGAATGAAAGAAGAAGCTTTTTACTGGTAATAATACCAAAATTGACAAATTGTGTTATAATTGGTTTATAGCAGCTCGCCATGGGGGGGATTCCTTTGACAGGTATGCACATGAATTATTTTTTTTAAATAAGGTTTTCTGGAACTAGTGCGTTGATTTGCTTTTCATATCAATTCAAAGAATGGATAAAAGGGGTGAGAGTATCAGTAGGCATGTCGTGACAAAAATGCAAAAAACTTTTTGTTAATGTTTTTCTGAAGTCCGCCAATACGATGCAAACCAAAATAAATAGCCGAGTCTCTGGGATATTCTACATTCAGTGGTTCTTCTGGTTGGCTTAATAAATTTAGAATCCACCACAACATAAGTTTTTAAAGCGATTTCAGGAGAAGGAACTTCGGTTATTGCTTAATATGTTTCATCAATCTGGGAAAGATGCCCGTCTTTAATTAAGGGATATTCACCGAGAAACATCTATAATGCCGATGAGACAGGCCTGTATTTTAGGGCTCTACCCAACAAAATACTAACATTAAAAAAAGAAAAATGTGTTGGTGGCAAATATCCCAAAGAGAGGTTTACAATTTTGTATTGCGCAACCACGGCGGGAGAAAAAGAAAAACTCTTAGTCATTGGTAAGGCAGCTAAACCCAGAGCATTTAGAAATATTAACATAAATAACCTGCCTGTAACTTGGAAATATAATGAGAAAGCTTGGATGACAGGAGAAATTATGACAGAGAGGTTGCAAGATCTTGATTGGAAAATGATTAAAGAAACCTTCTGTTATTTTTAGACAATGCAAAATCTCATTCAAAAGACCTCCGCTTAAAAAATATAAAAATCTTGTTTCTGCCCCCTAAGTGTACATCAGCTTGTCAACCACTTGACTAGGAAATTATAACAAATTTTAAAATATATTACCGAAGTGTAATACTAAAACTTATTCTTCTTATAGTGCCTTCTTCATTACTGAAGTTGGGCTGTAATCACGGCGAGTTCTTCCCTATCCTGGGCAATTATTAATAAAGTATGGGTATCCAGGCCTGTCCAGTTTCGTATATTTTTCAGCCCGGAACATTTTCGACGCCCCACACTTCTGGACCCCTATAAATATGTCCCAAGTAACGAGTTTTTTGTCTTTTAATAAATGACAATAGTTCTCTTTCTCCACCCATTCCACAAAGTACATCTTCATTAGTAACACGCTCTGTCCAAGAGATCTTTAATATTCTGCACATGACATATAATTCGAAAAACTTCAAACGATCGTACTTCCAAGGTCCAGGCCTCAACTCCATATAAAAGCATATATATATATATATATATATATATATATATATATATATATATATGTATATATATATATATATATATATATATTATATATATATATATATATATATATATATATACAGAGCTTTAAAAAAGGATAACGAGTATCCAAAGAAAGGTTTGAGTCTGTGAGGAGGTGTCTCATTTTGAGAAAAGCCGCTCTAGCTATTTCAAGGTGAACTCGTGCCTCAACTTCAGGTTTCAAATAAATAATCAGTTACACAACACCCTAGGTATTTAAATTTGTTTACTTGTTCTATCAATTGATCATAAACATGAAAATCTGTTTGCAACCCAGGTATTCTTGAAATGACCATTACTTTCGTTTTATTAAGGTTTACTTTCATGCCTAAAACATCGCATTCCCTAGATATATTGTTCAGGAAGTCATTCAACTTAACAAAGACCTGGAAGAAATTCTATCTTGGGGTGACAGTAACCAAGTGGAATTTAACGCTACAAAAACCCAGGCGGCAGTTTTTTCTAAAAAAGTTAACGTTGCAGAACCCGACATAGTTATGTCGGGGCGCTCCATCTCTCTAACATCGTCACTCAATCTGTTAGGCGTTAATTTGGGAGCAAATATGTCCTGGCATGAACATGTTGCAGGCATAGCAAGAAGAGCTTCTCAAAAGTTGGGAATATTGTTTCGAACCAGAAAGCTTTACACTCCACAACAACTGTTAATTCTTTACAAAGCTCAAATTCGACCAACTATGGAATACTGCTCCCATGTTTGGAGCTCCGCTCCCAAACATACACTGCATTTGTTGGATTCTATCCAGAGAAGAGCTGTTCGTCTGATTGGACACCCGGAACTGACCGACGGCCTTGATTCGCTGGAACATCGAAGAACGGTTGGCGACTTGAGCCTATTCTACAAGTACTTTCGTGGAAAGTGTTCGAAGGATGTGGCCCGTTTAATTCCTCCCAGAGCGGTGCATATTAGAGGTACGCGTCGCGCTAATGCTTCACATCCGTATGAGGTTCAGCTTGTTACTCCTCGTACAACGCTTTTCAAGCAGTCTTTTATATGGAGAACATCATACCTTTGGAATGGTTTACCCAGGACTGTGTTTCCCATCGAGTACAATCTACAGCGATTCAAGAACAACGTGAATCGCTTTCTCCGCACACGTGTCGCTCCTGTAGCGCTTTAGGGACTTCCCTGTAGCACGTGGGCTAGACCCATAAAAAAAAAAAAAAAAAAAAAAAAAAAAAGACGCTGAAGTCCGTCCGCTGTATCTGCTATAATAACGGTATCATCCGCGTACCGTAGGTTGTTAATGATTTTGCCATTAACTTTGATACCATTTGTGGCATTCTCTAAGGCATTCTGGAATATGTACTCAGAGTATAGATTAAACAGGAGGGGAAAAGAACACATCCCTGACGAACACCTGTTTTTATTCCTATTTCCTCAATCTTGCTGCTATTTACTCGTATTGTCGCCACCTGATCCCAATATAGTTAAGCATTTTTAGTAATTGTGGATGCTTGACACGGTCAAATGCTTTTTCGTAGCCGATAAAACACAAGTAAAAGTCCTTCCTTGATCTCTACATTTCTGTAAAAATACAGTCAGCCCGAAAAGTGCTTCTCGAGTGCCAAATCCTTGTTCGCATTTGTTGCGTATTCTATGGTGAATGATCTTAAGCATTACTTTCAAATACTAAAACACCTAATAGTAAAACTTGAAACTGCTGGTACAGCTTTTGAGTTAATTAAAAAAATTACTCCATTGGATGCAGTTTACTTTGCAAAAACCGCTTGGGAACAAGTAACCAAGGAAACGGTTAAAAATTGGTTCCGTAAAGCGGGATTTAAGCATGAAAATATGCAAAGTGAAGACCAGTTAACTAAGGCTGTTACATCTGATCCAGAAGATGACTTACCACTTAACGTACTTGCAGATATCTTCAAAAATAAGAATTTGTTGGACTTGACTGATAATGAAAATCTTAATAATTTTTTGAACATACAGTCCCTGGTCAAATTATTAGACGCACTGTATTTTTTTTAGTAATTATATGTTTCTTAAGAATTTTTATGCAATAATGGTATATTTAAACTACAATATTATTGATTTTTATTTAAAAGAATTGTTGTAGACTACATATTTGTATTTATTTTTAACATATGGCAACACTGTGTTAACAAACCTGTATCAGTCGCGATCGGAATCGAGTCAGGTACGGACGTGTTTTCTGTGGCTTTATGGACTGTGATTGTTTGTTTAACAGTTTTATACTACTCAGTTATTAGTTTATTTTGTATGCAGTGTTTTAAAAAAGTAATTAGACTATTTTCATTATGGGTAGAAAAGGCGATCTTTCACCACGTAAAAAAGCTGAAGTGAAGGCCCTTGTGAATGCGAAAACATTTACAAACCTAGAAATATCACGAAGATTGGAGGTTTCTGAAGCTAGTGTACGACGCATAAAAAAGAAAATTGAGTCAGGGAAGGAATTAAGCCCGAAAAAAAAGAAAAGATGCGGTAGAAAACCAATTTTCACTCCACGGTCAGAGAGATGTTTGAAGAAAATTTGTGTAGAAAACAGATTTGCTACCACAAAGGTAATAAAATCACAACTTCAGGATGCTAGCGTAAATGCTTCTGAGCGCACTGTTCGAAGAAAATTGAAAGAATTAGATTTTAAGGCCTGTCGCCCCGCCAGGAAGCCCAAGTTAACAGCTGCAATAAAAGCAAAGCGCCTGAAGTGGGCCAAACAATGGCAAGACAAAGATGTGGACTTCTGGAGATCGGTAAGATACAGCAATTTAATCAATAATTGATACATTATTATCATTTTCAGTTAAATAAAGCAAATAAACATGGAAGTTTATATATTTTTCCTATTTTTGACAGGTCTGCTTCAGTGACGAAAGCACATTCGAAATTTTGCAGAATAAAGCTCAGTATGTGCGTCGTCGTCATGAAGAAAAGTTTCATCCTGATTGTGTCGTCCCGATGGTTAAACATCCCACCAAAGTGACGATTTGGTCAGTCATCAGCGGCAAGGGCACTGGACGTCTGTACGTCGTCAAAGGAATAATGAGGCAAGATCAGTACAAAGAAGTATTACAAAATCGGTTGATTCCGCAGCTCAGAGAATGGTTTCCAAATGGGGAACCATTCACTTTCATGTAAGATGGAGCTCCCCGCCACACTGCTCGGTCTGTTAAAGCTTTTTTGGCAGAAAAAAATATCCCTCTGTTGGATTGGCCCTGATATGAACCCCATTGAAAATGTGTGGGAGCTGATGAAAAGAGAAGTGGCTAAAGATGTGATTACCAACAAAACCCCATCTCCTAGAAAAGATTATTCATGTGTGGAATCATCATCCTCAAATGCAGGAGACAGTACAATCTTGCATTGATAGCATGCCGCGCAGAATTAAAACTTTGATAGCGGCTAAAGGTGGCTCAACTAAATATTGACTTTTACTAACATTAATTTTACTTTTCTTTAAAACTTAATAAACTTATGCTTTTCTAAATTAATGCTGTTTTATTTATGTCAAATAAATAGGTAATTGATTGGATAATATAAAAATAAAAAACAAATCAATTTAAAATAATAAAACGGTACAATAACACTCGGTAATTAATATTTTACATGAAATCTTGCAGTGCGTCTAATAATTTGGCCAGGGACTGTATATGAAAATTTGTATGTTGAAAATTCAGATTCAGAACAAGAAATTGAAAATCTAGTTGAAATACAAGGACTTCCCGAAGATTCTGATGTCGATGAGGTTCCAGTACCAACAGATGCTATCCCAAAATTATGGCGAAGCTATTACCCTAATCAAGCAGCTTAAAAGTTTGGCGAAGATCACGGAGATGCAGAGTCTTTAGAGCTTCTTTCCAATATTAAAAATACGATTTGTGGACGTTATTTTAACCCTTCAGCGGGCGCGCTATAAAGTTTTACACGAAAAGGCGCGCGGCGCATTTTATGCTCCACGGAATTATTATTGAAATTAATAAAAATATTTAAAGAATATTTTGTTATATTTTCGAAATTTATTGATTTTAATAACACAAAATTAATTAAACAGAATTTTTAGATACAAATACAGTGCAAAATTTTGACTATTCACTAATGTCTGCATTTTCATTGCAATTTTTACATAATATTTGCTTAACAGAGTGATTTTTACAAACAAAATTGTTGCATGTACTACATTGCACGGTTGTGTTAATATTTTTTGAACGTCCACATAATAAGCAGCATCCCACTTTTTTTCTTTGAGGTTTCTCCTGGTTGGGATCTTGAATTTTCCTCGTTGAAATTAAACAATACTTGGGCATTTATTCCCGCCATATCCATGAGAGAATAAAAAATAACTAATGGCCATCTCCGGGTAACCCGTTTTAACCGAATATGATCCACACATTTGGTCAACGCTGTCTACTCCACCTTTGGTGGCATTATAATCCATAATTAATTCAGGCTTTTGTGAATCCTGATCAATATCGCCAGTGTTATGCATAGTACTCAAAAGAATTACTGACTTGTTTTTCTTTGGTACATATGAAAGTAAAGTAATATTTTTTTGATATCCAAATACAGACGTTTTGTTTTCACGGGATTTATTTGGCAAAAATTCCAACGGAATTTCTTTTTTATTTTTTTTTTAATGTTCCTATTAGTGTAATCTTATCACTAAGTAGGGTCTTTGCTAAAGGATAACTAGTGTACCAACTATCTGTCGTTAAATTTCGATTTGAACCTTTTATTTCTTCCACAAGTCTGAGTACAATATTTGTTGGCGAATTTGGAACTTTGTACGGACCTTCAGGTTGTTGTCCACAATAAATTTCTATGTTGCTAACGAAGTTTTTGCGTCGCATAAAACAAACATTTTGATACCGTATTTGGCCGGCTTATTGGGTATGTACTGTATGAAACTACATCTACCACGAAAACCTTCAAGTTTTTCGTCAATTGTGACGTATTGTCCAAAACTATAATTTTTTTTGCAATTTTCTACAAACGCTTCGTATATATCTCTTATAGCTGCTAATTTGTCTGTTTTTTTTTCTTTCGGGTCTACTATCGCGGTTATCAAACCGGAGACACCGCAATAGAAATAAAAACCGTTTGTAGCTCATAACCAGGCGAGTAATTTCTAGACCCGTTCCATCAGTTTCTCAAAGTTCTCTAACGTTGACATGATTGGCTTTCTTACATCCCAATAATATTAGCAAACCCAGTAAAGTCATAATTTCACTTTTTGAACATATTTTAACATCTCTTTCCCGTGAATATTCAATAGTGGATTTTTTAATTTCCATATACTCATTTGTATATTTTACAATAGTTTCTATCATGGTAGAATCGATGATTTTTTGAAATGCTAAAATTTCTGTTGAAAGTTTTCGTGCTGTTGGCTTTGGACCGGGAAAAATTCTTGTAATGTTTTTACTTTTTGTTTTCGATTTTGTCTCCAAACTAAATTTGTACCACTTACATGTTTTGTCTTTGCCAAAAAAATAATCACTAGACGTAATCTCAGGATCATTACTAGAACCATGATCGTCATCGTTGGGACTATACCCTAGCTCGGAATCTGTGTCGTGGTCACTAGTTATAATAACTTCTTCATCTTCCTCCGAAACATCCTCATCCACTGGCAAATATTGTTCCTCATCTGAACATTCGTCATGAAGTATTCTGAACAGCTCTTCATCAGAGAGATATTTTTTGGCCCTGAAATCAATTTTGAATTACACAGTGCAACACGAAAAAAAATAACCATATACGGATACCACCACGTGATAATAGACCAAAAAAAAAAAAAGACCCGTGTCTCCCAGTTTTTTCCGAAAGTCATGTACTTTTTTTTTATGGGCCCCCAAAGATTTGAGGCCTGGGTGTAATTTTTGCAAAAAACTCATCATATTCTGAGGCTCATATCTTGCAAACCGTTCGGAATTTTAATTTACTTTCTGTGGCAAAGTTGTAGCCCTTGTCATAAGGAACAAAAATTGTGAACATTTAAAATAAAAAAAACTTCATCTTCAAGATCAAAATAGCTAAAAACTGTAAAAAATTCGATTTTTTTTACCTTTTTTTCCCTGTTTAGGCCCATAGCTAGCAAACCGTTCAAAATTCAAGGAAACAATCAACTACAAAAATGTAGCTAAGATCTTAGTAAACAACTTTCTAGAATATATGAACTTCCTAGGAATGATTCTTAACACTGTTTAGGTAGCCGCAAAAGATAAAATTTTCCCGAAAAAACTACTTTTTTAAAGTTTTTTGCGATTTTGATCTGGAAGATGAAATTTTTTGGATTTTATATGTTCACAATTTTTGTTCTTTATGACAAGAGCTTACAACTTTGCTTCAGAAAGTAAATCAAAATTCCGAACGGTTTGCAAGATATGAGCCTGAGAATATGATCAGTTTTTTGCAAAAATGACACCGAGGTCCCAAATCTCTGGGGCCTCATAAAAAAAAAAATGCATTACTTGGGGCAAAACTGGGAGACACGGGTCTTTTTTTACCCGAGGCGCCCAGTTTTGGCCCAATTCATGTACTTTTTTTTATGAGGCCCCAAGGATTTGGGGCCTCGGTGTCATTTTTGCAAAAAACTGATCATATTCTCAGGCTCATATCTTGCAAACCGTTTGGAATTTTGATTTACTTTCTGAAGCAAAATTGTGAACATATAAAATCCAAAAAATTTCATCTTCCAGATCAAAATCGCAAAAAACTTTAAAAAAGTAGATTTTTCGGGAAAAAATTTTCACTTTTGCGGCTACCTAAACAGTGTTAAGAATCATTCCTAGGAAGTTCATATATTCTAGAAAGTTGTTTACTAAGAGCTTAGCTACATTTTTGTAGTTGATTGTTTCCTTGAATTTTGAACGGTTTGCTAGCTATGGGCCTAAACAGGGAAAAAAAGGTAAAAAAAAAATCGAATTTTTTACAGTTTTTAGCTATTTTGATCTTGAAGATGAAGTTTTTTTTATTTTAAATGTTCACAATTTTTGTTCCTTATGACAAGGGCTACAACTTTGCCACAGAAAGCAAATTAAAATTCCGAACGGTTTGCAAGATATGAGCCTCAGAATATGATGAGTTTTTTGCAAAAATTACACCCAGGCCTCAAATCTTTGGGGGCCCATAAAAAAAAAAGTTCATGACTTTCGGAAAAACTGGGAGACACGGGTCTTTTTTTTTTGGTCTACTATATCACGTAGTGGTGTCCGTATATGGTTATTTTTTCATAACTTAAAAAATTACACACAGTGTTATCAAGATAAAATATTAAAGATTAAAAAAAGCTTATAATTTCTCATGTGTGCACAAAACTATGTGTTACATACATATTTATATTATTTGCAAAATATATTATTAAAATGGGCACTTTACAATTTCATGTAAAAAAATAATAAAAAACGATACTTACATGACAAGGCTCGTGGCGCACGTTATGCGCCAGAAGCCACAAGTCTCAAAACAAAGCAAAATAAAAAAATATATATAAACTAAAATAGGACACCAAGCACTTAGTTACAAAGATTAAGGTTAACTGAAAGAATACCTAGACTTAGACGTTAATAAACGGGGAAACACCGACAATGTTGCCATCTTTCGAAATTGGGCGCATAAAATGCGCCAGTGTGTCCGCTGCAGGATTAAAGAAAATGAAGATATATGAATTTGTGCGTCATTTTTCATTTCATATGTATAACTCTATCTCATTTTTAAATTTTTTGTTTGTTTTAAAAATATGTACATACATAAGTATACGTTTTAAATGTTCCAAATTCTTTAATTACAGTTTTCATTAAAAAAAACGATTTTTTTTGTATTTCTTTTAAGCGGACACCCCTCTTAAACGGACACTTTCGGAAGGTCCCGTTGGTGTCCGCCCAAGGGAGATTTCACTGTAATTATTTTACAATCTATATTTGCTAGGGAACTATAAGTACTGGGTAAATAACTAGATCACTTTTCGTTGGCGTTAATTTTATTCAGGCATCTCAAAAAGGCTTACGTGTTAAAAACTAAAAATGCCCATAATGCAAATAATTTAAACTGTACAAATGAAACTGTAAAGTGCCTTTTTAATTGCGTTTATTTAATATAACAACAAAGTCGACTTGCTGAGTAAACTGCTTTACCTGCTTGTTTTGGTTAATTTATAAATAGAGTAATTATTGTATTTTCAAGTGCTCTATATTGTATGTAATTAATAAGCTCTTTTCAGGCTTCCTAACCTGTCTAGACTGATACAGGGTAAAAATGAAATTTATTAACAATTTTTAACGTTCTTCAAAAAAAATTTCTGAAATTCCTAAGGCTTCTATTTGCTTGGATTATGGGAATTCTATATAATGACCACAATTTTAATTAAAAAATATAATTAAAAATTCGTTACTACGTCGTACATTACGAAAAAAATAAGTCATTTTTTTTGGATAAAAATCGAGACTTATATTTTGACCATAGACATGGAAGGTAGACTGAGCTTTCCGTATTCGGTGTGAAGTAAATACGGACGCAAAAGTGTGAGGGAGATAAAGCGAATGTACGAGTACTACGCCTTGGTTAACAGGCCTACAAAAAAGGGACAGGTATTCGCCGCACAGTCGCTTTGTCTCTCTCTAGAGAGTAGTCAATTTTGTGAGGCTAATGCCCAGTCCATCTTCCATGTGTGTGTTTTTTAACCAATTTGAATAATTTTTTTTTTTAAATACTCGTGAACAGTTCTAGTTTACTCTCCAACTGCAAAATTAAAAAAAATCACTTAATATGATTATATCTGATCATATGGGTTATATGGAAAATAGATATTTACTACATATTAGAAATCGTACAAAATTTGACCAAATTTGGTATTTTAACGTATATACTTAGATATATTAACCTTTTCAATTCGAATTCGACGATAATTTAAAAAAAAAAATGTGATACTCTAACTTCTAAAAATAGCTTCCTCTTGCAAAATATGATAACTTTGTAGATTTTGATCCAGCTGATAAAGGACTAACTTTTGACCCTGTAAATAACTTTCTAACCTGAAAAAAGCTTAAAAACATTAATATGCTTGGTGGTGGTAGGGCATTTCTTTTGTACAGTTCATAAAATTATCTAAAATACAATAGCTTTTTATATGTAGATTGACTGATAGGCGAACAAAAAGCTACATATGGTAAGTTTAAACCTAACATAACCTAATAGGTCGAGTCATGAATGAGCAGAAAGGCATAGACTACAAGCTTTAAACCTAACATAACCTAATGCAACAAGTCATAAGTGAGCAGAGAGGCATATACTACAAGCCTTGAACCTAATATAACCAGATTTAAACCTAACATAACCTAATGGTTAGAGACATAAGAGAGCAGAAAGGTATACACAACAAGCTTTAAACCAGCGTTTCTCAACCTGTGGGGCGCGCCCCACCAGGGGAGCGTAATTACACTATTGGGGGGGGGGGCGCGAGAGTATCGAAAATAAATTATTATTAAAACCATTCATTAAAAACATTTAATATAATTTATTGAAAGGAAAGCAAAACAAAATACATTCTGACATAATAAAAAAATAAAATACCCATTTACACTGATATAATACACCTATAAATAGGACTGTATTAGTACTGCACAATGTATTTACGTAATAATTAACATATCAATACTAAATTAAAACAAGTTTAATGATTACACAGGGCAACAAAAAAATATTTTTGTTTTGGTGCCTGGGATTTTAGAGCTGATTTTAACTATATTTGGACGCTAAATCTATACATGCAATCCGTTTTTCTCTATCAGCTCTACTTTTTTAGATACATCAACTTATCTACCAATGTGGTTTTTATTCAGTATATTCATTTATGAGAGTTCTAAAATTATTATATATCCATTAATGTAGGTACAATGGTTTTATTGTCAGTCTGTAATTGAGTAAATTCCAGGTAAATCTATAAATAGCGGAACCATTGCCTATCAGGTACCTGAACTGACCCTTTTAATCACCTAACTCGGGTAAGTCTCGTCAGTTTTGTGCGTTCTTACTAATGAGAGTAGATCGAATTCGGCGTGTTATTTTATGTTAAGAAAAGAGTGTTTTTGTGTTATTGAACAGAATTAAAATGAGTTCAGGTTCCAGTTCAAGAAGAAGTTGTGTAAATCAACCTGATGTGTTTTGCTATATATGCGGAGAATACATGTTTCAACAAAACAGACAAACTATTACTGACTTTGTAAAGCGAGCGTATCTTGGATACTTTGGAGTTTAAGCTTGGTGATCAGGCCAAAACGTGGGCCCCGCATCTCGTATGTAAAACTTGTACAGAGCATTTACGGCAGTGGACTACGGGAAAAGAAAATGTCTAAAATTCGGCGTACCAATGGTTTGGAGAGAACCAAAAAACCACTTCAATGATTGTTATTTCTGTTTAGTAAATACTAATGGAATCAATCGAAATAACCGCAGTAAGTGGACTTATCCCAATTTAGACTCGGCAATACGCCCTATCCCGCACTCAGATGAAATACCGATTCCAACATTTCATCAGCTACCACATATCTCTGATGACGAATATTTTCCCTCTGATCGCTCTTCTGATGCTAATAAAAGTTCTGATGTTAATGAAACTAACAGTGACTATGAGGGGACGTCATCAGTTCCTCAACGCGTCAATCAAAATGAATTAAATGATCTCACCAGGGATCTTAATTTATCGAAAAAAGCTTCTGAAGTACTGGCTTCTAGGTTGAACGACAAAAATTTACTGGAACAAGGAACCAAAATTACCTTTTACCGTACAAGAGAAAAAGATCTGCTACCATTCTTTTCTCAAGAAGACAATCTTGTATTTTGTCACGAAATTAGGGGACTCATGAAAGAAATGGGACTTTCTGAATATATTCCAGATGATTGGCGCCTATTTATTGACAGTTCAAAGCGAAGTTTAAAATGTGTCCTTCTACATAATGGGAATAAATATGGTTCAATACCACTAGCTCACTCAACGAAACTGAAAGAAGAATATAATACCATAGCTTTGGTCTTGCAGAAGATAAAGTATTACGAACATCAATGGATGATTTGTGTAGACTTAAAAATGGTAACCTTTCTTCTTGGGCAGCAAAGTGGTTACACGAAATATCCGTGTTTCTTGTGCCTCTGGGATAGTAGGGACAAAAACACACCACTGGGTTAGAAAAGATTAGCCTCAGAGAGAAAACTTGGACGTTGGGGAAAAGAATGTCATTAACGACGCTTTGGTTGAAAGAGAAAAAATCATACTTCCTCCGTTACATATAAAGTTGGGCTTAATGAAGCAATTTGTAAAGGCTCTTGATAAGAATGGGTCTTGTTTCGCATATATAGGGGTAAAAATGCATCAGTTGAGCACAGAAAAACTTAAAGCAGGGATATTTGACGGCCCACAAATAAGACAATTAATTAAGGATCCTGCCTTCATAAATTCAATGAATCAAGTTGAACGAGAAGCTTGGACATCATTTGTTGCAGTTGTAGTTAAAAAAAATTTTCTAGGCAAACATAAAGCTCAAAACTATGTTGAAATGGTTAACAAGATGCTTTAATAGTTTCAAATCCTTAGGGTGCAATATGAGTATTAAAATACACTATTTACACAGCCACTTAGACCGTTTTCCAGAAAATTTAGGAGACATGAGTGAGGAACAAGGTGAAAGATTTCACCAAGATATTAAAGTTATGGAGGACCGCTACCAAGGAAGATGGGACATGCACATGATGGCAGATTACTGCTGGAGTTTAAAAAGGGACTGTTTAAAAAAAACATTCAAGAATGTCGCGGAAAAGAAGCTTTCCAAGTGTTGAGTGACGATTTCATTTCTTCAATGTTTTTTTTTTTGTTTGTAAGTACGACATAATATTGTATTTTGTATAACTAAAATAAAAATTTCGTATCTACTTTTGTTTACTACACTTACGGATTTGAGTTACAATAATGTAACTTTTATTTCTCTAAAATTGTATATCTTAAAAAATTTGAGCTCCTAGGTACAAATGAATACGTTATTTGAATTCAGGACATCAAATTGATATAGAATCAGCTCAAAAAACCTCGACACCAAAACCGCTGTTCCCCTGTGTTATTAGTCACTCCCTTTGGCCTGTTTTGCAGAGCAAAGATTTTCGAAGGATGGCTTAATATTAGAAATACACACTCTGAGTTCTTTTTGTGTATTTAGTTGAGATCTATATTTTGTTTTCAAAGCAGCCACCGCAGAAAATCCGGTTTCGCAAGGTAGGATGTTGAAAATGGTAATAGTATACGAGATGCTCTTTTTTTTCAGTGCAGAAAACTCATCATTCACCCTTGCCCAAAATTCAAAGAATGATTTATTATTAAATTGTCTTTTGATTTCGCCACTTGCCGTAAAGATTTCTCCTTCGGAAGTTGAGAGCCCTTCGGGAGTATTTTGAAATGGATCTCTAACCCACTCGTAAGTTGCTACCTTTATCAACATGTCTAGATGATTTTCGATGGTTACTAAAATATCTTTCACATGTTGTTCTTCAGCCTTGTATGTTTTAACACATTTGCAAACATTTCTAGGTTTTTTCGCTTTACATTTCTGCTCTACAATTCCAATTTTCTACAAAAAGCATTAATTTTACCACATGTATCGAATATATGTGTATTTATTCCTTGGAGTTGAAGATTTAAGGTATTTAGTTTCTTGAATATATCGACCAAGTAGCTCAATTTCATTACAAATAAACTCTCGGCTTCCAGTCGGTTTTCCTCTTCTAAAAAAATGGCGATTTCATTTCTCAATTCATAAACACGTTGCAAACATTTCCCACGTGATAACCATCTTGCCTCGCAATAAAATAGTAATGCTGAATGTTCGGCACCCATGTCTTTCAAAATGCAAAAAAAATTCGAGATTTTAGGGGTCTCATTTTAATATAATTTACTACGGTTACAACTGTAGGGAGCACAATATTCAGAGCAGGACTCATTTTTTTGGAAGCCAGAGTTACTCTGTGGATCATAAAATGTTTCCACACACACAGTGGAGATTTTTGTTTCACAAGTGCTTGTACACCTCGAAATCTTCCAGACATTGAATGAGCACCATCGGTACATATTCTGACGCAATTTTTCCACTCCATCTTTAGTTTATAAAATCATTTAAGATAGCATCATAAAATCGAACATAGGCAATGAAATGAGCATCTTTATTGCTACCTATTGCCTCATCAAGCTGAATTGAAAACAATTTGTAACGCAACTTCCCGAAAAGCTGATGCTGTACATCTTCAGCTATAGCACCAATTCGACAGGCAACAGTATCATTTGATATAGGTATGGGTAGCAATTGTTTGGCAAAATTATCTCCAAACATAGGTTCTACCATCTCAATTGCTGCTGGCAAAACAAGCTCTTCACCAATGGTGTGAGGCTTTTTACATGTGGCTATTTTATATGAAACTTTGTAAGAGGCAAGAAGCAAGCTTTTTCATTCACAGACAAAGTTTTTCTAAAAAATGATTTCTGCTTTACATATGATTTTAATTTTAATTCGAATAATTCTCGACGTTTGTTAAGGTACTAACTATGAAGCGTTTTCAAATGTCGTTTAAGTTTATTTGGTTTCATGCTGTGTGCTGCCGAGATCTTTGAGCAAATAACACACAAAGGGCCCTTCTTCTTCATTTACTTCAGTACTGGTAAACCCTAAATTTAAGTATTCTTGAGAATATTTTCAGGATTTTATTTTCGGAACCATGCTCATCTGTGCACTTGTTGATGCTTCATTATTGTCTAATGCTCGCTTACTCCCACTTAAAAATTATCCATGATTCTGTATAAATTTACTGCCGTGAATACTTAATACCTTGAATTTGAATTAACACGTAAATTACAACATACATATTCACGATAAATCAGATAGCAGTAGAAGGATCAACTCGACTAAGACGGACTGTAATTAAACGAGATGCAGCATTTATACACTTTTGGGCAGACTTTCCGAATGTTCGAGACAACTCGGAACTTCTCGCAAAGCCGCTACCGATATGGTGGACGTGACAGAGAGCATTAGATAGGCATCGATTCTAGTTTTTTGTCAACGCAGCAGATATGTGTTGCCGAATATAAATAAATTTACTTATTCTTGGTAGTTTGTAAGGTTTGTAATTGAGGTCATAGTGTAGCTTTAGCATCAAAATACTGAAAATACATTATTATTGCACGTATTGTTATTGTATGAGAGGGGGGAGGCGCGATGAAAATTATGTTTGAAAATTGGGTCGCAAATACTGAAAGATTGGCTACTTTAAACCTAACATAACTTAACTTTTTTTTTAATTATCTTCGAACTGAGAAGGTTAATATATCTAAATATATACGTTAAAATACCAGATTTAGTCGAAATTTGTACTATTTCTAACATGGGGTAAATTTATTTAAAATTCTACAGTTGGAGAGTAAACTAAGTGTTCACGAGAATTTAAAAAAAAAATAAATATTCAGATTGGTCAAAACCTAAGCCACGTCTCGATTTTTGTCCAAAAAATACCTTATTTTTCCTAATGTGCGTTGGCGTGTTAATATTTACGAATTACTAAGTCCATGTTTCTTGAAGATAAGAATATTTACCGTACTATAGACAGGCTAAGCTGCGCTCGTACGTAAGTTGCTTTGAGAATGTTTTTAGAGAAATCAAAAAAATTTCAATAGGAAAAGAATTACAAACATTTTTCCAAAATGCAGATTTTTAAAAAACACCCTGTATATCTGAAACGGTACTAGATATCGATATGCGGTTTTCACCATTGAGTTTAACATAAAAATTGAGCCTCAGACACCGACATCAGTTTTCGTCTATCTCCTTTAGATAAAGGGGTTTACCTTTAAAAGTGTCCAATTTGGACCACCCTGTACATCACTGAACGTGGCAATTTGCAACTGACGTTAACGAAATTGGAACCCGATATTAACAAATTGTTAAAACTCCACCAGCCTCAACCATCTCATTAATTTTTTTATTTCTTATTGATTTTGTTTTATTTTTTAAATTTTTAATAAAAAATTTTTTACTACATTTGAATTAATTTTTACTTTGTGGTTCTTAATAGATAGATAGAAAGATAAACGAGGTATAGATAATACACAACAATATTTTAATATTTCGTATAATTAACTATTATGGAATTTGGTTGGAATTTTTTCTGTCTATGTCATTCATTAGCTATTAGGCAGCTTTAAGCTGTAATTATTATACAATGATTGGCTAAAAGATATATATATATATATATATATATATATATATATATATATATATATATATATATATTTGTTTTTTATTTTTATATTATCCAATCAATTACCTATTTATTCGACATAAATAAAACAGCATTAATTTAGAAAAGCATAAGTTTATTAAGTTTTAAAGAAAAATGAAATTAATGTTAGTAAAAGTCAATATTTAGTTGAGCCAGCTTTAGCCGCTATCAAAGCTTTAATTCTGCGCAGCATGCTATCAATGCAAGATTGTACTGTCTCCTGCATTTGAGGATGATGATTCCACACATGAATAATCTTTTCTAGGAGCTGGGTTTTGTTGGTAATCACATCTTTAGCCACTTCTCTTTTCATCAGCTCCCACACATTTTCAATCAGGGCTATTACCCGCCAATCCAACAGAGGGATATTACCTTTTTTTTCTGCCAAAAAAGCTTTAACAGACCGAGCAGTGTGGCAGGGAGCTCCATCTTGCATGAAAGTGAATGGTTCCCCATTTGGAAACCATTCTCTGAGCTGCGGAATCAACCGATTTTGTAATACTTCTTTGTACTGATCTTGCCTCATTATTCCTTTGACGACGTACAGACGTCCAGTGCCCTTGCCGCTGATGACTGACCAAATCATCACTTTGATGGGATGTTTAACCGTCGGGACGACACAATCAGGATGAAACTTTTCTCCATGACGACAACGCACATACTGAGCTTTATTCTGCAAAATTTCGAATGTGCTTTCGTCACTGAAGCAGACCTGTCAAAAATAGGAAAAATATATAAACTTCCATGTTTATTTGCTTTATTTAACTGAAAATGATAATAATGTATCAATTATTGATTAAATTGCTGTATCTTACCGATCTCCAGAAGTCCACATCTTTGTCTTGCCATTGTTTGGCCCACTTCAGGCGCTTTGCTTTCATTGCAGCTGTTAACTTGGGCTTCCTGGCGGGGACGACAGGCCTTAAAATCTAATTCTTTAAATTTTTTTCGAACAGTGCGCTCAGAAGCATTTACGCTAGCATCCTGGAGTTGTGATTTTATTACCTTTGTGGCAGCAAATCTGTTTTCTACACAAATTTTCTTCAAACATCTCTCTGACCGTGGAGTGAAAATTGGTTTTCTACCGCATCTTTTCTTTCTTTTCGGGCTTAATTCCTTCTCTGACTCAATTTTCTTTTTTTATGCGTCGTACACTAGCTTCAGAAACCTTAAATCTTCGTGATATTTCTCGGTTTGTAAATGTTTTCGCAATCACAAGGGCCTTCACTTCAGCTTTTTTACGTGGTGAAAGATCGCCTTTTCTACCCATAATGAAAATAGTCCAATTACGTTTTTAAAACACTGCATACAAAATAAACTAATAATTGAGTAGTATAAAACTGTTAAACAAACAATCACAGTCCATAAAGCCACAGAAACACGTCCGTACCTGACTCGATTCCGATCGCGATTGATACAGGTTTGTACTTATTTACGTTCATGTATCACTTTGTCAACACAGTGTTGCCATATGTTAAAAATAAATACAAATATGTAGTCTACAACAATTCTTTTTAAATAAAAATCAATAATATTGTAGTTTAAATATACCATTATTGCATAAAAACTCTTAAGAAACATAAAATTACTAAAAAAATACAGTGCGTCTAATAATTTGGCCAGGGACTGTATATATATATATATATATATATATATATATATATATATATATATATATATATATATATATATATATACATGTCAGGAACCTAATTAGTTATGGAAGCATTTTATAAAAATGAATTGGGAGAACTTAAGATATTTCATGAACATGAAACTTAAGATTAAACTTAAAATTAATTAAGGCTACCTTAAGCTAATCCCGTGGTGGGGGTACGAGGATCCTAGAAGTCGGCGTCGGGCATGGCGTGGGGGCCGGGACGGTAAGCGACTGTGGGATTGGGGTGGTGTGTGGCTTTGTCCAGGAATTTCAGCTGAGCGTTGTTCATGAATTCCCGAATTGTCGGCATCTGGAGGACTCTGTGCAGCTGTGGGTTGCGTATGATCCATGGAGCGTGGTCGATGATGCGGAGGGCCTTATCTTGGACGGTCTGGTAGGTGGTTGGTTGTAGGTCATTATGTCTGTTTGTATACTGCAGCCTTGTGGCTTATTGTGCTCCCCTCTCTTGTCCCTTGAAGGAGGTTTATTACTTTCCTTCCAAGTCCTTCGTGTGTTAATTTATCGCCACGATGTCGATCTCCGAACAGTTTATGTCTGTTTCGAGTTAAAGCCGAAGAAGGTTTTTGAGATTAAACCAGGTCAAATTAAAAATATTTCACGGAGTGGAAGTCTCACTCCTGCAAGGATAGCACTGCAAACTTCTTGGAATTAATTTATTACTGCAGTAGGATTTTTCAATATCGTACCTCTCCATTGGCCTTTTAATATCGACGACTATGTTTTTGTTATGTACGTAATCCCTTTATTAGTTGTATTAAGGTTAAACCAATATTTACAATGCACGTTGCATCAAAGCCCTGTACTTTGCACTTCATTTGCGTAGGATGTTTTAAAGGTGAAATACCATAAAACGGTTTAAAAAGTATATACAAGGTAGTCTGTAAGTATTGCACTCATCACTTTTTTTAATAGGGATCTGTAATTACTTAACAGGATTTTCAATTGTTTCAGTATTTTTTAGTGTTCCGTACGGAACACTTATAA
Organism: Pachyrhynchus sulphureomaculatus; assembly: GCA_019049505.1. Lineage (NCBI taxonomy): Eukaryota > Metazoa > Arthropoda > Insecta > Coleoptera > Curculionidae > Pachyrhynchus > Pachyrhynchus sulphureomaculatus. The sequence continues at coordinate 254,801,852 of CM032446.1, read as the reverse complement.
TACGACTTCGGTGTCTGTCTGCCCGTCTGTCGCACCCGATTTTTCTCCGAAATATTTGTCATAGAAAGTTGAAATTTGATAATAATATAGAAATTGATGGCCTCATCAGAGCCGTGTAGTTTTGAAAGTTAAATTTTGACTTAAGGGGTTAGCTTTGGGGGTGAAATCGGAAGTGAAAAAAACATTTTTGCTTGTGAAACTTGTGAAAACACGAGTAAAATATATATATATATATATATATATATATATATATATATATATATATATATATATATATATATATATATATATATATCGACATTGTTTATAGTGAAACTCTGTATAGTGAAAAACTCTTTATAGTGCAATTTTTTCAAGACCTAGAATATTTTAATGAAATTTCATGTAAAAAGCCCTGCATATAGTGAATCTGTAAAATAGCAACACTCTATATAATAAAATTTTTACCGGAATTTTATGTATAAATTTTTATGCATTTTATTGAGATCTTGGCCATTTCGGGTTTCCCATTTTTATCTAACATTAGCACGAATTCCATTTTTATGACGCATTCTTTTGAAAAGGTTCTTAACGCGTTTATAACGCCTAATGGTTGGCAATAAATCAGGTAGATTTCTGTGAGAAACCCGGGGAATAACCCAAAAAAATTGATGTTACTGCAAAATTTGGTGTTTCTCCAAGTTGCGTCTCTCTGATAATAAAAAGTCGTGACAGTATCATCAAGAAGCCTAGTGTTCCAAGCAGTCGAGAACGAGTACGGGTGAGTACTTACGAGGATGTAAATGAAGCAGTTTTACGATGGTTTCAAGTGGTCCGTACGCATCAAAACGTACCAATATCGGGAAATTTAATAAAGGCTCTACAATTTGCTAAAGAATTTAACTGCGTTAATTTTCAAGCTAGTAAAGGGTGGTTGAGTGCCTGGAAGACTCGCAATTCAATTGTTTTCAAGACGGAGTCTGGCAAGAGTGCAAGTGTTAGTCAGGAGGACTGTGATATTCGGACTGAAACTGTTTTAAAAAAGTGCTTTGAAAAAGTACGAGCCAAAAAAACGTTTTCAATTGTGATGAAACCGGTTTGTTTTTTAAATGTTTGCCAAATAAAACTTTTGCTTTTAAAAGTGACAAATGTTTTGGAGTTAAAACAAGTAAAGAAAGGGTAACACTTATGCTTGGAGCAAACATGGATGGCTCAGAAAAACTGAAATTACTGCTCATAGGTAAAAGCAAAAATCCCCGTTGTTTAAAAGGAGTTAAATCTCTGGAGTTAGATTACGCCAATAATAAAAAGGCATGGATGACTTCAGGGATTTTTGAAAGATGGATCAAAGAACTGGACACAAAAATGAAAAGCCAAAAGCGAAAGATTGTGATGCTTATAGACAATTGTCCTGCACAACCAGTTATTGTAAGTAAAAAATTAAGGAATATTGAATTGATATTTTTTCCACCAAACATGACCTCCAAATTGCAACCTATGGACCAGGGTATTATAAAAAACATAAAACCTCATTACCGAAACAGAATTGTTCCCAAAATTGTTAATGCGATTGATAACAACCTTCCAGTCCAAAAATCGATTACCCTTAAAGAGTGTATAACCGAAGTCGCTAAAGTATGGAGTGAAAATGTTTCTTAGAAAACTATCAAAAACTGCTTTTCTAAAGCAAATTTTACTGAAAAAATTGACGAATGGGAAGAAGAAGACGAAATGGATCTAGCTACCTTAAAAAGGCAATGGGGTATTCTACAAAAAACTACTACCGTCGACGCAGATTTTTTTACTTGAAGATTTCTTAGAAATCGACAATGATGTTGGCACGACAGATTTCCCAACTGACCAAGACATAATTGACGATATAAAAAGTATAGAAGATCATGAAGAAGAAACTGAAACCGGGGAATGTCCTGCTAAATTTAGTCAAAATGAAATAAGAAATGCATTTGACATTGCGCGAACTACTCTCTGGGGCTAGGAAAGTGTACCTGATCAAATCTTTATGCATTTGAATAAATGCGAGAATTTTGTTGAGCAACAATTATTTTTCAAAAGTAATGTTCAAAAGAAAATAACTGATTATTTTTCCTAGTACGTATGTACGTAGTATGTACATATGTATTAACAGATTTTGTATTATTCTCTTTATTTCGTATGTAGTACATACATACATAAAGTCCGTACGTTATATCTTTACACGTGCGTCATAGTTTTCAGGCAATATCCGAGACGACTATTATATTTTTTGTCTCTTTTTACCAATACCTACGATTTATTGGTGAAAAGAGACAAATAATATAATCTTCGTCTGTTATATGGCCTGAAAACTATGACGCACGGGTAAAGATATAACGTACGGACTTAATGTATGTATTTAGCCCTGTACATGCTATGTACTATTTAAACTTTCAAATGTTTAATAAAATCTTTTCTAATAATTCAATTTTGCCATTTGTTTTGTTGCTTGTACCTTATAAAATACAAGTAAATGATTACCAATATAAAATACATACATAGCAATATATACGGATTTTTCCTTTATATAGTGAAAAACTTTCTATAGTGAAATTTCGGTCAACATTTTGGTCTTTCATTATATAGAGTGTCGACTATATATATATATATATATATATATATATATATATATATATATATATATATATATATATATATATATACATAAACATAGATTCAAAAGTTTTGCATCACCCTAAATCTCCGAAAAAAAATTTTTGTTCATTATAAATGGATCAGTGATTAAAGTTTCAATTAAAAAAATATATATTTTTGACAACATTTTTTTATTATCCATTAATAAACTTGCTTTAAACATAATAAGTATTCTTAAAAAAATAATTAATAAATACAAACTGATGTTTTTTTTTTAAAGTGAGAACTTTTAATAAAGAGTATTTCCACCTCTAGAATTTATGCAAGCTTGAAGTCGCCTACCCATGCTGTTTACCAAATTACTAATATTCGGTTGAGGGATATTTCGCCATTCTTCCTGGGCCGCATGAACAAGCTCTTGTACACTCCTGGGTGGATTTCTGCGTGCTGCCACTGCCCTCGCAAGCATGTCTCAGGCATGTTCTATGGGATACATGTCCGGAGATAGGGCAGGCCAGTTCAAACGATTGATCCCTTCAGTTTCAAGATACTCATTTATAGCTCTGGTCCGATGAGGTCGGGCGTTATCGTCATAAAAACGAAGGAATCGCCAACAGCTGCTCGCCATAGTCTCACATGAGGATGTAGAATCTCTATCACCAGTCATTGTTCCCTCAACATGAATTAATTCTGTGCGATCATTTGACATGATACCAGCCCAAAACATAGCACTTCCTCCTCTGAAGGGCGGCACGGGGCGAGCATGCGCAAGCTGAGCCACTCTCGTTGGATCCCGCCACACACGTATTCGATGGCTATCTTGTACCAAACAAATCCTTGTCTCGTCGGAAAAAAACACCGAATTCCAAAATTCTGCAGGCAAGGCCGCGTGCTCTTGAGCCCACTGTAGTCGGCGAACTCTGTGCTCAGGTTGTAGTCTGGGCACTCTTATTGGTCGGCGACACCTCAAACCTGTCACAAGTATTCGTCTTCGTAATGTCGAGATCGATACTTGAACTCCCAACGCATGTCTCATATCTCTTTGGAGTGCTGGTATTGCCATGGTCGGGTTTCTTCGGATAGTTAAGTGGATATAGCGGTTCTGCCGCTGATTAGTAACACGCCTTCTACCGCTCCTAGGTCTATCACGAAGAGAATTGGTCTGGAGATACCGGTTCCATACCCGAGACACATCACTTTGCCAAACGCCAACTCTGTCAGCCACGAACCTTTGAGAATGACCTTCTTCAATTAAAGCCACTATTCTTGCACGGTTTATCTCACTTATGACTTGACGATTCATGTTTGCGCTTAAAATCGTAAAATTCAAATGACTTGAATGTAAGAATGATCGCACTAAAAATGTGATCTTACAAAAAAAACTGTAAACATGTGTATATTGCAAAAAATATGGGACGTATTGGAATGATAAACATTGATAAATAAGCCCACAAAAAATTGTTAGCGCAAAAAAATTCCTTCGCATCCGAACAAGGTGATGCAAAACTTTTGAATCTATGTTTATATATATATATATATATATATATATATATATATATATATATATATATATATATATATATATGTATATATATATATGTATATATATATATATATATATATATATATATATATATATATATATATATATATATATATATATATATATGTATATATATATATATATATATATATATATATATATATATATATATATATATATATATATATATATATATATATATAATGTAATACTTGCGCGCACTTTTCTTTGCATTATTTTTAAAAAATCGCGAAAAATGGCTGTCCCCCCTCTTATTTCGAAAAGTACTGATCAAAAAATTTTGTAAAAAAAAATTTTGGAATAGTCTCCACGGGGTGTAGATTGAACGAAAATTGTGCTTTACGTTTAATAATCCATCTGGAATATAAAAAACAAAAATTTCAAGGTCATCAGTTTTCAGTAAAGATTGGAAATAATCTTTGTTGAAAACTCATTTGGGGTGTGTTTTGTGAAGTCACTGATCATTTTGTACTTCCCTAAGAAAACTTTTTATTTTAAAAGCAATCAACGTACGGAACACTAATTGCGCAAGTTCAACTTGCACTTGACCGGTTATTTTTTTTTATAGGTCTAGCACACGTGCTACAGGGAAGTCTTTAAAGCGCTCCAGGAGCGGCACGTGTACGGAAAAAAAAGCGATTCACGTTGTTCTTGAATCGCTGTAAATTGTACTCGGTGGGAAACACAACCCTGGGCAAATTATTCTAAAGGGATGATGTTCTCCATATAAAAGACTGCATGAAAAGCGTTGTACGCGGAGTAACAAGCTGAACCTCATACGCATGTGAGTATTAGCGCGATGTGTATTTCTAACATGCACCGCACTGGGAAGAATTAAGCGGGCTACATCCTTTGAACACTTTCCATGAAAACACTTGTAGAACAGACTCAAGTCGCCAACTGTGCTTCGATGTTCCAGCGAATCTAGGCCGCCGGTTAGTTCCGGGTCTCCAATCAGACGAACAGCTCTTCTTTGAACAGAATCCAACAAATAAAGTGTGTGTTTGGGAGCGGAAGCCCCAAACATAGGAGCAGTATTCCATAGCTGGTCGAATTTGAGCTTTATAAAGAATGAACAGTTGTTGTGGAGTGTAAAGCTTTCTGGCTCGAAATAATATTCCCAACTTTTGAGAAGCCCTCCTTGCTATGCCTGCAATATGTTCACGCCAGGGCATATTTGCTCCCAAACTAAAGATGTTAGGGGAATGGAGTTTTTTTTTTTATGGGTCTAGCTCACGTGCTGCAGGGAAGTCCCTAAAGCGCTCCAGGAGCGGCACGAGTGCGGAGAAAAAAAGCGATTCACGTTGTTCTTGAATCGCTGTAAATTGTACTCGGTGGGAAACACAGCGCTGGGCAAATTATTCCAAAGGGATGACGTTCTCCATATAAAAGATTGCTTGAAAAGCGTTGTACGCGGAGTAACAAGCTGAACCTCATACGGATGCGAAGCACCAGCGCGACGTGTATTTCTAACATGCACCGCTTTGGGAGGAATTAAGTGGGCTACATCCTTCGAACACTTTCCATGAAAATACTTGTATAACAGACTCAAGTCGCCAACCGTTCTTCGATGTCCCAGCGAATCAAGGCCGCCGGTCAATTCCGGGTCCCCAATCAGACGGACCGCTCTTCTCTGAACAGAATCCAACAAATGCAGTGTATGTTTGGGAGCGGAGCTCCAAACGTGGGAGCAGTATTCCATAGTTGGTCGAATTTGGGCTTTGTAAAGAATTAACAGTTGCTGTGGGGTGTAAAGCTTTCTGGTTCTAAATAATATTCCCAACTTTTGAGAAGCTCTCCCTTGCTATGCCTGCAACATGTTCATGCCAAGACATATTTGCTCCCAAACTAACTCCCAACAAATTGAGCGACGATGCTAGGGGAATGGAGTGCCCCGACATAACTATGTCGCGTTCAGCAACGTTAACTTTTTTAGAAAAAACTGCCGCTTGGGTTTTTGTAGCGTTAAATTCCACTTGGTTACTGTCACCCCAAGATAGAATTTCTTCCAGGTCTTTGTTAAGTTGAACGACCTCCTGCTGTCTGCGGATATTCGCCTGAGCAGCCGATGTCCGAGCGTTCAAGGTGAATGAAGAGACAAGCGTACTGTCATCTGCAAAGCTATAGATTGGATTCCCGGTCTTTTCCAGCAGATCGTTAATGTAAAT
>CM032446.1:254739419-254795413 GCA_019049505.1 Pachyrhynchus sulphureomaculatus | reverse complement strand
GGGCGACCTCGAATAATCAGGTTCTTAGATTGGCTCGGTTAATCCGGAGCTCGGATAATCGCGACTCGGTTAAACGGGGTTCTACTGTATTACCATAGTACCTAAAACACAATAGCACCAGTCCTACCTTTGATCTTAAGAAGTTCGAGTTTGTAATGATCACATGACTTGACTGTCGCCATATTACCGGTATGATACCTGCGAGTTTTTGAAATATTCAAATTCTTTCAAGAAAAATCCTATTCTACAGAATAAAAATGAATTTTGCTGATTGCAAGGAAGAAATAAACGAGAAAAGTTTGTGTTTAGAAACATTATTGTATCAAGTTCTTATTAAAACAGATATACAAAAAACAGGCAAAAAGGCAAAAAATATTTCTCAACTGTTAGAGATATTATTCGGAAGGATCTTCATTTTGAGAATATATCTCTGCACACCTTCAGCTTCGCGGGTATAATATCAGCGCTCATACTCCTTATATTTCAGCGAGTAGCAGTAATCTGGAGAGATTGAAAATAATTATAATTATCATTTTAAGATGAGATCGTCTTTCTTGTGAATTTAAAAATGAAGTGAACACAGTTTTTACTCTATTTTATCATTAATTCAATCTAATATAATAATTTTCATACAACTAATGACTTTTCGTTCCTATATACTACTTATATAAAAAAATTAAATCCATGCACCGATTTATTCACACTCATTCGTGCTGGAGAATTACTACTTTTGCATGCCCAGATGGAGTTTTGAAAGTTTGGTTAGCGAATTTTAGCAGATAATATATCAGGAGTACAAGTATGAAATGTGGATTTTTTTCTAAAAAAACATGTTAAATTCAGAAGAATGATAAAAAGTTCTTTATTCAAAGCATGCTCCATCGCTTGTTTATATATTTTTCCCATCTTTCGGGCAATTTGTGAATACCACGCCAGTAAAAATCTTCCCCTTTTGCTGCGAACCATTCATCGAGCCATTTTTTCACATCTTCGTAAGAACCAAAGCGCTGCTCAGCAAGTGCGTGACCCATCGATGCAAACAAGTGGTAATCGGTGGTGAGTAAAGCCGCATGGGGTAGAATTTCCCAGCTGAGTGCGTCCTACGCGTCGCGAACTAGTTTTGCCGTATGTGATGGAGCATTGTCATGAAGAAAAAATGACTTTGTGTTGCCTCTTTCGGTATTCTGGCAGCGAACGGTTTCAAATCGGTCAATTGTTGTTGATAACGTTTAGTATTAACCGTTTCCCCAGGTTCTAACAGCTCATAATAGACCAGGCCCCTTTGGTTCTACCAAACACAGGGTATCGTCTTTTTGCCAAAGCGATTCGGTCTTGCGGGCGATGTGGATGGTGCGCCTGGGTCTACCCATGATTTTTTGCGCTTGAGATTCTCAGAATAAATCCAGTTTTCATCCCCTGTAACTATAAGATGCAAAAACGACTTCCTTTTGTACCGAGCGAGCAAAAAGTCACACGTGTTTTTGCGCTTTTCCATTTGCCTGTCGTTCAGCTCATGTGGTACCCATCTATCGGTCTTCTGAATCTTTCCCATCTCTCGTATCCGATTGGAAACAGCTTGTTGACTAACGCCCAATTGCTCGGCGAGTTGTTTTTGTGTTTGCGAATCATCTTCGTCCAATAATGCTTGCAATTCCACATCTTCGTATTTCTGGGGGTTTTCCACGTTCCTTGTCTGCAACATCGAAGTTACCACTTTTGAAACGCCGAAACCATCGTTCACACGTATCTTTCGATGGAGCATGGTTACCATAAGCTTCTCGGAGTAATCGGTATGATTCAACAGCAGTTTTCTTCAAACGAAAATAAGAAATTAATGCTGTCCGCGAATGCTCTTTGTGCGGTATAAATTTCGACATATTGAACACAACAACATAACACTATGCACACACTTTTCCAATTTATCACGCGTCTGACACTTGTTGATGACACAACAAAATAGCGCACTGTCAAATCTTTATAGCACAAACTGCATTGGTGCACCATCTGTTCTCTGAAATCCGCATTTCATACTTGTATACCTGGTAACTTAACTCTAGCAAACATTCTGCCCTGAATTCAGAAAAAAAGTACAAGTGGAATAACATAAACCAATACTCAACAATAATAAAACTTCAAATATTTTACAAATAAAATCTATCTCTAATATGAAAACACGATTATCATAATTTTATAATATATTGCATAATAGAAATAAAGAATTATGAATAAATTACCTTTTAGGATCTTTGAGAAATATGAAAAACTCTTTTGGAGATACCACATATATTTTTACGAGTTCTAACCGCACAACAAAAACTTTCTCTTGACATGTTTTTAGTGTTCCGTACGGAACACTTATAAGATCACTTCGGTGTCTGTCTGTCTGTCTGTCTGTCTGTCACACCCGATTTTCTCCGAAACTATTTGACATAGAAAGGTGAAATTTGGTAATAATATAGGAATTGATGGCCTCATCAGAGCCATGTAGTTTTGAGAATTAAATTTTGACTTAAGGGGTTAGTTTTGGGGGGTGAAGTCGGAAGTGAAAAAAAAAATTTTTTACTAGGTCATCGAGTGTGGTGTCAAATGAAAGCTTGTGAAAACACGAGTAAAAAATATATATATAATATTATACTTGCGCGCACTTTTCTTTGTATTATTTTAAAAATTCGCGAAAAATCGCTGTCCCGGGCCTTATCTCGAAAAGTACTTAACAAAAAATTTCGAAAAAATTCTGGAATATTCTCCACGGGGTGTAGATTGAACGAAAATTATCACAAGTGCATTACCTTTAATAATTTATATGGTATATAAAAAAAACAAAAATTTCAAGGTCATCAGATTTCAGTGAAGATTGGAAACAAACTTTGTTGAAAACTCATTTGGGGTGTGTTTTGTGAAGTCACTAATCATTTTATACCACCGTAACATAAATTTTGAATTAAGGGGTTCGTTTTGAGGGGTGAAATTGGAAGTGAAAAAAAAAAAATTTTTTACTAGGTCATCGAGTGTGGTGTCAAATGAAAGCTTGTGAAAACACGAGTAAAATATATATATATATATATATATATATATATATATATATATATATATATATATATATATATAATGTAATACTTGCGCACACTTTTCTTCGTATTACTTTTAAAAAATCGCTGTCCCCTACCTTATCTCGAAAAGTACTGATCAAAAAATTTTGAAAAAATTCTGGAATATTCTCCACGGGTATAGATTGAACGAAAATTATCACGAGTGCATTACCTATAATAATTTATGTGGTATACAAAAAAAAAAAAATTTCAAGGTCACCAGTTTTCAGTAAAAATTGGAAACAAATTTTATTGAAAACTCATTTGGGGTGTGTTTTGTGAACTCGCTGATCATTTTATACCACCCTAACAAAAATTTTTATTTAAAAACAATCAACGTACGGAACACTAATTGTGCAAGTTCAACTTGCACTTGACCGGTTTTTTTATAATTATTTTCAATTATAACGAGTCATTTACTTGTTAAAAAATATTAATAGTAAATTTCGGAGCACGTTATAGAAATATGCTCCTTGAAATCCAGATGTAAACACAACCCGCGACAGCACTGGCAGCTATGTTGTTGGTATGCGTGATAAAAAAACAGGACTTAAAAATTTTCTTGTGTTATATGTTTACTGTGTTAAAAAAAAAAAACACCGCCTTAATAACTACTAACTAGTCGCATTGTCTTTAGTAAAATTAAAGATTATTTGGATATATTATTCATAATCTTTTATAGTTTCTTAAAGCATTTAATATTATTAACGACTACCAATATACCAGTCATAAGCAAAAATCATCAGGAAATCTAATATAAGGTACACATGCTTGGACCCTACAACTGACCAGTATGGAGAGTTTCAAGTTGGTATGCTTGATATGTCCAAGGTATTCGATGAGCGCTTTAACTGTCAACGCTAGTACACTCCAAGGCTTTTATCATCATCATCAGCCTGTATCGGTCCACCTCTGGTAATAATCCTCCCTCATTCATTTCCAGTTTTGTCGGTTCTGCGCCTTCTACATCCATGGTAGTCCTCGCGGTTCGCTTGATATCATCCTTCAGCGCAGTGGTGGTCGACCTCTAGATCTCCGCTCTAGATATGCTGTGCACTGTAGTATGGTTTTGTTCTATCTGGGACTATAGCATCTCGCAAATCCCCATTTTAGATCAGTAATAGGTTCTCCAACGTCCTTTATCTTTGTTATAGCCTTTATTATTTCTTTGTCTCTGCGTCTCCATGGCTCTGTTATTCTGATCATTTCCATCGATTTTCTTATTACTGTCCAGGTTTCACATCCATAAGTCTTTACAGGGAGTATACACTAACCGAACAGAGGGAAACGGAGACGCACTGCAATATTTTTGTTTGTCATTGTGCTCTTCTTCAGTTTTCCTAATGCTGACCATGCTAATCGCCTTCTTCTAATTATATCTTGTGTTTGATTTCCTTTTCTCCAGGATATTATATGTCCCAAGTAAACATACTACTCAGTATATATCACCACTACACCAAACACTTTATTTTTGCACTCGACGCGCGTTTCGCTAACGATGTTAGCTTCATCAGGAGCGATGAATTGACTCAGTCAATCATCGCTCCTGATGAAGCTAACATGGTTAGCGAAACGCGCGTCGAGTGCAAAAATAAAGTGTTTGGTGTAGTGGTGATATATACTGAGTAGTATCATTGTGCCAAAGATTCCACATTCCCAACTTAGCCAAGTAAACATAGTTTCTTATTTTTATATGTGCGTCTTCTCTATATATTACTTTAGTTTTTCCTAAGTTTATTTAGAGATCGATTTTTCTTCCAATTCCAGCAGTATTTGTTCAAGTTCTTCCTTATTTTTTATCCTGCCATTGCAACTCCATAACGTCATATCTTCGAGTGATAACGTAAGTAGTTTTGGCGATAAAGTATCACCTTGTTTTATACTTCTTTCTATCTTTTCCGAATCGGTAATTACATTAATTTGTATTGTAGAATTATATAAAAAAAAGAACACTATGTTTTAATTTCCACTATATTTAAAGTCACTTGACAATTGTTTTACCATACAATGGCTTCTTCAGAAGTAAATGAGAAAGAAAAATATTTGGTAGTAATCCTGGTTATATAGTGCTTAAAACTATCCTTAATTACCTAAGATTATGCTAATCATTTTATTATATTATTTACAGACAGAATTATTTTACGAATGCAAATCTGTGGTACTATTTCCGAGAACTAATAAAGATTAAGTAAGGGTGAATGGTTTAAGTCTACCTGTTCGTTCAATAATTGACTGGAGTTTTTCCGTTTGTTAATTTTAAGACATTCAAGCAAATTTAATTTTTTGGATTTATTTTCTACATGTAGGACCATCAAAATTATGGGATTCGTTTATTAGATGGGTTGCGTAATGTGAATTGTTCTTATTTTTTAAATAACTATGTTTATGTTCTTTAATGCGAGTTTCAAAAGATCTACCAGTTTGTCCTACGTAGGTTTTAGTACAAGATCCACAATTTAATAAGTAAACCCCTGATTTTAAAGATTTCTTAGATTTGGTTTTGTTATTCAAAATTATACTCCCTAAGGAATTACTGGTTTTGATTGCTATTTTATTGTTCTTTTTTATTAAATGTTTGGAAATTGTTCTAGTTATCTTCCCTGTGTATGTGAGTGTACTAAATTTTCCTTTTTTGTCATTAATTGTGGGATAAATTAGAGAGATTGCTTGTTTAAAGGATTTTTTATTGAAGATATTATCTATAATGTTGGGGTCATATCCATTATTAATTGCTATTTGTTTGATTATGTTGAATTCTTTGTTAAAATTAGTTTTAGTCATAGGGATATGTCTATGTATGTATGAAAGAGTTAAAAGCTGCCATTTTGTGAGGATAAGGGTGGGATGAACTATTGTGTATGACTGTGTCAGTATGTGAAGGTTTATTAAAAATCGGGAAATCGTGTTTATTGTTCACTTTTGATATAGATATGTCTAAGAAATTTATAGAGTTATTGGTTTCTAATTCTATGGTAAATTTAATATTAGGATGCAAATTATTTAGGAAGTTAAGGGGGATTGTTAGTTGTCTATCTGTTCCCGTGAAACAGGAAATGATATCGTCAACATATCTATACCAGTAAACAATATTTTTGCTTACCGCGTTTTGATGAATTTTTAGTTTTATATGATCCATGAACATTTCCGCCAGTAAAGGGCTTAAAGGATTACCCATTATTAGACCTTCTTTAGATGTGTAAAAGTTATCGTTGAATTCAAAATAGGTTTGATCCAAGCACGTCGTGAGTAAATCTAAAATATCCCGTTTAATAATTTCGTTTACTTTATTCTTGATTAAGAGCTTATCTACTAATTCTATGACTTCATATGGTGGGATACTAGGAAATAAGTTTTGTACAGGGAAATCCTTTTTATTTAATTTAATTAGAGAATATAATTTTTGGAGCCTGTGGGATATGACCCCAACATTATAGATAATATCTTGAATAAAAAATCCTTTAAACAAGCAATCTCTCTAATTTATCCCACAATTAATGACAAAAAAGGAAAATTTAGTACACTCACATACACAGGGAAAATAACTAGAACAATTTCCAAATATTTAATAAAAAAGAACAATAAAATAGCATTCAAAACCGGTAATTCCTTAGGGAGTATAATTTTGAATAACAAAACCAAATCTAAGAAATCTTTAAAATCAGGGGTTTACTTATTAAATTGTGGATCTTGTACTAAAACCTACGTAGGACAAACTGGTAGATCTTTTGAAACTCGCATTAAAGAACATAAACATAGTTATTTAAAAAATAAGAACAATTCACATTACGCAACCCATCTAATAAACGAATCCCATAATTTTGATGATACTTAAAAAATCCTACATGTAGAAAATAAATCTAAAAAATTAAATTTGCTTGAATGTCTTGAGATTAACAAACGGAAAAACTCCAATCAATTATTAAACGAACAGGTAGACTTAAACTATTCACCCTTACTTAATCTTTATTAGTTCTCGGAAATAGTACCACAGATTTGCTTTCGTAAAATAATTATGTCTGTAAATAATATAATAAACTGATTAGCATAATCTTAGGTAATTAAGGATAGTTTTTTTAAGCACTATATAACCAGGATTACCACCAAATATTTTTCTTTCTCATTTACTTCTGAAGAAGCCATTGTATGGTGAAACAATTGTCAAGTGACTTAAATATAGTGGAAATTAAAACATAGTGTTCTTTTTTTATATAATTTTATTATGAATTTCCAACAAGTATCGGCTAACACAATCAAAGATGTATTGTAGAAGTTGAATTTTGGTATATGTATTTCAACCTCGGCCACAACATATGGTCCCGGTCAAATTGGCTGAAAATGTAGTATGTTGTAACTCGGATGATCCTAATGAAAAGTCTCAGTGGGCGAAAAATCAATAGGGTCCGAGATATTTAGCTCTGAAGAAAGTAGAAAAGAAACTGTTGAAAAACGAAAAAAGTACAGAAAATATGATGACCAATATTGAGATTTTGGATTTACCTGCGTTAGCAAAGGAAATTTGGAACTTCACTAATATGTTGTCTGTCGTAAGGTGATGGCAGCTGAAAGTATGCTTCCTAATAAATTGAAACATCATTTAGAAACAACCTATAGTAATTTACAAAGAAAGCAGCGAGATTTTTTTGCAAGAAAATTGCGAGAACTGAGACATCAGTCGACATCCCTGTTTTCCAGAGCATCTATTCCTTCCAAAGCACTGCTCGCCTCTTACAAGATCGCTCACCGTATTGTCAAATGTAAAAAATCACATACGATTGCTGAAGATCTTATTCTACCTGGATGAAGCGACAGATAGTAATAAGGACGCACAATTAACATGTTACGTGTGGTACGTGGAAGAAACAAATGTACGTGAGGATTTCTTCTTTTGCAAAAAACTGTCTGATATCGATGGGAAAATTGTGTTGGTGTGTGTACGGATGGAGGTTGCGCGATGTCAGGGCAGTATGGAGGACTTCAAGCTCTCATTAAAACCAAGGCTCCAAACGCAAAATGGACACAAGGTGGTCCTAACTGCAAAAAATATTTCACCTGAATTAAATTTTGTGATGGATATAATTATCGAAGTAATGAACTTGATAAAAACTAGACCCGTGTAGGCAAGATTTTTCCATAAACTTTGTGAAGATTTAGGTGCCGAGCATATATATATATATATATATATATATATATATATATATATATATATATATATATATATATATATATATATATATATATATATATATCAAGGATTTTCTAGAGCTGACGCTGTCTTCCTTCTCTCAGCCTTTGATTCCATCCGTTTCTATCTTTCCATTCTCCATCTGTTAGACCCCTGTCCTCCATAGCCTCGTCCACATCGTCTCTCCACGATCGTCTGAGTCTTCCTTTTTTTCTTCTCCCTGTAGGACTCCACTCCGTTATTTTCTTTATCCACCTATTATCTTCGCTTCGTCTTATGTGTCTATACCATTTTAATCGTTTTTTGTTCAATGGTGTTTATTGCGTGCTCTTTGATGTTCATTCTGCTTCTTATTTATTCATTAGTTATTCTCTCCGTGCGTGTTACTCTACAATATCTTCTCCAATACTCCATCTCTACCGCGTTAATTTTAGATTTATTTCTTTTGTTGATCGTCCATGTTTCTGACCCGTATGTCATTATGCTTTGTATTATTGATTTGTATATGCGTGTTTTATTTCTCTTTGTAATGTGCTTGTTTCACAGGATCGAATTAAATTGTCTTATGCATGTCCGCGTTTGTCCTAATCTAGCTTTAATCTCTTCTTCTGATGTTGCGTTTTTTGAAATGATAGTTCCTAAATATTTAAATCTATCGGTTCCTGCGATTATTGTTTCGTTATCTACTTCTAAATTCTCCACGTTTCCCTCCTTTGTTGTTAGATATTCCGTTTTATTAAAGTTTATTGCTAATCCTGCTTTAGCGTATTCCTCTTTCTGTTTTCTTACCATATAACTGAGGTCTTCCCCATCTTGCGCTATGATTACTTGATCGTCTGCGAAACTTAGAGTATATAAGTAATATTCTCGTATTGGGACTCCCATTCCACTACATTTTTGCTTCCATTTTTTAATGTTTGTTCGAGGTATATTTGAATAGTGTGGGGGATGTAGAGCATCCTTGTAATAGGCCTTTTGATGTTTGGAGTCTCTTCCCTATTTTATGTCCTATTTTTATGTTCACTGTGTTGTTTTCGTAGAGAGCTTTTACTGCGTATATTAGTTCTTTGTCAATGCCTGTTTCTTTCATTGCGTTTCATAATCTTTGTCTTGGTACTGAGTCATAGGCCTTTCTTATGTCTATGAAGGCTAGATGAACTTCTTTATTCTTTGCCAGTTTTTTTTTCCATTGTTTGCTTTATAGTGTATATGTGGTCTATACATGATTTTCCGGCCGTAAAGCCTGCTTGGTCTTCTCCAATTTTTCCTTTTATATTTTCCTCCATGATATTTTTAATAATTTTTCCATACAAAAGTCCCATACTCGATATTATGCTTAGGCCTCTATAGTTTGTGCATGTTCTGCGGTCTCCCTTTTTAAATATAGATACTATATAAGCTTTTGACCATTCCTTTGGTATTTTTTCTCCATTTATCGCTCTGTGGAACATGTTTCTCAGCATTCGATGTAATTTATTAGACCCGCACTTAATCTTTTCATTTACCACACCCCCAGGCCCTGCAGATTTATTATTTTTGAGTGTTTTTTATTGTCTTCTTTACTTCTTCATACTAAGTTGGGAATGTGGAATCTTTGGCACAATGATACTACTCAGTATATATCACCACTACACCAACACTTTATTTTTGCACTCGACGCGCGTTTCGCTAACCATGTTAGCTTCATCAGGAGCGATGATTGACTAAAGGTAAACTACATATCTACCCTATTTATACTTAGCCTAACCCTAGAATTACTCAAGCGGAACTAATGACATAGGCAAGGCCATCAGTTCCGGTCTAGTAACCAGTAGAGGGGACTATAAGGAATAGGCCCTCTGTCTTTATTTAAACTACTTTTACATTTTATGATTTCCATACTTTCGTATGCGTTCAACAATCTCCTATCAGATACATTTTTTATTAATCTTAGATTATCTAATGTTACAGTATGATCAGCTTCAAGGGCATGTTCGGCAATGCTAGACTTTTCTGTTCTATTGTATCTTAAGTGTGCTAAATGTTCTTTAAATCGTGTTTAATTGACCTTTTAGTTTGTCCAACATACTTTTTGTCACAATCATTACAACTAATTTCATAAATTCCACTTTTCTCACAATTGGGAATCTTATCTTTGGGATTTCCTAAGATATTCCTCAGATTGTCTGATGACTTATAGACTAAGGTGAGGCCTACCTTATTAAATACCTTATTGAGTCCCTTGCTATATTTCGGATTATATGGTATGGAGACATACTTGGTGTTATTTTCTTCGCGTGTAAAAAAGGTGGAATTCTGAATATTAGACTTAAATTTATGTCTATTTATTAGCTTATTTACTAAGTCATCGTCATAACCATTAACTCTAGTTATATTTCTAATACGATTCCTTTCTTTATTAAAGTTTACTCTATTCAGAGGGAAAGTGACCAAACGATGAACTAAAAAATGTATTGAGGCTAATTTATGTTGTTTGCAATGAAATGAATCATTAGGAATATATCTATCTGTTACTGTGTCCTTCCTATAGATATCAAATTCTAATCTATTATTATTTTTAATAATTAAAATATCTAGAAAAGGCAATTGTCCTTTGTTCTCAATTTCGTACGTGAATTTAATTGAATCATACCGGCTATTTAATTTAGAAACAAAATCATCAATATTTGCTTTCTTTGTATCAAAAATCGCGAAAATTTCATCCACATACCTATACCATACCCTTGGGAAATATTCGAATTCTTGACTGGCTTCGATTTCAAACTTACTCATGAATAAATTGGCTATGAAATGTGACAAGCAATTACCCATAGCTGTTCCTTCTTTCTGAACATAAAATTGATTGTTATATTGGAAATAATTTTGTTCCATGCAAAGTTTAGATAATGTTAAGTATTCACGAATAATTTCGTCTTCAAAGTCATTCATTCTAAGTAATTCTTCGAGATATTGTAAAGTTTGTGGAATTGGCACACTTGGGAATAAAGAACTAACATCAAAAGAAATTAAGACTTCACCTTCATTAAGAACTAGATTTTTTGTTTTATTAATGAATTCTAACGAATTCTTCACTGCGAAAGTATTTAATGGTAACTTCTCAAGTTTTTTTGATAACCATTTGGATATTAAATATGTGGGTGATCCGACCGATGAAACAATGGGTCGCATTGCTTTTCCAGGTTTGTGAATTTTGGGTAAGCAATACAATTTTGGTATGGTCGGATTACTCGCATTTAATTTAAATTTTAGCGAATCGGAGACAAGGTTCTTACATTTTTTAAAAGAATTTTTAACCTCTGATATCATTTTCGGTAATGGATTTCTTATTACCTTTTCATAAGGGCCAGATTCGATAAGATTATCTACGCGTTCAAAATAATCTTTCTTATCCAATATAACAACCTTATTTCCTTTATCCGCTTTTAAGTAGAAGACATCTTTCTTTTTCAATCCTTTAACTACTTTTATATTTTTTCGTGAATTAGAATTTGTGTTGTTAACAATATGTTTTTCGAAATTTGATTGCGACATGCTTCCCTAACAAAGGTTTTACTATTTTCTGGAAGTGTGCTAATGGAACTTTCAATGTGAGCAACTATTTCTGATAAATTATCTCTAGGAGGGGTACTGCAAAGTTAAGACCTTTGTTTAAGATGCGAATTTCATTTCGTGTAAAGGATTGAGACGAATGATTCTCAGCAATATTTACGAGTTCCTGAGGACTATTCTTCTTCGGTAAGAGCTTTTTTAATTTTTTACTTAGAATAGAGAATTTCTTTTTATATTGAATATTAATAACTAAAAACATTTTCCT
The DNA here is from genome assembly GCA_019049505.1 of Pachyrhynchus sulphureomaculatus. Lineage (NCBI taxonomy): Eukaryota > Metazoa > Arthropoda > Insecta > Coleoptera > Curculionidae > Pachyrhynchus > Pachyrhynchus sulphureomaculatus. The sequence goes on along the minus strand of CM032446.1, from coordinate 254,783,328 downwards.
CTGGAACTCGCTCCATACTTCATATTCAATATTGTTTAATCCTGAAGTAAGTTTTTTGAATATGCTGTATGATTCTACTTCTAACATACTACGTTTTGTGTACAAATTCTTGATTTCTAAGTCAAGCCATTTTTGTTTAGCAAAAAATGAAACTTTTTCTGAAATGTTTGATTTTGGTAAATTAACCTTAATAAAATTAGGAAAAACTTTAAATTTCTTGCAAGACTTTAAAAACCAAATATCTGCACCTACTAATCTAATCTTACTACTGTACTTACGATAAAGGTTTAATTCCGTTGACCGTGAAGCCATCTCAACTAAGTTGGGAATGTGGAATCTTTGGCACAATGATACTATACTATATATATCACCACTACACGAAACACTTTATTTTTGCACTCCACGCACACTTCTTCATAGCTTAGTTCTATCTCTTTTATTTCCTTATTCTGTTCTTCTTCAGGGTTCTCTTCTTGGAATTCTTGTCTGTCTTCTGTTAGCAGCTTCTTATAATATTCTTCCCACTCGCTTTCTGGGATGTAATGTATATACGTCTTGTCTCTATTGTTAGTCCTTCTACATGTTCGCACGATTTTTTCCATCTCTCGTTCTTTTCTTTGTTTATCATCCTCCTCGTTTCTCTTTATATTTCTGTAGATCTTCTTCTGATTTTGTATTCAGCCATTTTTCGTATAGTCTTTTTTTCTCCTTTATAGATTCTTTGGTTTTTTCACAGATTCTAATTTTATGTTTCTCATTCTCGTTGTCTTCTTTACCTAATGCTTCTAGGGACGCCTGTTTGATGCATTCTTTTATGTGGTCATACATCTGTTGGATGTTGTCGTAGTTAAATTCATTTAATTTTTGATCTAATCGTCGTCTATATCGGTCTCTTATCGTTTCGTCTTGCAGTAAGTGTTTTTTGTATTTTATTTCTTTGTCTGCTTTTTCTGTTATCTCATTAGTATTTCTGTTTTCTTTATCTATTGTTTCTTTTTGCTCTATTGTCTTGTACCACGGTACTTTTATATTTGCTATTAATAGTCTATGATCTGTTCCACATTCTGCCGAGCATTTATCTTTACTTTATTACTGTAACTCTCGCTGGTTGCCCAGAGGTAACGTACTTGCAGAAAAGTTTAAAAATACTACTACTAAAATATCTTTGCGACATATTTGAGAAATTAGATGTCCTTAATAAATCGTTGCAGGGAAACGAAACGCATGTACTGTAACTGACTAATAAAATTGCAGCGTTTCAAAAGAAGTTGCTGTTGTAGAAAAGAAAAATAGAAGAGGAGCAAGGAAATACTGACTGTTTTCCTGTTTTGAAAGGCTTTCCGAAAGAAAAATCTTTTCAAAATCTGGAGCCAAATTTGCAATTGATATTTATCCAACACTTATCAACATTAAGCACTCATTTTAATAAATATTCAATAATCAATACGGATTGGACTGGATTAGAAACCCATTCCAGTCTACCCCATCACCATTTACACTTTCAACAGCCGAGGAAGAACAGCTGTTAGAACTATCTTGGGATACGAGCCTAAAAACTACGATTCGATAAAGATAAACTGTTTCAATTTTGGAGCGATGCATCCCAAGAATATCAGCACTACGGCTTTGAGGGTTCTTTTACCATTTGCTACGTCGTACTTGTGTGAAACTGACTTTTCTGCAGTTGCAGTAATCAAATCGAAATACAAGTTACAAATAAATTTAGAAAAAGAAATGAGAGTAGCAATTTTAAACTTCAGCACCGATTTGAGAAGTTATGCACAGAAAAGCAAGCTCATCCTTCTCATTAATTGTATTGTTTGTAGTTTTATTGGTATGGAACATGGAACATGGAACATACAAGGCCTCTCCAGGAAAGTAAATGAAGTTGTAAATGAATTAGAAAATCTTCGAGTCGAAATTGCAGTACTGACGGAAACAAAGAAGAAAGGAAAAGGCTCCGAAAGTTGGGGGCATTACGATCACTTTTATAGTGGAGTGCCCAAAGAAGATAGAGCAAAACAAGGCGTATCCATACTAATATACAGAAAACTGAGGAAATTCATAACCACCTGGGAACCGATTAGTGAAAGAATCATAAAGATGAATCTCAAAATACTAGGTAATAACACAATCTTACTAGGGGTATACGCTGTCAACGACGACGATCTGGCTAATAACAAGGATTCATTTTTTGAACAACTAAATGAGGAAATACGCAAAATTGGAACATCAAGAGAGATATTATTTTTGGGTGATCTAAATGGAAGAATAGGAAGGAAAGAACACGATAAAGTTTTAGGAAAATATGGCGAAGAGGTTACTAACGACAACGGAAGAAGAATTATAGAGATATGTAAACAAAACAACCTTACAATATTAAACGGACACTACCAGCATAGGGATATTCATAAATATACGTGGAGACAAACAACGAGAGATTTAAAAAGTATTATCGACTATATGATAATACGACAGAGATCTAGATTAGACTTCCTAGATGTAAGAGTCCAAAGAGGGGCTTCATGTGGCAGCGACCACTATCTTGTGAAAGGAAAGATAACCTCACGAACAACACGGGAAAGCAAACTGGAAGATACAAGTACACAGCACACAACAAGTGAAACAACAATAAGATATAATACAGACAGCTTACAAAATGAAAGTATCAGAAATCTATACAAGAGTAGACTGGACCAAAAGATACAACGGACGGGATTTGTTAATATATAAGAAGAATATAAGTATATAAAGGAATGCCTACACGCAGCCGCACTGGAAGCATTAGGGTACCAAGAGAAAAGGGAAAAACAGCAAAAACCATATTGGTGGGATGAAGAAATTAAATACGAAATTGAAGAAAAACGGAAAAGCTATCACAAATACTTAAGTTCAAAGAGCACAAACGACAAAGTAAAATAAAAAGAATCCCAAGCTAGAGTACGCAAAATGATTAGTGACAAAAAGAACAACCAATGGGAAAAGACATGCTCAAGACTCAACACTTACATAGGAGGAAGAAAAAGCACAGAAAGCTGGAGACTTCTTACAAATATGAACAGAACGGAAAAGAGAAATCTTCTCGCCAATAACATCAGAAAAATGGAACCAATATTTTACAAATATGCTAACAGAAGATAGACCAGAGTTCAAAAGTACCCAACATGGAAACCCAAATATAGTTATACGAGGATCCCCAATAAGGATAACAACATCAGAAGTTAAACAAGTATGTAAAACGCTTAAAAATGGTAGAGCTCCAGGACCAGGAAACATCCCAGGAGAGATAGTAAAATACAGAACTGAACAGCTATTTAGCGCTTTGAGGAACTTATTCCAAAGATGCATTAACACATCAGAAGTACCTGAGGAATGGAAAATATCATACATATTAACAATTCATAAGAAAGGAGACAAAAATAATTGCGATAACTATAGGGGAATAACGGTTACATGATCTATTAGCAGAATATACGGAAAAATAATTAAAAATAGAATAGAAATGGAATACGCGGACGTAGAAGCTGAAGAACAGGCAGGCTTTAGAGCAGGAAGATACACAATAGACCATCTCTTCTCACTGACACAAATCCTAGAAAAGAAAACCGCATTTGATCAGGAAGTCCATGTCTTGTTTGTTGATTTAAAAAAGGTCTACGACAGCGTGCCCCTAATGAGATTGTGGGAAACACTACAACAGAGTAATGTAAGCACCGAAATAATTAAATCCGTAAAATCCTTATATCAAGACGCAAGAAGTAGTGTGAAAACCAAATATGGTATAACAACAGGATTCCAGGTCACAAAGGGTCTCCTCAAACAGGGTTGCTGTATATCCCCAACGCTATTTAAAATCTATTTGGAGAGTGCACTGAAGAACTGGAAAAGGAAATGCAGCAGTATGGATTACCACTGGATGACGATACTACATTGTACACGCTGTCATTCGCAGACGACCAGGTAGTAGTCGCTCAGGACATCGATGATATGGAATACTTGACACTAAAACTTATGGAGGAATATGAAAAATGGGGCCTAGAAGTCAATATTAAAAAGACCGAGTACATGTGCGTCGGAGGACAACAGCAGGACTTGAAACTGGCCACAGGACACACCATCAAACACTGTGCCAGTTATAAGTATTTGGGAACGAGAATATCTAGGGACGGAACACTGGAAGAAGCAATATTCGCGAGGAATATCCAAGGAAGAAAAGCGATTGCAATGCTTAATAGTACACTATGGGACAAAAACATAACCACTGAAAATAAGAAAAGAATTTACAACTCAATAGTGAAAAGTATAATAACTTACAGCTCCCAGGTGTGGCCATTGAAGGAAAGAACAGAAAAAATACTAAAAGCTGCGGAAATGGATTTCTGGAGACGAGCAGCCAGAAAATCCAGAAAAGACCGCATACCAAATGACACGATAAGACCAGCTTTAGAAATAAAGTTCGATATAGTGGACGAAATCAGAACCCAACAGTTGGTATGGTACGGACATGTACAGAGAATGTCACAAGACCGACTACCTAAAAAGATTTAAATTGGAACCCTCATGGAAAAAGAAAGCGAGGAAGACCACGCCAAAGCTGGAGAGCAGGCATCAACAAAGAAGTACTAGAGAGAGATCTGAAGGAGGAGGGATGGAGAAACCGGGAGGAGTGGAAATTAGGCATCGGAAGACGGAAGACGTTATAAAACCGATTGATATATATATATATATATATATATATATATATATATATATATATATATATATATATATATATATACTTAAGAAAAACTAAAATAAAAGTATAACTTTGACACCCTGTACCTTAAAAATTACGAATTTTTGAACTAAGGTAAGTTGGATTAAATAATCATATTTTCATCCCAGAAATCCACAGTAACTCTATGCACACGGAATACGGCGACACCCTGTATATGTATAGCTATAGGCTAAACTATAGCTAGTTTTACAATTTGTAACTGTAGTACCAAGTATGTAAGGCCAAAAAGATCCAGATGTCTTATTTCGCCTGATGATGGCATAAATTGATTTGCTAAATCATGCGGTTTAACACCACTTAACTTTTTCATGTTCGGGCATTTTGAGGCTCCGGACTCCGGTAGTCCACAAACCGCTTGGTTGGGGTTCTAATTGCAGAGGGTTACTAAACGCTGTGAGGAGTAATTCCTACAACGTCAGTTGAGGTTATGTGATTTGAGCAGGTGTTTGAACACTTTTTCTGACAATTACGAATCGGACTGGCGGGATGATTGAAGCCAGTCGCAGTTTCCCGAGGAGATCCTGCCTATGATGATAAGAAAGAATGAAGATAGTATCTAGTATAAATATTCTGGAGATCTAGTAGTGCACAGGCTCGACAACACTAGATTTCCCTCGAGACCCCAAGAGGGGAGATCCAAATTCGAGGATCTGAAATGCACTACCGATGGGTCGCCAGTGCTCTGCCTAAGCACGAGACGGATCTTGAACTGGCAAATTGCCTCGGCAGCCATTACCGATAGAGCGACGCAAAGAACTCCAAAGCAAATGTTGCACTGGTTATAAAGGAATTAAAGCCATCTTTATGCCCCATTTGTATTGACTAAATTTTAATTATATTGAAATTTTAAAAAATCTTTTTAAAAAGAAGAAATCCTAATGTTCCAATTGAGACACACTGTATTTCTGTCAAAATAGGAAAGAATAAGAACGTAATATAATTTTCAACTATATCAACTTCAAGAACCTTGATTGATTGATTATTTTAGTTTGGCGCGCCGATATCGAGGATCATTTGGCGCCATAAGTGGGATGTTTAAATCTTAGAAAATAATTGTGTTTCTTTGAAGAATTTGATCAAACTGGAGATATTTGTAATATTTGGAATCAATATTTGATCGAGAGGTTTTTAATAGATCTAACCTTGTCTTAATGTCTAAATATTCATTTGAAGTTAAAATATGATTAATAGTTAGAGTATTGTCGCAGTTTGGACATCTAGGTGGCGGATCACCTTTCAACAAATAAGAATGAGTGAGGAAGGTGTGTCCGATAGCTACCCTTCTCCATATTGTATTCTCTCTACGTGACAGAGCATCGAGCTGAAGGAGCGGAAAAACTAGAGGTTTAACCCCCACAACTTGCACGAATCCTCCCGCAGGTCCCACTCCAGCTGAAATAGATTATCAAAAGTCTGTTTGAAAAAGTTTTTTAGATCTTTTGGAGTGAGGATTGTGTTAATTGGAGTGCCCGAGGTGATGGCAACCCTAGCTTGTAAATCAGCACTTTCATTACCTTTTATGTTAATCTGGCTGGGCACCCATAAGAAAGATATAGTGATACCCCTATTGGATACCATTTGTATAAGATCAGATATGGATGTAGTGATAGGGTGAAAATGCGTGGAAGAGCTGATTGATTGTAATGAACTCAAGGAGTCTGTTATGATTAAACCTTTAGTATCTAGTTTGGTGGATATTAACCATCTTAACGCTTCTTTGATAGCAAATAATTCCGCTGAAAAGACAGAGGTGTAATTGTTTAATTTGAATTTAATGGTAGTGTTATTGTATACGAAAGCGGCTCCCGTTCCCTGGGCAGTCTTAGAGCCGTCTGTATAAATATGAGAAGACTCTTTGTATTTCTCGTTGATAAGTAATAGGAAGGCTGATCTGATTATGTGGCTTGGATTTAATTTCTTGTTATATTTTCGGAGCGTATAGTCAATGAAGGGTCTTATTGATGTCCAAGGCGGGGTATATAGAAACTTTAGGAGAGTCGTTAGTTTGAATGGAGAGGTTGTGACGATTTAGGATGTTTTTTACTCTAGATGCTATGGAGTCTGGTGGAATAATTGTGTTAGGTGGCGGGTTTAAATGTAATGCTCTTTTCATGATGGGTTTAAATGAGGCAGTTGAAAAGTATAGCATGAGGGATCTTTGTCTTGAAAGGTTGAGAGATGGAATAGCACAGACGCACTGTAAACTTGGGATGGGCGACGTACGAAAGGCCCGTGTAGCCAATCTGAGAGCTTGATTCTGGATTGTATCTAATTTTTTCTTGTAAGAGGGTCTTGATGCATCGTATATAAAGTCACCATAATTTAATTTGGATAGTATGAGAGAATTATAAATCCTGATTAAGGTTGTGAAACTTCCTCCCCATTGCGAATTTGCTAGCAATCTCATCAAATTGATGTCCTTTGAAGTAGTCATTCTGAGATGGTTGATGTGCTCCTTCCAACTCAAGGTTGGATCAAAGATCATGCCCAATATTTTGAAGTTGTTCCGAGGTGTTATAGGGTCATTGAGAAGTTTTAGTGGATTTAATTTAGAGCAGTTTCTTTTCCTGCAGAAATGTATGTATGATGATTTGTTTGGGGAAAAGGAATATCCCGAAATTGGGGCCCATTTTTGGATATTGTTCAGGGAAGATTAAATGAGGTTTGTGAGTGTGTTACTGTCACTGGAAGATTTATAAATTAAAATGTCATCAGCAAATAGCTTTATTTTTGTGTGATCTGGTAAGGGTTTCTCCAGTGTTTCAAGAACCTTGAAAAGGTTATATTACACGATGTATTAAGAGCAACACCTCTGGCTCCCTCTCTTTCTACCTCTTTAACCTTACCTAACTTTAATGGATAGTAAGGGGAACACGCCTCCCTATACGAGAAAAGTAAAGGTAAAATACACAGGAAGTGCTGCCATTTTTAAATAGTCGAAAAGTGAATATCTTAAATTAGATTTGAAATTTGTCTTTGTATAATTTAAAACTAATAATTTTAATTTTCTCATTGATTTCTCAAGATTATTTAAAGGATCTATTACACCGAATTCGCGAAATAGTCAACCAAATTAGGTGTGCTGTTGTTTAATAATAATAATTATTTGAAATCTCTTAAAACCACCTGTTCTATTAGAAGTAGAAATCGCATTATTTCAAAATGTGGTTTTTAAACAATATCTGTTAATTGAATCAAGTATTCGGAATATCTGATACACTCCAAAATATATTAAATTCGCTAATTTTTAATATCGCTCAAAACAAAAATAACTCTTTCTCACAGAAATCGCAAAAACAGGAAAAAACGTACAAAAATCAAAAAATGAGCGAGCAAAGATGAAAGCTCAAGACTACCTAGGGTTCCGTTCGGTTAAAGGTCGATAATGGTCGGCAATAACCGTATTCTTGCCGTTTTGAGAACCCGGGTGAGGTAAAAATTTCACTTGTGCTTCTTCAAGGTTAATCGGTTTAATCTCAAGAACTACCATTTTTCATTATAAAACGGTCGTTACTTCTGGCAAAATCTGATAGAAATGACACATGTTATCTCTGACAAAACAAAAATGGCGCGAAATTTAAATTCTACTGTTTTAGTTGAATGCCCTTTCGGTATGTCACGAGAAATGTCACTTTTCAGTTTTAAACACAGTTTTTTGAAATTGTTATCTAAATCTTTTCTTATGATTGTTATTTCACCATAAGAAATCAATCACTTAAAATTGGGGATTGTAATGCTTGGATTAGTTATTCTTTAGTGCGAGGAAGTCAAAAACAGCATTTATTTTAGAACTACGTACTTTGCGAAGGAAGTACTGGCTAAAAAACTTTATTAATTTTATTCTACATTAGCTGCTTCATCCCTATCCCTACTCAATCAAGTTTTTGATCATTTTAGAAAGTTTTAACCAGCGTATATCCACGCGGAATTCCATTGTGTGTTGGTTAATCTAAAACGAGATCTAAACTTTATCTAATTCCCTTACGACAGTTAAAGTTAAGTCAAACTTTTCAAAGATTATTTTCAAAGTTCTCTCGACTTTATTTTTAAAATTTTATTTTGTTTCAAGGTTTCAAAAGTTATAATAAAGATAGATGTGCGATATACGAACATAGTTAGATTACATAGAAAAAGATATTTTAGAATTTTTTTTCTTGTATAAGGACGTATTGTAGTAATGAACACTGAAAATAGAAAATCAATGGAAAGCTGCTTCTCTGCGATCTCAATAATATTATTATTCACCTTCAGCTACGGAAGTCCCGCATCCAATGGGCAACCACCATCAAGTACCTGGGCATCCCGTACGATAAATATCTCGACAGGAAGGACGAGGTCAGCACTGCCACTAGGAAAGCAAAACAACTCCTAGGCCAATTATAAATCGTTCTAACAAGTTGTCCACCAGAACCAAGCTAATAGTATACAACACTATTGTGAAGGCAGGTCTCACCTACGCCTACACGGAGAGCGTAACTCCAGGTAGTACAGAACAAGGCCCTTAGGATGATTACGGGAGTCCTATGGTTCATGAGTAGAGACCGGATTATATGCAACATAAAAATCTTGAAATATGCATGCAAATATGCATGAAAAATGCTTAAAATATGCATGAAAAGGGTCAAAATATGCAATATTAAATAATAATAAAAGTAGTAATTTTTAGTTTTTTATTTCAAAATCAGCATAAAATTAACAAGTTATCGACGATGTTTAAATTTAATTAACAATTACACAGGGGAACAGCTGTTTTGGTGTCGAGGTTTTTTGAGCTGATTCTATATCAATTTGATGTCCTGAATTCAAATAACGTATTCATTTGTACCTAGGAGCTCAAATTTTTAAGATATACAATTTTAGAGAAGTATAAGTTACATTATTGTAACTCAAATCCGTAAGTGTAGTAAACAAAAGTAGATACGAAATTTTTATTTTAGTTATACAAAATACAATATTATGTCGTACTTACAAACAAAAAAAAAACATTGAAGAAATGAAATAGTCACTCAACACTTGGAAAGCTTCTTTTCCGCGACATTCTTGAATGTTTTTTTTTAAACAGTCCCTTTTTAAACTCCAGCAGTAATCTGCCATCATGTGCATGTCCCATCTTCCTTGGTAGCGGTCCTCCATTACCTTAATATCTTGGTGAAATCTTTCACCTTGTTCCTCACTCATGTCTCCTAAATTTTTTGGAAAACGGTCTAAGTGGCTGTGTAAATAGTGTATTTTAATACTCATATTGCACCCTGAGGATTTGAAACTATTAAGCATCTTGTTAACCATTTCAACATAGTTTTGAGCTTTATGTTTGCCTAGAAAATTTTCTACAACTGCAACAAATGATGTCCAAGCTTCTCGTTCAACTTGATTCATTGAATTTATGAAGGCAGGATCCTTAATTAATTGTCTTATTTGTGGGCCGTCAAATATCCCTGCTTTGAGTTTTTCTGTGCTCAACTGATGCATTTTTACCCCTATATATGCAAAACAAGACCCATTCTTATCAAAAGCCTTTACAAATTGCTTCATTAAGCCCAACTTTATATGTAACGGAGGAAGTATGATTTTTTCTCTTTCAACCAAAGCGTCGTTAATGACATTCTTTTCCCCAACGTCCATGTTTTCTCTCTGAGGTCAATCTTTTCTAACCCAGTGGTGTGTTTTGTCCCTACTATCCCAGAGGCACAAGAAACACGGATATTTCGTGTAACCACTTTGCTGCCCAAGAAGAAAGTTTACCATTTTTAAGTCTACACAAATCATCCATTGATGTTCGTAATACTTTATCTTCTGCAAGACCAAAGCTATGGTATTATATTCTTCTTTCAGTTTCGTTGAGTGAGCTAGTGGCATTGAACCAAATTTATTCCCATTATGTAGAAGGACACATTTTAAACTTCGCTTTGAACTGTCAATAAATAGGCGCCAATCATCTGGAATATATTCAGAAAGTCCCATTTCTTTCATGCGTCCCCTAATTTCGTGACAAAATATAAGATTGTCTTCTTGAGAAAAGAATGGTAGCAGATCTTTTTCTCTTGTACGGTAAAAGGTAATTTTGGTTCCTTGTTCCAGTAAATTTTTGTCGTTCAACCTAGAAGCCAGTACTTCAGAAGCTTTTTTCGATAAATTGAGATCCCTGGTGAGATCATTTAATTCATTTTGATTGAAGCGTTGAGGAACTGATGACGTCCCCTCATAGTCACTGTTAGTTTCATTAGCATCAGAACTTTTATTAGCATCAGAAGAGCGATCAGAGGGAAAATATTCGTCATCACAGATATGTGGTAGCTGATGAAATGTTGGAATCGGTATTTCATCTGAGTGCGGGATAGGGCGTATTGCCGAGTCTAAATTGGGATAAGTCCACTTACTGCGGTTATTTCGATTGATTCCATTAGTATTTACTAAACAGAAATAACAATCATTGAAGTGGTTTTTTTGGTTCTCTCCAAACCATTGGTACGCCGAATTTTAGACATTTTCTTTTCCCGGTAGTCCACTGCCGTAAATGCTCTGTACAAGTTTTACATACGAGATGCGGGGCCCACGTTTTGTCCTGATCACCAAGCTTAACTCCAAAGTATCCAAGATACGCTCGCTTTACAAAGTCAGTAATAGTTTGTCTGTTTTGTTGAAACATGTATTCTCCGCATATATAGCAAAACACATCAGGTTGATTTACACAACTTCTTCTTGAACTGGAACCTGAACTCATTTTAATTCTGTTCAATAACACAAAAACACTCTTTTCTTAACATAAAATAACACGCCGAATTCGATCTACTCTCATTAGTAAGAACGCACAAACTGACGAGACTTACCCGAGTTAGGTGATTAAAAGGGTCAGTTCAGGTCCCTGATAGGTAATGGTTCCACTATTTATAGATTTACCTGGAATTTACTCAATTACAGACTGACAATAAAACCATTGTACCTACATTAATGAATATATAATAATTTTAGAACTCTCATAAATGAATATATTGAATAAAAACCACATTGGTAGATAAGTTGATGTATCTAAAAAAGTAGAGCTGATAGAGAAAAACGGATTGCATGTATAGATTTAGCGTCCCAAATATAGTTAAAATCAGCTCTAAAATCCCAGGCACCAAAACAAAAATATTTTTTTGTTGCCCTGTGTTATTTAACATTTTTTAAAATTATTTAACATTTGTATTTTTGTACACGTAAACAATAAGGTATTGTTCCAAATGTTGGGTAGTAAGATTGTGTCTTCGCTCACTTAAAATATTTTTATAAGTGGAAAAAGACCGTTCCACATCCACTGAGGTAACTGGGCAGTATTTGATTTTGGTGCTATGTTAGCACTTATTGTTTCTGCAAACGTTCACCCGTCCCATTAATATAAAACTATCAATTTGACACAAAGGTTTAAAGTCTGGGTTATTGCACAAAATGTTTTCAAACTTTTCTTTAACTCTACGCGGGAATACATCTGGCAATGTGGAGTTTATTTGACGGATTTTATTCATTAACTGAATTGATTCGGTCAACGTCAAACCTAGTTTTTAAGCCTTTTAATACGCGCAGGTATGTGGGAAAAGTGAGTACTAATCAAAGCTGTGTTTTTTTTTAATATCAGAACTGTTAAATGCTTCCTTGGATTGACGAACTGCCATAGCCTCGAAATGTTCATTGTAAAATAGTACAGCTTCAATCCATGTTCCCCGTCAACTTACCACTGGTTCAGGAGGTAAAGGCACATTTGGCAGTTTTTCTTTATAGGCGTTATTGCGAGCAGGTGCCTTAAGAAACACTTTCTTTGCTGATGAAATCAGTTTATTTACATTTCCAAACGTGGATCGCACTTCTTCAGCGAGTCGATGGACTCCGTGAGCAAAGCACGTCACATGAATTAAATTTGGATAAAATACTTGGAGATTCAGGGAATATTTTTTTAATACCCTTATTCACAAATCTGGCGATCGTAGAATGATTTGTCTTGTCAAGTTCTTTGCAGGCCACCAAATAGGAAGAAGAAGGCTCTAATCTTAATGCACCCACAATTAAATTCTCAATATAGCGATCACAACTGTCGGTAGTTTCATCAGCTGAAATCCAAATAATGTCATCCTTAAGTTTATTACGGATTTCTTCCAGAACATGTTGGTAAATTGTTGGTATGTAATTTTTACGCAGTGTTGATTCGTCTGGTATTTTTTGATTCAAGCAATATTTTCGCAGAAAATCTTTGAATATAGGATTTGTAAGTTTGTGGAGAGGAATATTACTTGCAAGTAATGCTTCACATAAATCCATGCTAAAGTGTTTTTCTGTTTGCCTATAGAAGTGGAATTACTGCTACTTGCTGCAGTTATAAGTTGTTGTCGTGGGTTTTTTTTTGCAATCCTGCGATATGAAGACTTGTCTTGATATGCTGGTGAATGTGAAACTTTTTTTGTGCACGAAACATTTTTCTCGCAAACTCGACAATATAAAACATTTCCGTCGTATGTAAATGTTCCAGGATAATCAGCTATCCACGAAGAGACACTTTTTTTGCGGCTGGCATGGTACACGTTAAACTTTAACACAACACGTTAAAAATTGCAAAAAGACTACACTGATGCAAGCTGATATCTTGTTTTAAAATAAAAATTCGTCTTCGAGGAAATTGTTTATTTGATCCACGCTCAAACAAATATTCTTAGAAACTGACTACTTATCACTTAATATCCCGACCAAGAAACAAAGGAATAAAATACCGTCGTAATTTTGGGTATTCCCTTGGCACTATAACCTAATCGATGTTTAGACTATTGCAGGTAATGTTCCGGCGATAAGATCGGTTCCAGACGGCGACATTAATAATACCCTGAGCAATTCAATTGCCTAGTAATACCGAGAAATATTGTAAATATAGGGAAATTATGCTAGCTTTTGGGTAAAATATGCAATAATCGGTAAGAATGGTCTAAATATGCAAATGCATATGAAAATATGCAAACGCATATAATCCGGTCTCTACTCATGAGAAACAATCAACTACATAAAGACCTCGGTGTGCCGACCATAAAGGCACACTTGAGGAAAATCCAAACAAAGTTCCTAGACAAGGCGTCCCAATACACCAACCTAATCATCAGGGAAGCCTTTTTGATCCACCCACATGCCCGTCACCAATACTCGAGACCTGCAGACCCGCTCTGTGATGAAAACGATGACCCGCTCCACTCACCATGACAGAAGATTGTAAAGCTAGGTTAAGTGAGTATAAGTCTTAGGTTAAGTTAGGTTAGCTCACAATCATGTAAAATAAGCACATTTCCTAGGTTAAGTTAGTATAGGATCATTATTGTAAATGCTTAGGTTAAGTTAGAATAAGTAATCTTTCATACCATGTAGCATCGATGATCATTAATAGAAGTAACATTCTATGCCTTGCTTGTAAGACAATAAAGACAATGACAAATAACCGGTCAAGTGCAAGTTGAACTTGCGCAATTACGAGGCTGGTTTGAAAAGTCCGTGCAAAGTCCGAGAGATGGCACCACCGGCGCGTATCGAGGTCATGTTTAGTTAGTAGCATCTCTTGAATGAACGCACACCAAGTTTCAGCCATATTAGTCTATTTCTTTGTGTTTGGCATTCGTGTGAATCAAGGAAGTCGAGTGATTTTCAAGAAATGGACGAAAAAGAATTTCGTGTGGTGATTAAACATTACTTTATGAAAGGCAAAACGCCTCAGGAGATTAAAGAGAAGCTTGATAAACATTATGGTGACTCTGCACCTTCGATTAGAACAGTTTATAAGTGGTTTCAAAAATTTTCGGACTGGCCATATGGGCACAAGTGACGATGAACGTTCTGGACGGCCTGTGGAGGTTACGACTCCAGAAATCATTGATCAAATCCATGATATGGTGATGGATGACAGAAGAGTTAAGGTGCGTGAGATTGCTAGTGCTGTGGGCATCTCGACTGAACAGGTACATAATATTTTGCATAAACATTTGGACATGAGAAAGCTATCCGCAAGATGGGTGCCGCGATTGCTTACGCTTGACCAAAAACGGAATCGTGTGAAGTGTTGCAAGGATGGTTTGCAGCTGTTCCAGAATAATCCGGAGGACTTTAAGCGTCGTTTCGTCACTGTGGATGAAACATGGATACATTACTATACTCCTGAGACCAAACTACATTCTAAACAATGGGTTAGCAAGGGGAATCTGCACCAAAAAAGGCGAAGACCGTCCCTTCGGCCGGAAAGGTTATGGCGACTGACTTTTGGGATTCGCAAGGGATAATCCTCATCGACTATCTGGAAAAGGGTAAAACTATTACCGGTGAATATTATTCATCGTTATTGGACCGTTTGAAAACCGAGCTGCAAGAAAAACGCCCGCGATTGGCCCACAAGAAAGTCCTTTTCCATCACGACAACGCACCAGCACACACCTCAGCAGTTGTGGTCGCAAAATTAATGGAAATAGGATTCCAACTCGTTTCACATCCCCCCTATTCTCCAGACTTGGCTCCCTTGGACTACTATTTGTTCCCCAATTTGAAGAAATGGCTGGCGGGACAAAGATTTTATTCAAACGAGGAGGTGATTGCAGACACTAATGGATATTTTGCAGACTTGGACAAATCCTATTATTCGGAAGGGATCAACAAACTAGAACATCGTTGAACGAAGTGTATAAGCCTAAAAGGAGACTATGTCGAAAAATAAAAAAGGTTTACCCCAAACACATAAGTAGTTTTTATTTTTGCACGGACTTTTCGAACCAGCCTCGTAGTGTTCCGTACGTTGATTGCTTTTAAAATAAAAAATGTTGGTACGGTGGTATAAAATGATCAGTGACTTCACAAAACACACCCCAAATGAGTTTTCAACAAAGTTTATTTCCAATCTTTACTGAAAATTGATGACCTTGAAATTTCTGTTTTTTTTTTTTTTAATATACCAGATACATTATTACAGGTAATGCACTCGTGATAATTTTCGTTCAATCTACACCCCGTGGAGAATATTCCAGAATTTTTTCAAAATTTTTTGATAAGTACTTTTCGAGATAAGGCGGGTAGTCAGCGATTTTTTCGCGATTTTTTAAAAATAATACAAAGAAAAGTGCGCGCAAGTATTACATTATATATATATTTTTTACTCGTGTTTTCACAAGCTTTCATTTCACACCACACTCGATTACCTACTAAAAAAATTTTTTTCACTTCCGATTTCCCCCCCAAAAACTAACCCCTTAAGTCAAAATTGAACTTTCAAAACTACATGGCTCTGATGAGGCCATCAATTTCTATATTATTACCAAATTTCAACTTTTTATGACAAATCGTTTCGGAGAAAATCGGGCGTGACAGACGGACAGACAGACAGATGGACAGACAGACACCGAAGTGATCTTATAAGTGTTCCGTACGGAACACTAAAAATAATATTATATATTAATTATGGCCTCTTAGACTTAACAGGGTGATCAAGAAAGTCTACAATAAATGGGAAAATTTTCATTATTAATTTTTCAAAAAAATGTTCCTAGATGCTGGAATATCGGATCTTGTTAGATCAGTTTTGTTATGTTCACGTTTAAATTGAGTTATGCTGGTGGTTTTAAAAATATAAAAATGAAAATCGGAAAAATTCCTAACGGGTAAAAAGTTAAATAATTTTTTTTTAGATAATCAGTCGTTGAAGTTAGCCGATACTGTATATTTTCAATTTTTTGAAAAGAAACACATTTTTTGCCTCATTTTATATATAATATAACCATTGTCAGATATAATAAGAGGTGGTTAGTGCGAAAAGTATTCATAACATGCACTACTATACATCGAACAGATCCCGTGACCATAATAACATAGGTTCCCGAAAAAGTATCGGGCTGTATTTTCGCTAGAGGGCGTTACAGTAGCCTAACTCTGGTACTACTAATTGGATCGAGTCATAATGATGCTCGATGGAAGGGTGACATTTCAGAGAAGAAATAGGAAAAAAGGTGTCACATTTCTTGGTTCAGCCCAAAAGTTACAACATTTAGGAAAGGCGTGAAATTTGTAAAAAATTTCGATTTATTTTGTAATTCGTACCGCGTTACGGTAAAAATTATATCTGAGAAACATTCTTCAATTATCTCTTTACAGGTGATGCAATTTTTCGCCCGGAAATCCCAGAAGTTCTATAATGCCGGGATAATGATTTCATCAAAAAAAAATAGCAAAATGCTATGGAATTGTATCCTGACACAGCTATATTGGGTTCCGTAACGCTGCGGTTTTATGGCGTTAAATTCTACTTGGTTACTGTCATGTCAAAATAGAATCAGTTCGATATCTTTGATAAGTTGTAAGTGAAATTGGCAGAAGGCTTAATGTAGGAATGCTGCTTGATTTCCTGAGAATTTCTCTACTGAACACATTCCAAGAAGACTGAGAAGACTAGTAATTGTTCTATTCTTTTACAACAGCAAAAAATGCTATACATTTTTAACTTGTCCCTACTTTTGTGAGTCTGCCTTGGTATTAGTTACATAACTTTCTTTTACTAAAATATATTTATAATAAAAAAAATAATTAGTTTTTCAAGAAGGTTCTAGAATATAGACAGGTGACGAGACGAGAGCTTGTTCTTTGGGTTCATTGTAACTTCTAATAAGCTTATTACACTCTTGAACACCTCTTGTATATAGTTTTTTTTTTTAAATATTATATATATATATATATATATATATATATATATATATATATATATATATATATATATATATATATATATATATTGTAACATTCATTTTTTCCTAGATTTTAAGATCATGTTATGTTACTGTTTTTCTCCTTATAAGTTACATTTTTTTTTCCATTTTTATATCAGGCAGTGTTTACTAACTTTTAAGCAGTGTAGTTCACTCGAATTTATATTACAGTGTGCATTGCGGGTTTTCTATCGGACTTATTTATATCGTTTCTAATTCGTCGATTGGCTAGACATTTGTATCCGGGAAGTAGTCATCTTGAAGACGTGACATACGGAAGGAAGAAAAATATTTAAGGGTCCGGATGACACGGATCAAGGCTTTTTTCAACATGAAGCCGTAGTAGCCTTTTTTCCAACAAGTAGCCGTCGTAGGCTCTTCCATCATATAGCCGCAGCCAGATTCTTTTTTCTCAGCCAAAGTAAGGGCTTCTTTTTTTAGAAAGCCGCCCAGTAGGCTTTCACTATCAAATAGCCGTACGGATGTATTAGTGATGGAGTAGTGTGAAAACGGTTTTAGTGATCAATTCAAGGCCTTTTTCTTTAAAATATCCTGTTTATTCCCAGACCTTTAGGGTCCAAAGTTTATTAGCCCAAAGGGAACTGAAGTAACCAAGAGGGAGACATCTGTGTTTTGAACATCCCACCAGGACAGGCCTAAAAGCTCGTAGGAAAACCGTAAGTCATCAGAATATCCATCCGTAGACCTATTTTTCCGCTGATAAGTGCGTTTCACATCGTATAGAACTGATAACTCCCGAAGTGAACCTCATGAACCTTCAACACCGGGTGTAGCAAAGTTTTAACTAAAAAATCCTGATTTAAGGACTCTATCTAGCAATACCACCTATTAGGCTAAGGTTTTTTTTTGTAATACAGGATAATAACAGAACCGCAAAGTTAGAACTTTTAATTTAGTCATTAATAAACCTTTTTTTCTTGTTTAAGGCTAGTGTTTCACTGTACCACCTATTTTACTTTTCAGGACAAAAGAGTTGTACCATATTAAAATTCCTTAACAACTATATAACCCTTCAGTGTTTTTTCATTTTTTTAGCTGAAGTTAGATCCTTTTTATTTTAAAATGAGTGGTGCCCAAATTTGTACAACCAAAAATTTTAAACAACTATAGAGACTATTTCCAAAAGACGTACAAAAATTATCTCTTACCCATATTACTCTACCAAGAAAAACTGAGCTAGTGTATGTTTAATTTCTTTAGTTCTTTTAATATTAATACTCACTCAATCCATTCTCAGAAATTATAAAAAAAAAGTATAGAAAGGAGGGGCTACAAAAATAGCGCCTCAATGTGCGGGCGAAATTAGCAAGCCACAATATATATATATATATATATATATATATATATATATAATATATATATATATATATATATATATATATATATATATATATATATATATATACAGTCCCTGGCCAAATTATTAGACGCACTGTATTTTTTTTTTAGTAATTTTATGTTTCTTAAGAGTTTTTATGCAATAATGGTATATTTAAACTACAATATTATTGATTTTTATTTAAAAGAATTGTTGTAGACTACATATTTGTATTTATTTTTAACATATGGCAACACTGTGTTGACAAAGTGATACATGAACGTAAACAAGTACAAACCTGTATCAGTCGCGATCGGAATCGAGTCAGGTACGGACGTGTTTCTGTGGCTTTATGGACTGTGATTGTTTGTTTAACAGTTTTATACTACTCAGTTATTAGTTTATTTTGTATGCAGTGTTTAAAAAAGTAATTGGACTATTTTCATTATGGGTAGAAAAGGCGATCTTTCACCACGTAAAAAAAGCTGAAGTGAAGGCCCTTGTGATTGCGAAAACATTTACAAACCGAGAAATATCACGAAGATTGGAGGTTTCTGAAGCTAGTATACGACGCATAAAAAAGAAAATTGAGTCAGGGAAGGAATTAAGCCCGAAAAGAAAGAAAAGATGCGGTAGAAAACCAATTTTCACTCCACGGTCAGAGAGATGTTTGAAGAAAATTTGTGTAGAAAACGAATTTGCTACCACAAAGGTAATAAAATCACAACTCCAGGATGCTAGCGTAAATGCTTCTGAGCGCACTGTTCGAAGAAAATTGAAAGAATTAGATTTTAAGGCCTGTCGCCCCGCCAGGAAGCCCAAGTTAACAGCTGCAATGAAAGCAAAGCGCCTGAAGTGGGCCAAACAATGGCAAGACAAAGATGTGGACTTCTGGAGATCGGTAAGATACAGCAATTTAATCAATAATTGATATATTATTATCATTTTCAGTTAAATAAAGCAAATAAACATGGAAGTTTATATATTTTTCCTATTTTTGACAGGTCTGCTTCAGTGACGAAAGCACATTCGAAATTTTGCAGAATAAAGCTCAGTATGTGCGTCGTCGTCATGGAGAAAAGTTTCATCCTGATTGTGTCGTCCCGACGGTTAAACTTCCCACCAAAGTGATGATTTAGTCAGTCATCAGCGACAAGGGCACTGGACGTCTGTACGTCGTCAAAGGAATAATGAGGCAAGATCAGTACAAAGAAGTATTACAAAATCGGTTGATTCCGCAGCTCAGAGAATGGTTTCCAAATGGGAAACCATTCACTTTCATGCCAGATGGAGCTCCCTGCCACACTGCTCGGTCTGTTAAAGCTTTTTTGGCAGAAAAAAATATCCCTCTGTTGGATTGGCCCCATTGAAAATGTGTGGGAGCTGATAAAAACAGAAGTGGCTAAAGATGTGATTACCAACAAAACCCAGCTCCTAGAAAAGATTATTCATGTGTGGAATCATCATCCTCAAATGCAGGAGACAGTACAATCTTGCATTGATAGCAAGCCGCGCAGAATTAAAGCTTTGATAGCGGCTAAAGGTGGCTCAACTAAATATTGACTTTTACTAACATTAATTTCACTTTTCTTTAAAACTTAATAAACTTATGCTTTTCTAAATTAATGCTGTTTTATTTATGTCAAATAAATAGGTAATTGATTGGATAATATAAAAATAAAAAACAAATAAATTTAAAATAATGAAACGGTACAATATCACTCGGTAATTAATATTTTACATGAAATCTTGCAGTGCGTCTAATAATTTGGCCAGGGACTGTATATATATATATATATATATATATATATATATATATATATATATATATATATATATATATATATATATATATATATAATCGTAAGTTTAACTATTGGGAAACGCTCTAATAAGAAGAAGAGATGAGCAATCAAAGATCTAAAGCAGGGATGTCAAAGATACGGCCCGCAGGCCGCATCCGGCCCCCGGGACGTATCAATAAGGCCCGCGATCGCAATGTGTCACAGAAAGAAGAATCATGTTTTTTAGAGCTTTTAGATTTCACTCGATTCCTCTACGGAAGTTTTAAAATGCGCACACTACATTTATAAGTAATTTCAAGGGCAGCGCGTGCCTTGACAAGCGAGAGAGATAGACAGTAACGCCATCTCTTAGCAACAAGCGGAAACACCCTATTATTTTTGTTGAGAACAATAGAATCTTCCACGCGCTTCGAGTCTACACTAGAACCTTCCTTATCGATATTATAAAAGGAGTGCGTCGGCGCGACGTGAGTCAGTTGAGTGTGAGTCGAGTAATCGAAGCGATACGGTCGGAGAAGGATTTTAGTTGTACTGCGAAGTAGTGATTGTGAAGGTATTGTGCATTTGTTTGTGTCGTGCGCGTGCGATATCCATAATTTGTTGTGTCGAGTTCCATAATTGTTACGATTTTGGCATAATGTCACAAAAACGTAAAGTTGATAGTGATAAATGGGAAATTGCATTTTTTCATAGAATGGAAAGGTAAACCACTGTGTTTGATTTGCAATCAGACAGTTGCCGTTTGTAAGGAGTTTAACTTGAAGAGACACTATGATACGAATTATAAATCAAAATTCGATTGTTACACTGAAAAAACAAGAATGGACACATTGTCATCTTTAAAATCTAAACTTCAAGGTCAACAATCGATGTTTACTAAAGCTAATATTGAGAGCGAAGATGCCCTGAAATCAAGTTTATTGCATTAGAAATCGCGAAGAGAACAAAACCTTTTACTGATGGTGATTTTATTAAAGACTGTATGTTGAAAGTTGCCGATGTTTCATTTCCATTTCAAAAGTTAATAATTCAAAATATTTCGCTGTCAAGAAACACTGTTGCTTCAAGAATAAATGATTTATCTCAAAATTTGGTTCTTCAACTGAAGGAGAAAATTAAGGAATTTACAAACTTTTCACTGGCTCTTGACGAGAGCACTCATACTGTTGATACAGCTCAACTTGCTGTTTTTATACGAGGTATTAACAGTAACTTTGAAATAACTGAAGAACTATTAAAGTGCGTTCCATTGACAGGTACTACAACAGCAAATGATATTTATTCTGCAATTGAGCATTTGATAGCAGAATATGAACTCGACTGGAATATACTTAGCAGCACAACTACGGATGGCGCTCCTGCCATGGCTGGCAAACATTCGGGCGTTGTAACTAAATTAAAACAGAAAACATCAGGGAATTTTGTGGGATTTCACTGTATAATTCATCAGGAATCATTGGCATCCAAATATTTAAAAATGGACCATGTCATGCAACCTATAATTAAAATAGTAAATTTTATAAGGAACAGAGGACTAAATCACCAACAGTTCAGGCCGTTTTTTACAAGATTTGGACGAAAAGTTTTCTGATGTTCCTTACTTCACCGAAGTTCGTTGGCTCAGTCGAGGAGTAGTTTTAGAAAAATTTTTTGCATTACGTGACCCTATTCAAGCTTTCATGTTAGAAAAAGGCAACCCAATTGATTATGACAATGACTGGTGGGTTGATTGTGCCTTTTTGGTAGCTATGAATAAACACTTGACTGATCTGAATGTAAAGTTACAGGGTAAAAATCTGATTGTCACTCAAATGTATTCATGTATTCAAGCCTTTGAAACAAAGTTGAGGCTGTGGGAAAATCAGGTAAAAAATCAAACTTTGGATCATTTCCCTCATTTAAAATCATTTGGCACGGTGAACCAAAAAAAAAATGGATCAATATTCTCAACTTCTGCAAAATTTGATCACGGAATTCAACAATCGTTTTGAAGACTTTCACAAAATGAATGAAATGGAATTCCCAATTTTCAACAATCCATTCAATTTTGAAGCTTCACAGGCACCAGTTCATTTGCAAATGGAGCTCAAAATAATTACCCTCTTTTATAACTTTGATATAATTTTTAACAACCGTATATTATATACTATATAATTAAATAAATAAAAGGTTATAATAATTCAGTACATTTTTTTTATTTGAATCTGGCCCGCCTACACATTCTAAATTTAATATATGGCCCTCTGCAAAATTGAATTTGACACCTCTGATCTAAAGGCTCTAGTATCTGCTTTTTATTTTTGTTATCAAGCTTTCGCTGCCTAATGGTAGCTTCTTCTGGATTTTAAAAATGCAAACCAGGTACAAAAAAAACCGGTCAAGTGCAAGTTGAACTTGCACAATTAGTGTTCCGTACGTTGATTGTTTTTAAAATAAAAAATTTTGTTAAGGTGGTATAAAATCAGTGACTTCACAAAACAGACCCCAAATGAGTTTTCAACAAAGTTTGTTTCCAATCTTTACTGAAAACTGGTGACCTCGAAATTTTGTTTTTTTTTTCTATACCAGATAAATTATTAAAGGTAATGATAATTTTCGTTCAATCTATACCCCGTGGAGAATATTTCAGGATTTTTTTCAAAATTTTTTGGTCAGTACTTTTCGAGATAAGATAGAGGACAGCGATTTTTCACGATTTTTTAAAAGTAATACGAAGAAAAGTGTGCGCAAGTATTACATTATATATATATTTTTTACTCGTGTTTTCACAAGCTTTCATTTGACACCACTCCCGATGACCTAGTAAAAAATTCTTTTTTTTTCACTTCCGATTTCACCCCTTAAGTGAAAATTTATGTTACGGTGATATAAAATGATCACTGACTTCACAAAATACACCCCAAATAAGTTTCAACAAAGTTTATTTCCAATCTTTACTGAAAATTGATGACCTTGAAATTTCTGTTTTTTTTTTTATATATCAGATAAATTATTACAGGTAATGCACTCGTGATAATTTTCGTTCAATCTACACCCCGTGGAGAATATTCCAGAATTTTTTCAAAATTTTTTGATAAGCACTTTCCGAGATAAGGCAGGTGGACAGCGATTTTTCGCGATTTTTTAATAATAATACAAAGAAAAGTGCGCGCAAGTATTACATTATATATATATTTTTTACTCGTGTTTTCACAAGCTTTCATTTGACACCACACTCGATTACCTAGTAAAAAATTTTTTTTTTTCACTTCCGATTTCACCCCCCAAAACTAACCCCTTAAGTCAAAATTTAACTTTCAAAACTACATGGCTTTGATGAGGACATCAATTCCTATATTACTATCAAATTTCAACTTTCTATGACAAATAGTTTCGGAGAAAATCGGGTGTGACAGACGGACAGACGGACAGACAGACGGACAGACACCGAAGTGATCTTATAAGTGTTCCGTACGGAACACTAAAAAGTAAACTTAAAACGTTCGTTTTTTAAATGTGATTCAATGAATTGTAAGACAGTATGAGAAATTACTTACAAAAATTTAGCAGTTAATTCATCTCTGGTGAAGACAATAAAATTTACATTCTTGTTGGCCAGGTAGTAGGTATGATTACAAAAAACATGATAAAAGGACACTTAGAGAGTTATAAAAGTATTAAAAATAAAACGTTGTCAATAAACATTAATCAAAAAAACACTTTTAAAGACAAAACACAACTGTAAGAAACATCATGTTGTTGGTACTACATTTTAAAAATTTTTTTGACATCGAGTTTAGTAACTTATTTAGTGATATTTGAGTCTGAACCGGATATTGTTGGTAGCCTATGTCGTCATCAGGTCGACAAGAAACCACGAAAGCATTAAAGTTAGGGATGTGATAAATTTTTTTTGTGGATGCTACTATTAGACAAATTATTTATTATTAATGATATTTATTTTTTAATTTTATAGCAAAGGGACTTAAATTTGATGAATGTTACTATTAGACGAATTATTTGTTATTAATTATAATAGTTCTTTAATTTTATAACAAAGGGACTCATAGACTAATTTAAAGTATTTGAAAGAGAATATTAATATTGGATGTTATTTATTATTTATCATATTTAATTTTTAATTTTTTAATTTTATAACAAGAAGACACAGAAAAAGTAATTAGTAATATGTAAAAAGCAGGAATAACAGAAAGAGAAAAGAAACGTCAACTTTACTGGAAACTAATTGTTTCATAAAAATCGGTCTTTTTCATTGGTTTGGTATGATTTTATAGGTATACATGGAGCTCAATACCTCTATGTCTTTTTTGTGATTGAGATTATTTTTACAAGTTTCCAAGAAACTTCTTCTGAAGTAATTAGTCTCAACATCCAGAATGAAGCTGTTATATTGTACTCTGTGATCTGTATTATTTACGTGTAAGCTCAAGCTAGTTGCGTTAGGTTTGTGTTTGCTATCACTTTTGTGTAACACTAATCTCTTAGAGAGCTTTTGTGAAGTTTGTCCCACGTAGATCAAACCACATTGATAGGGAATGCCGTAGATTATATTAGATCTTTGTAAAGTATCGATTTTATCTTTTAAATTGGTATAAAAGCAATTCATTCTTTTATGTTGTAATTAGCAATCATGATGTTGCCTTTAGATCTTAAAATTGCTCATCTCTTCTCCTCATAAGGGCGTTTCCTAGTAGTTAAACTTACGATTGTTTGTTGCCAGTGCCCTGTTACTGTCCTTCCTCTTATATATATATATATATATATATATATATATATATATATATATATATATATATATATATATATATATATATATATATATATACAGTCCCTGGCCAAATTATTAGACACACTGCAAGATTTCATGTAAAATATTAATTACCGAGTGATATTGTACCGTTTTATTATTTTAAATTGATTTGTTTTTTATTTTTATATTATCCAATCAATTACCTATTTATTTGACATAAATAAAACAGCATTAATTTAGAAAAGCATAAGTTTATTAAGTTTTAAAGAAAAGTGAAATTAATGTTAGTAAAAGTCAATATTTAGTTGAGCCACCTTTACCCGCTATCAAAGCTTTAATTCTGCGCGGCATGCTATCAATGCAAGATTGTACTGTCTCCTGCATTTGAGGATGATGATTCCACACATGAATAATCTTTTCTAGGAGCTGGGTTTTGTTGGTAATCACATCTTTAGCCACTTCTCTTTTCATCAGCTCCCACACATTTTCAATGGGGTTCATACCCGGCCAATCCAACAGAGGGATATTTTTTTTCTGCCAAAAAAGCTTTAACAGACCGAGCACTGTGGCAGGGAGCTCCATCTTGCATGAAAGTGAATGGTTCCCCATTTGGAAACCATTCTCTGAGCTGCGGAATCAACCGATTTTGTAATACTTCTTTGTACTGATCTTGCCTCATTATTCCTTTGACGACGTACAGACGTCCAGTGCCCTTGCCGCTGATGACTGACCAAATCATCACTTTGGTGGGATGTTTAACCGTCGGGACGACACAATCAGGATGAAACTTTTCTCCATGACGACGACGCACATACTGAGCTTTATTCTGCAAAATTTCGAATGTGCTTTCGTCACTGAAGCAGACCTGTCAAAAATGGGAAAAATATATAAACTTCCATGTTTATTTGCTTTATTTAACTGAAAATGATAATAATGTATCAATTATTGATTAAATTGCTGTATCTTACCGATCTCCAGAAGTCCACATCTTAGTCTTGCCATTGTTGTTTTGGCCCACTTCAGGCGCTTTGCTTTCATTGCAGCTGTTAACTTGGGCTTCTTGGCGGGGCGACAGGCCTTTCTTTTCGGGCTTAATTCCTTCCCTGACTCAATTTTCTTTTTTATGCGTCGTACACTAGCTTCAGAAACCTCCAATCTTCGTGATATTTCTCGGTTTGTAAATATTTTCGCAATCACAAGGGCCTTCACTTCAGCTTTTTTACGTGGTGAAAGATCGCCTTTTCTACCCATAATGAAAATAGTCCAATTACTTTTTTAAAACACTGCATACAAAATAAACTAATAACTGAGTAGTATAAAACTGTTAAACAAACAATCACAGTCCATAAAGCCACAGAAACACGTCCGTACCTGACTCGATTCCGATCGCGACTGATACAGGTTTGTACTTATTTACGTTCATGTATCACTTTGTCAACACAGTGTTGATATATGTTAAAAATAAATACAAATATGTAGTCTACAACAATTCTTTTAAATAAAAATCAATAATATTGTAGTTTAAATATACCATTATTGCATAAAAACTCTTAAGAAACATAAAATTACTAAAAAAAATACAGTGCGTCTAATAATTTGGCCAGGGACTGTATATATATATATATATATATATATATATATATATATATATATATATATATATATATATATATATATATAGTGGCGGCTATAGCGTTAATATATAATAATAATAAAAAAGATTAAATAAATAATAAAAATTATGACGGTCGTCTCTCTTGGGAAGGCAATGGCAAATCACCCGTAATATCATGCCTAGTTAAGCCCTCTCACTTTGGCCGCTCGGAACCTGCATTAAACTGTTAATATAATAATAATAATAAAAAAGATTAAATAAATAATAAAAATAAAATTTACATTATGACGGTCGTCTCTCTTGGGAAGGCAATGGCAAATCACCCGTAATATCATGCCTAGTTAAGCCTTCTCACTTTAGCCGTTCGGAAGCGGCATTAAACTGTAGGTCCCCTTTTGTCTGTGTAGAATTCTTAAAAAGGCACCAACGATAGACAAAGGCGAGAGGGTCGCCTACGTTCGTATTGGATATGGTACTTCAAGAAGAAGAAGAGCAGCAGGAAGAAACGTTGGACGTCTACAGAAACAATGAGTCGATGATATAAGAGTAGTAGCGAGCAAGCAGTGGTTAAAGGTGGTAAGAGATTTACGTCCAGGAGTAGACAAACTTAGGTTGAAGCGAATACGAGGCTGGTTTGGAAAGTCCGTGCAAAGTCCGAGAGATGGCACCACCGGCGCGTATCGAGGTCATGTTTAGTTAGTAGCATCTCTTGAATGAACGCACACCAAGTTTCAGCCATATTGGTCTATTTCTTTGTGTTTGGCATTCGTGTGAATCAAGGAAGTCGAGTGATTTTCAAGAAATGGACGAAAAAGAATTTCGTGTGGTGATTAAACATTACTTTATGAAAGGCAAAACGCCTCAGGAGACTAAAGAGAAGCTTGATAAACATTATGGTGACTCTGCACCTTCGATTAGAACAGTTTATAAGTGGTTTCAAAATTTTCGGACTGGCCATATGGGCACAAGTGACGCTGAGCGTTCTGGACGGCCTGTGGAGGTTACGACTCCAGAAATCATTGATCAAATCCATGATATGGTGATGGATGACAGAAGAGTTAAGGTGCGTGAGATTGCTAGTGCTGTGGGCATCTCGACTGAACGGGTACATAATATTTTGCATAAACATTTGGACATGAGAAAGCTATCCGCAAGATGGGTGCCGCGATTGCTCACGCTTGACCAAAAACGGAATCGTGTGAAGTGTTGCAAGGATGGTTTGCAGCTGTTCTAGAAGAATCCGGAGGACTTTAAGCGTCGTTTCGTCACTGTGGATGAAACATGGATACACTACTGTATTCCTGAGACCAAACAACAATCTAAACAATGGGTTACCAAGGGGGAATCTGCACCAAAAAAGGCGAAGACCGTTCCTTCGGCCGGAAAGGTTATGGCGACTGTCTTTTGGGATTCGCAAGGGATAATCCTCATCGACTATCTGGAAAAGCGTAAAACTATTACAGGTGAATATTATTCATCGTTATTGGACCGTTTGAAAACCGAGCTGCAAGAAAAATGCCCGCGATTGGCCCACAAGAAAGTCTTTTTCCATCACGACAACGTACCAGCACACATCTCAGCAGTTGTGGTCGCAAAATTAATGGAAATAGAATTCCAACTCGTTTCACATCCCCCCTATTCTCAAGACTTGGCTCCCTCGGACTACTATTTGTTCCCCAATTTGAAGAAATCGCTGGCGGGATAAAGATTTTATTCAAACGAGGAGGTGATTGCAGACACTAATGGATATTTTGCAGACTTGGACAAATCCTATTATTCGGAAGGGATCAACAAACTAGAACATCGTTGGACGAAGTGTATAAGCCTAAAAGGAGACTATGTCGAAAAATAAAAAAGATTTACCCCAAACACATAAGTAGTTTTTATTTTTGCACGGACTTTTCAAACCAGCCTCGTATGTATTCCCCAAATTTTTTAGTGTTCCGTACGGGACACTTATAAGATGACTTCGGTGACTGTACCGTCTGTCTGTCTGTTCGTCTGTCACACCCGATTTTTTCTCCGAAACTATTTGTCATAGAAAGTTGAAATTTGGTAATAATATAGGAATTGATGGCCTCATCAGAGCCATGTAGTTTTGAAAGTTCAATTTTGACTTAAGGGGTTAGTTTTGGGGGGGGAAATCGGAAGTGAAAAAAAAAATTTTTTTAGTAGGTAATTGAGTGTGGTGTCAAATGAAAGCTTGGGAAAACACGAGTAAATATATATATATATATATATATATATATATATATATATATATATATATATATATATATATATATATATATATAATGTAATACTTGCGCGCTGTTCACAAAAATTTCAATGTCATCAGTTTTCAGTAAAGGTTGGAAACAAACTCTGTTGAAAACTCATTTGGGGTGTGTTTTGTGAAGTCACTGATCATTTTATACCTTCGTAACAAAATTTTCTAATTTAAAAGCAATCAACGTACGGAACACTAATTGCGCAAGTTCAACTTGCACTTGACCGGTTATTTTTTATCTCTAGCCACAAAAAAGTTATAGTGGTAAGCTACTTTTGACACTCACCCGGTATAGTTTAAATGGACTAAATGGACATTTTAAAGAAAGGGATGACTAATTAAGGGGTTAAACTGCGGTCAACCCTAATAATTTATTACACGCATCGTAATAATATGTACTATATTATGTACATACATTAAAATGAGAACTTCTGTGATAGATATAATTATTGTTTCAATTCAGCCCATACATATTTTATCTAGATAGGAATTTAACAAAATGCAACGCCTTAATCGTCATAATAAAAACTATTATTATGTGGGACATGAGCGTAGATATTAAAAATTGCAGAAGGTTCCTTTGTTATATTTTATGTCAAGGTTGGCGCATGATGACATACATGGAAAAATTTCGCAAAAATTATATTCATAATAGTTGGATCAAAATTACTACGAGGGCTACCTTTTAAGTTTTACAAAAGCCATGAAAGAAAAAAAAAATTTTGGTACAAATTGTTTTAGTGTGCCTTTAAGATTTATACACTTTTGCATGTGTTCGAACCAACTCTCGAAACATTTTTTGTACTCTGAAGTTGATGCCTCAAAAACATGGTTTTGGAAGGATACAACAGCTTCTTGAGGTGATGAAAATTGCGATCTACGTATTTTTTTTGACATTCGGAAACAAAAAGCAGTCGTTAGGCGATAAATTAGGAGAATATGGGCAATGAGACATTAACTCGATGTTTTTTTTCGTAAAATAATCAATTGTATGACATGCTGTGTGAGAGCAGGCATTGTCATAATGAAGAATGATTCAATGTTTTCGGTTGTTTTTTCTGATTTCATCGATGACTTCTGGCAAACAAATTGTTGTATACCATTCAGCATTAACTGTTCTTCAGTCCTCTAAAGCAGGGGTGCTCAAACGGTCGATCGCGATCGACAAGTCGATCGCGAGTGCTTTTTGAGTCGATCTCGAGAAAAAAATTCCGATATAGAACTATTCACAGATTTTGTTTTAGGTAACTAAAACAGAATGTAATTAATAAACTAATGAAATTAATTCGATCCACAATTAGGCCAGAATAACCCCCTGCTAGCGGCAAAAGGCGGCTTTATCAAAGGGACGCGTTTTTTATTACCGCCGATTTTTCTAGAAACTTCTGGCGGCTTGTTTGACGGGAACATTCGAGACTTCGTTCGCGCCTATATAAATGTTGCGCCTCCAGGAATAGGAGTCAGTCTGAGTTGTAACTTGAAGGCGATACATCGATACAAAGTTTATTAATAAATAGTTCAAAATGAGTGCGGCAAAGAAAAGTAAAACTTATCATTTTAATAACAATTGGGAGGAAGAATTTTTCTTTTGTATGGTAAAGAATAAGTGCATTTGTCTCATTTGCCGTGCGTCAGTTGCAATACCTAAGCGTGGGAACTTAGAGAGGCATCATAAAACGGTTCATAAAAACTATGAAAAGGATTTTCAGTCACAGAGTGAATTAAGAACACGAAAAGTACGTGATTTGATAACTTGTTTGAAAAAAGAACAAACCATGTTCACAAGACGAGCCAAACAATCAAAAGCTGCAACGATCGCGTCATTTAAAATATCTCATATATTGGCGAAACACAAGAAACCATTTGATGATGGATTGGTTGTGAAGCAAGCATTTATTGAAGCGGGTGAGACTTTATTTGGAGATTTTAAAAATAAAACAGAGATTATGTCTGCTATTAGAGAACTTCAGTTATGTCGTCCGACTGTCACAAGGCGTGTTGAAGTCATGAGTCAGGACATGGCAGATAAACTAAAACATGATATCATGGAATGTACATATTTTTCTTTACATTTCGACGAATCCACCGATATGACAGACACTGCCCAGCTATGTATTTTTATTCGAATGGTATTTAATGACATGTCGGCTAAGGAAGAGTTTTTGACAATGATTCCTCTGAAAGGAAAGACCCGTGGCGAAGATATATATGACGTTTTCTTCAATTTTGTAACAAACTACAAGCTACCAATATATAAACTAGTGTGCATTAGAACCGATGGAGCACCAGCAATGACTGAAAACGAAAATGGTTTTGTGGCATTGTGTCGAGCTAATGATGATTTCCCTTCATTTTTTTCCTTCCATTGCATTATACATCAACAAGTTTTGTGTTCAAAAGTTCTAAACATGGAGGAGATTATGGGAATTGCAATAAAAATTGTGAATTCTATACGTGCATGTAGCTTGCAACGACGGCTCTTTAAATTGCAGTTGGAAGACAGTGAATCAGCTGAACACACTGATTTAGTTCTTCACACGGACGTCAGGTGGTTGAGTCGCGGAAAATTCCTAGAAAGGTTTCAAGAATAATTGCCCGAAATAACAGCTTTTCTGGACGAAAGAGGTGTTGACACTCAGATGCTGAAAAACGGAAAATGGCTGACTGATTTGGCATTTTTGACAGACATCACAATGCATTTAAACACCATTAATTTGGAGCCTCAAGGTAAAGGAAAAACTATTATTGAGATGATTATCGCAATAAACGCATTGAAAAGTAAATTGCTTATGATAGATCAACTGAAAAGAAAGGATCTGAAAAATTTTCCGTCTTTGAAAGCAAGGATTCCTGAGTTGAGAACATATTTATGAGGCTGAATTATCAAATATTTTGGGCCAATTCGAAATACGTTTTTATGATTTCAGTAAATTGGCAAATATCGCATCATTTATGAGTTATCCTTTTTCGTGTAAAAAGATTGAGGAATTAGCTACTGAAATAGCAAGTCAGTTTAACATGGACTCATGTTCTGTTGAAAATGAGTTAGTGCAGATTATATCAGATTTACATCTCAAAGCCACAGCATCTGATACAAAATTCTGGTGTTTTATATCTGAAGATAAATATCAGAATCTAAGGCAAATCGCCCTTCAACTGATGGCAATATTTGGGTCAACTTACTTGTGCTAGTCTGCATTTTCTGAAATGAAGATAATTAAGTCAAAATATCGCAATCGACTAACTGACGAACACATGTCATCATGCTTGCGATTAGCACTCGGTAATTACGTACCATCTTATGAAAAGTATGCTGAGGACATGCAGTGCCACGCTTCAACATCCAAAGTCACTCTTTAGTTAAGTTTAGACACTAGAACTCGTTTGTTTTGTAAGAACCAATAAACTCGCAATTTTGAATAATTACGAGTTTTTTCATTGACATTTTAGAGCAGACCTACACTTACCTTGACTAAAAAAATGCATATTGTGCGGAAAACTAATATCTATGCCACGATACACCCTACCTGCATCACACTTACATGCAGCCTCTCAGAGTCGATCGATCGTAGTCTAACAATATTGAGGTAGATCGCCAGCAGTTCAAGTTTGAGCAGCCCCGCTCTAAAGCAATGGTTGCAACATGTCCAGTATAACCAAAGAAACAAGCTATCATTTTCTTGGAAGTGTTTCGTGAACGGAACACTTTTGTTGCATTCGGTTCCTCTTGGAATACCCAAACAGTTGATTGTTGTTCAGTTTCCCGCTCGTACGAATATGTCCAAGTTTCGTCGTCGTGTTACGATGTTGTATAAGGATTTTGCATGTCCTCGGTCGAGTTTTTTGAGCATTTTCTTACAATTAACCCCCTACTTCAAGGATGCGCCCCTCCTACGTGAATCGCCATGAATTTGCTCCCAATTTTATATATCCTAAGTTTATTGGCGAGGATATTACGTATGTAATAATATACGAGTATGGTATAAAATAGTTGATTTAATAAGAGGTGAATCTTTATCTCAGAAACCTTACGCCGTACTTAAAGTGCGAGTCTGGTCGCGAGCTGCAGGATTGGAACGACAACATAAAAAAGACATGTACGAGGGTCGTTCTAAAAGTTATCAACATGACACAGATATGGCGCCAAGATGACCAGTTATGATATTTATTTTAGATACGTATGTTTGTTTGGTGGTCTTTTTGTAGCGATCGTGTAAACAAACAAATTTTTAACACTTTCAAAAAAATGGATAAAATTTAAGTACGAGCTGTAATAAAATACTTTTTTTGAAAGGTTTATCCTGGTCGTACATCCATTCAAGATAATGAACGCCCAGGACACCTGAAAACCTCTACGACCGACGAGATTATGAAAAAAATTTCGAATAGCAGGCTAAATGATCGCCAACTAAAGGTATGTGAGCTCGCTGACATTGTAAATATCTTTATAGGTCGTCTTCACCACATTTTACACGATGTGTTCGGTATGAGAAAGCTTTCCGCTAGATGGGTGCCTTATGGGTTCACAATCGATCAAAAACGCATTCGAATAAACATTTCCCAAGAGTGTTTAGACGTGTTTAAACATAATTCCAGTGATTTTCTTCGACGTTTAATAACAGTAGATGAAACATGGATTCATTATTACACCCCAGAGACAAAGAAGTAGTTGAAATAGTAGATGTGATCGCGCCTAATAAAGCAAGTTCATTTTCTTTGTTAGGTCAAGAATTTTGGAACGACCCTCGTATATGGAGGGTGTTCTACGTAGAATTAGGAAAAAAAAACTATTCAGTTTAACTATTTTTAGCTTTTTTCGCAGAACTTGCAAGTTGCTTCGCGCATATGCACAGTGTGTCGACTAGTACAAGTTAGCTGGACAAAATTATTTTTTCACTTATTTCAATTGTTTATGTATATTTTAGGCATATTAAGTTATTTTAAGAAAAAAATTCATCGCGTTGGTTTTTTTTTTTTATGGGCGTGGCTAATTTTTTCCCCTAAATTAGTCAGCTACGCAGACATATTTAACGATAACTCGGGAACAACTTGTCAGATTTTTATAAATAAAACATTAAAAAATGCGTAACAAAATTTTATTAAAGTTGATTGAATATTATTTTATTCTATCTTTTATCGTTTTGGAGTTATTTAGATATAATGGAGAAAAAAAAAATTTTTTCGTGTAAAATTTATTATTTTTTTTCGGTAAAAAAAGCGCAATAACAAAAGAAAAACAAAATATTATACATTTTTTTGACAGCTGCGTATCTGGAAAATAAAATAAGGTATTAGTCATGAAAATCGGTTAATAAATGTGGGTTTTATTCACAATTTACCGCAGGTACTCAATATCGATAAAATTTGTGTAATACAGCCACCCTTGCATATCGCGGTAGGATTGCATCAGCTTAGCAGGTAGATAACGGAACTAAAGGGCAAGGGTATTTTGTATGGTTATTAGAATTAAAAATTATAATACAGTGTCGTTCATTTAGCTGCATTTCGCTTACCTGTATTTTTTGTCCAGCTGCACAAAACATTGTATAACAAAAACAAAATATTCTGCGTATGTGCACGAATTTTTCTACAAACTTGAATGTGCAACTAAATGAAAGACACCGTAATATTATTTTTAATAATAACCAGATGAAAAATCATTTATTGCATTTGTCAATTAAAAATAAAACAATTAATCCATATTACTTAGTTTTATTGACACAAAAAGGATAAACTCAAATAATACCTGCCTTTCAGGTAGGTAACTTATGCATTATACATACATAAGTAGTTGGTATTTTAAAATGTTTTTGATTTTTTTTAAGGTACATATTTCTTGCTGTTCGGTTCAAAAAAAAATGTTTTTGAAAACTCCAGTCTAAAATTGTTTTTGTTTAATTTTAAAATAAATGTTATAAATGCTCTGTAATAAATTTAGCATAATGACACTGACTGTAATTATATGTAAAATAAAAATACTCATTTATTGATAAAGAAAAATTTACAAGTCAAGGTTTACATGTTTAGTACAAGCACTACATAACTAAAAATAGTAGCTGAACCTAATAATCATCATCAGAGTCTTCTGATGAGTCGTTTACTGTATAATCGTCATCATTTTGTGGCATTCTGCGACAATATGATGACGATTCCAATCTTGACTCTTCTATGCTAGGGCTTACAATTAACTTTAATACATCTGTACATATTTTTTCCGGTTTTTTTTTGGGAATCTCTCGAAGGCTATTGATCAAAGGATCAGATGTTATAATTAACATGCACAGTAAGTCCCTATTCGTGGCAACATGCGAGCACTTGCGGGTGTTGTACTCCCTAAATCTGCGGCAATCTTTGTTCCGTGCTTCTTGAGCCTCTTCGGAAAGCTGCCCAATTGGAAGCAATGCCGCTTTGATGACTTCTGTGCTGTGAATTAATATTTTATGCACAGTAGCAGGCATACAGTACCACGAATAGAGACTAAGATAATGTTTTCTGGTTTCAAGACAAAATTTTTTGAATTCAACTAAGTTTATCTCGAATCCAGAAGACAATGTTCTCAAAATAACATCAAACTTTTTTATAATTGTAACATTCAACCCTGTGATCTGAGCACTCATCTCAGCATTCTTAAAAAAGCGACGGGCTGTATTTCCATCATTTGAAGAACCAAATCCTGGCTTTGGTTTATCTACAATGAGTCCCATCTCGTTCTTAAATTTCAATTTGATTTCCTCGGAACGAACCTTGATATCTGCTTTGTCTTCGTTGCTTCTAGCCTGCCATTTCTTAATATTCAACTTATAACTGATATGTAAAAGACATTCGAAGCAACGAATCCAAGCATAAAGTGTAGATAAACCAAAGCCAAAATGTTCTTGATTGCTGTTAAACATCGCGGAGTCATCGTTCATCGTCTTGGGGGTGGCGCCACAGATGAAACACTTTTGGGATGAACTAGTTTCCGTTAAGGCGTTACACACCTTTCCGTCTGTCATTGTCAGCAAAAGTTCGTGTTTTACAGAGATTTGAGAATCACCAAAGTTGATAAGTGTTGGAAGAAGAGCATTAACTTCTTCCCACAATCTATTTGTCTCCACTAACGTGAAGTCGTTCGTTTCTTTGGCAAATATAAATTTAATTGAGCGACAATACAAAGTTGATGAAGGCCGAGGATTTTGCCAAATAATTTTGGACCCATCATATAACTTAAGGGGAACTAAAGAAAATGCAAAAAGAAACTCGTCCGTATATTCAGTGTTCTCAAATCTCTGTTTGTATGTGCTGTGCCCAGAACTTCCATCACATCCCCATTTACTAACAAGTGTAAACGATGAACTTGTTGGGAGCACACTGCTGATAACGTCATTCTGTGCTAATACTAGACGTGCCACTGTTTTATTTAATAAGGCTTGTAAATTTATTTCAGCACGAGTTTCTGTTATAGTAATGTGCTCCTCTGCAGGTTAACAGGCCTGTTTGGACTTTTTTAAACTAAAATATGACGGAAACACATTATGCCCCGCCATCATGGACCACTTCCTAGTTTGTTTGTAAGAATGCGTTGTTGACTTAGAATCTATATAGTAAGCTAAGGCTTCGTCACTACTTAATTGCCTAGGATTAACGGAACTGGTATTTTTAGACTTAATAATATTATTTGGGCTCTCACTAATGTCTCTAATCACATTGGCAATTTGCCTTTGCCCTGCTGAACGAACGCACAGCAATTTCGGCAGCAGTCGCCAATTCACTGACACTTCGGGATTCTACGAGATCCACGACGCGACGTTTCTTCGTCTTAAACGACGATTCCTCGAAATCTTTGCGAGGTCTTCCTGCAGGAGTCACATTCTCACTTGATGTTGAAGGTTGTGGCGCAAAAGAACTCGCAGTAAACTGTATGTCTGCTTCATCCAACCAATTCTTATTTTTAATTAAAAAACGCTCCTTCGACTTTCCTGAAGCCAACCATTTGGCACCAAACTTATTAGACAAGTTGGATATCTTCAACTTTATTTCTTTTTGGCTGCTTTCAGTAATGTCACCAAAGTGAAATTTTGAAGAAAGAAAGTCATATACACGCGAGTTTTTTTCATTCTTCGTGTGTTTCAACCACTCCTCAAAAAAGGCTACCCTTGAAATAGAGTAAACGTGTTCTGGAAAAAAAGAAAAAAAAACATGTTGTACTGAAGTGTGCTAAACAATATGTGTATTTTTACGAAGAATAAAGTTATTTCTGTGTAGTATCTAAAAATTAGCCCGGATAGAGGTGAATGTCTGTATATTCTGAACTTTCAAAGTTTTTTTTTTTTTTAAAACACGCTAAAATATATAGGCTATTTAAAAAAAATACTAAAAATTCAAATTAATAGATTCTGATTAAAAAAAATACATTAAAAAATAGTACTTACCCTCAGTATTAATATTCATCACAAAAACTTTCACAATATTACAATATGTCACTATAAGATGTGCACGAAAGTGTCGCTAAATTGCAACTGATTGATTGAAAGACCTTTTCTCGGAATTCGGGGTTTGGTGGTGTTGTTTACGTTTCGCAAATAAGATTTGCTGGAAATCATAACATGAATTTTGTCCACCTAGCATGTTCTACGCGACACACTGTGATATGGTACGCGGTGCTCGCCACACATAGTCCGGTCGCATCGCCAGAATTAGAAATATAACATTGACGGCTTTCTTCTAGAATGGCATTTTCCCGATTTAAGTTTTTTTTACAGAAGTTTTCCTCATAAAAATAAAGCTGATAATAAAGCTTCTAAAATTAGCCAATATCACGCTTGAATAAAAAAGATCCATATTTTATTTATAACATATTGTAGCCTGTAACTACGCCCTTTACAGCGTATACTTATTTTAATTCTACTTTATATACGCCAGTATTAAAACATGCAACAACCTCATGCCCGTGGCCCGTACTGTGATAGAACACACACGCATAAATTAGCATGTGTTCCTTTACAGAGGGAATAAAGGGCTGGTCTGTTTGTACTCGAGGTCTATAGAAACTAATTTTATGGTATTAAGGTCGGGTTAACCTGTGTCGCAATATTCATAACTACGGCAAAATATATTTTTTAAAATGTTTGAAGCAACTTCTCAATGTTTTACTTACGATTGCACGTAAGTAAAACATGAGATATTTACTCTTCAAGGTGAATAAAGCTATCCTCTTGCGTTCGTTCATATGTAAGGTCGGCGCTTCTTGATATTATATGTGAGATTTTACCTGTAGTGGTACTTAAAGAGCATTTTAATCTTGATTTCTTAAGAAAAAGATGGTGTAACGTTGGGGAGATTTTTAGCCATGCAAACTTAGCAGAGAGATCATTTTTGCCAACCGAAAATGACACTGCCTTTATTGTTACTCTTTCTGGTGTAAGTGGTCCCCAAACAACAATATGCCGTTGGTAGTTTCTGTCAGGGTAGGCGCTCAGTCCTTCCAAGTCTGAGTTCAGATATGCGTTTCACCTAAGTGCGGAGTAAGAAAGAGGCAGTCTTAATCAACAGTGTTTTTGGTTCGAGATCAAAAAAGTGCCATTAAAGTATTGAGATAGTACCTCTCTGCATCCTTTATAAATTTTGATTGATTGATTGATTGATTTTATAGGTGTCTGGCGCATCGACTGCAAGGGTCATTTTGCGCCACATATAGAAATGTATTAAATCATGTTATACATGTTAATTTCCTTGAGGAATGAGATGATTTTGTTGATGTTGACACTGATTTGGTTTGGTGAAAGTAATAAGCATAGTTGGTGAGGAATGTCATGATTAGTTCTGATTTGGTGATAGTCTGGAGATTCAAATATGTGCTTGATGGAGAGCTGATTGTTGCAGATGTGGCACTGGGGGGGAGGGTCTCCCTTCAATAAGTGAATATGAGTGAGATAAGTGTGTCCCACAGCAAGTCTTCTCCAGACTGTGTTTTCCTTTCTGGTCATTTCAAGATTGTGAAATGGGGGAAATACGAGGGGTTTCACTTCCCAGAGCTTATTAGGGTTTTCTTCCAGATCCCATTGAAGTTGGAAGACTTTGTTGAAGGTTTTTTTAAGGAGGTTGAAGTAATCCTTCGGGTGGTTTTCACTTACTGTAGATTGGCCGGTTGTTGCAGCTAGTTTTGCATGGGTGTCAGCTAGATCATTACCTCTTATACCAGCATGACCTGGAATCCATAGAAAAACAATTTGGACGTTTCTGATATCTGCTATATACAATAAGTCCATGATATGTCTAATGAAGGAATAGTTCTGCTTGCGGGCAAAGATGGATAGCAAAGCACTTTGAGAATCAGACACAATGATGAACTTTCTGCCCAAGTTTGAGTTGAGTATGTGCCTGAGGCTTTCTTTGATGGCTAACAACTCGGCGGCAAAAATGGAAGTGTGGGGAGGAAGTTTGAAGGTTTTGATGTTGTTATCAATGATGTATGATGCGCCTACTCCCGCCATTGACTTTGATCCATCTGTATAGGATGTGGAATATCCTGAGTATCGGTTATTTGTTAAGGACAGAAATTTTGATTCGATTAGTTGGCTGTTGTGTGTAGAGGATTTAAGGTGTCGCAGGGAGAAGTCTATGTGGGGTGTTGGAGAGCGCCATGGGGGAAAAGAGTTTTGTAAGGGATATTCATAAGTAGGAGGTGACAGTTTGTGTGTAAGAAGTAAAGATTTAATTCTTTGATGAATGGAGTTTGGCGGGAAAAGTCGGTTGCGATGAACATTGGTTAGGTTTATGGAGGATTTGAGGTGAGGGCGATGAAGAACGGATATGTAGTATCTTAGTAGAGATTGTTGTCTTACCAAGGACAGTGGAGGAAAAGAGGAAATGCACTGCAGGCTCTTGATCGGTGTAGTTCTGAATGCTCCTGTGATGGATCTCAGGGCTTGGTTTTGGATAGTATCTAGTTGTTTCTTCATGGAAATATTAGCCGAATCGTAGATGAAGCCGCCATATTTAAGTTTTGATAGAACTAAAGCCTTGTAGATGGAGGATAAGGATGAAAAATCGGATCCCCAAGAGGTGTTGGATAGGGAGCGAATTAGATTGAGATCTTGAGAGGTTCTTGCTCTTAGTTGTTTTATATGGGCGGACCAATTTAGTCTGGAGTCAAGTGTTAGCCCCAATATGTTGAGGGAATTCGTATTTGGAATCTGAGAATTGTACATGGAGAGAGCATTCAATTTGGAACAAGTTCTGGAATGACAAAAATGTATAAAGGAGGATTTTGTAGGTGAGAAGGAAAAGCCGTTCTTTAGAGCCCATAATTCAAGGGCTTGTAGAGAATCTTGTAGAGCGGAAGTGATTTCTTCATTAGAGTGAGATGAGTGATATAGGACTATATCATCAGCGAACAATTTATATTTGATGTGTTGGGGAATGTGTTCAATTAGTGAGGTCATGGCTATGTTGAATAAGGTTGGACTTAGAACGGAGCCCTGAGGTAGCCCCCGTTTCAGGGAATAAGAGTTGGAGATGTGACCATTAGCCTTGACCTGAATGTTGCGATTATTTAAGAAGTTGAGGACAAAGATAGGAAGATTTCCCTCTAGCCCCATTTTCTTCAGTTGTCGGAGAATCAAATTCTTGTCAGTGACATCGAAAGCGTTTTTGAGGTCCAAGGAAATCAAACCCGTGTGCCATTTTCTATGTATAGAGAGATTTATGTCCTGGTATAAAGAGGCTAGATGATCGAGAGAAGAGTGATGCTTGCGAAAACCATATTGGAAAGGATGTAGTTTTTTTCCC
Source organism: Pachyrhynchus sulphureomaculatus (assembly GCA_019049505.1). Taxonomy (NCBI): domain Eukaryota; kingdom Metazoa; phylum Arthropoda; class Insecta; order Coleoptera; family Curculionidae; genus Pachyrhynchus; species Pachyrhynchus sulphureomaculatus. The sequence goes on along the minus strand of CM032446.1, from coordinate 254,742,264 downwards.
CGATTCGAGAATCCATGAAAGGCGATTGTTGATCATTCTTTCCATTATCTTGCAAGTGTGATTGGTCAAGGAGATGGGGCGATAACTACTGGACAAAGATCTGGGTTTTCCCATCTTATGGATAGGAACAATGATTGAGTTTGACCAGGAGGTTGGAAATTTGTAGCTGGTCCAGAGCTGATTGTAATAATCTAGAAGGGAGGATAGGGAAGTTTGCTGGAAGTTCCAGAATCATTTTTAGATGAATGTGGTCAGGACCAGGAGCTGTGTTTTTTGATTGCTTCAAAGCTATAGAGAGTTCAGTGCTGGAGAAAGAGTCGTTGTATTGGTGATGAGTTTGAGTGATAAATGATGAGAGAAGAATCTCTGTTGTGTTGCAGGGAAGCGTTATTGATTTGCTTTGAAAATGTTGGGCAAGGACATTGCTTATTACTGCTGGGTCAGTGATGAGGATGTTGTTATCACTGATCGAGTGGATTTGATAAGTGTTAGTTCCCTTCATTTTCCTTATTGACCTCCATAGAGAGCCTGAAGAAACAGTATGATTCATGGAAGACACAAATGCCTGCCATGAGTCCATTTTGGCCTTTTTCAGAGTTTTCTTTGCTAAAGCTCTCGATTTTTTGAAGTTGATTAGATTGGTGGGAGAAGGGTGCCTTATAAATTTATTTATTTATTTATTATCAACGGTAACACCATTTCTACAAAAACATCGACAATATGCAAGAGAAAAAAAAACAATGTGAATGAACAATATAATTAAAGCTAAATCTAAAAGTAAAACTAATAGGTCAGAATGCAGGATGACAATCTAAATTATTCACTTTAAAGGTGAACAGTACTTGACATATAATACCAATGGGAAACTACCCGAAAATTAAAGAAACTCTATAGCCGGGTCAGTTGCTTGACCATATTTTGAATCGGTGTACTGGGCCATCAATTGGCAAATTGTATTTATCAAAATTACGCTGCATTCTAATGATTGGACTATGCAAGCCATAGTTTCTGGTGACATTAGCTGGGTAAAATACCGACCTGGCGCGGGTACGATGTACGGTATGAAAAGATAATTTACTAAGTAAGTACTCACAATCAATATACCCATTTAATAGCTTAAATTAGAAATGTAGATCAGCTTGCATTCATCTGTCCTGAAGACTGCACATATTTAAAAATCTTTGTACCAGGTCATGTCCCTCAGTTAAAGGAATTTTTCAGTTTAAAAGAACAGATACGTAAGAATGTTTTTTGGACATTCTCCAGCTGATTAATATGGACATTATAAAAAGGAGACCACACCGGGCTTGCATACTCTAAAATCGATCGAACGTACGAGCAATATAATAATTTAAATACATTACAAGAAAAATCGGCACTAAATCTATCAATAAAACCCAAACACCTACCGGCTCGCTGCACCACACTCATTTGATGGCCGTTGAAAGATAAAGAACAATCAAACATCACACCAAGATCCCTAATCTCATGTACATGTTTTAAAATGGTTGTATTTATACTATAGTCGAACTGCATAAGACTTTTTTAATCTGGAAAATGATATACAGGAGCATTTATCAGTATTCAGACTTAAGCCGTTTAAAGTTGCCCAATGGAAAAATATGTCAACATCCGCTTGCAAAACAAGACTGTCCACAGGACTAGAAATAATTTTGAATAATTTCAGATCATCGGCAAACATGAGAAAAGAAGTATTGGTCAGGAAATCCCTCAAGTCATTTACAAATAAGAGAAACAATAAGGAGGTACAGTGAGAGCCCTGGGGAACGCCCGAGGGCACTATACTTAGGTTAGAGATATAAATTATTTATTCTTACACTTTGCTGACGGCCCATTAAAAAACTCTCCAGTCAACGAAGAATGTGAATGCCTAACCCAAGTAACCCAAGTCTGCTCAACAATAACCGATGGTTCACTTTGTCGAATGCCTTGGAGAAGTCAGTATATATGGTAGATAGGACAATAGAGTTTTGCTAACATAGTTCCGAAGCTTTCATAGCTAGCATAAACCATGGTTTATACTGTGTTAAACTGGAGTAACTTTTTGAAATTTCTCCTAGGATCGCACGATGTAGTATATTTTTTTTTTTTTTATGGGTCTAGCACACGTGCTACAGGGAAGTCCCTAAAACGCTCCAGGAGCGGCACGAGTGCGGAAAAAGCGATTCACGTTGTTCTTGAATCGCTGTAAATTGTACTCGGTGGGAAACACAGCGCTGGGCAAATTATTCCAAAGGGATGATGTTCTCCATATAAAAGACTGCTTGAAAAGTGTTGTACGGGGAGTAATAAGCTGAACCTCATACGGATGTGAAGAATTAGCGCGACGTGTACTTCTAACATGCACCGCTCTGGGAGGAATTAAGCGGGCCACATCCTTCGAACACTTTCCATGAAAGTACTTGTAGAATAGGCTCAAGTCGCCAACCGTTCTTCGATGTTCCAGTGAATCAAGGCCGACGGTCAGTTTCCGGGTCTCCAATCAGACGAACAGCTCTTCTCTGAATAAAATCCAACAAATGCAGTGTATGTTTGGGAGCGGAGCTCCAAACATGAGAGCAGTATTCCATAGTTGGTCGAATTTGAGCTTTGTAAAGAATTAACAGTTGTTGTGGAGTGTAAAGCTTTCTGGTTCGAAATAATATTCCCAACTTTTGAGAAGCTCTCCTTGCTATACCTGCAACATGTTCATGCCAGGACATATTTGCTCCCAAATTAACGCCCAACAAATTGAGTGACGATGTTAGAGGAATGGAGTGCCCCGACATAACTATGTCGGGTTCAGCAACGTTAACTTTTTTAGAAAAAAACTGCCGCCTGGGTT